>JAMZEH010000042.1:15312500-15820000 GCA_024699665.1 Ostrea denselamellosa
TGAGTTAGGAGATATTAGTGACTCTGTTGATTGTTGAGTTAGGAGATATCAGTGACTCTGTTGATTGTTGAATTAGGAGATATCGGTGACTCTGTTGATTGTTGAGTTAGGAGATATCGGTGACTCTGTTGACTGTTGAGTTAGGAGATATCGGTGACTCTATTGATTGTTGAGTTAGGAGATATCGGTGACTCTGTTGATTGTTGAGTTAGGAGATATCGGTGACTCTGTTGACTATTGAGTTAGGAGATCTTAGTGACTCTGTTGATTGTTGAGTTAGGAGATATTAGTGACTTTGATGATTGTTGAGTTAGGAGATATCGGTGACTCTATTGATTGTTGAGTTAGGAGATATCAGTGACTCTGTTGACTGTTGAGTTAGGAGATATTAGTGACTCTGTTGATTGTTGAGTTAGGAGATATCGGTGACTCTGTTGATTGTTGAGTTAGGAGATATCGGTGACTCTGTTGACTGTTGAGTTAGGAGATATCAGTGACTCTGTTGACTGTTGAGTTAGGAGATATTAGTGACTTTGATGATTGTTGAGTTAGGAGATATCGGTGACTCTGTTGATTGTTGAGTTAGGATATATCAGTGACTCTGTTGATTGTTGAGTTAGAAGATATCAGTGACTCTGTTGATTGTTGAGTTAGGAGATATCGGTGACTCTGTTGATTGTTGAGTTAGGAGATATCGGTGACTCTGTTGATTGTTGAGTTAGGAGATATCAGTGACTCTGTTGATTGTTGAGTTAGAAGATATCAGTGACTCTGTTGATTGTTGAGTTAGGAGATATCGGTGACTCTGTTGATTGTTGAGTTAGGAGATATCGGTGACTCTGTTGATTGTTGAGTTAGGAGATATCGGTGACTCTGTTGACTGTTGAGTTAGGAGATATCAGTGACTCTGTTGGTTACTGTGACAATGTCTAGCACCAGGAAGTATGTGGTAAAATGAATGATGGTTATGGGAGTCCGGCAGTATGGAAGCTGACGTTTCATAAACTGAACGTTTTACAACGTATTGACAATTATGAATATTTGCATAGAAAATTGAAGAAAATTACTCTCAAGTTAAAGATATTATAATAAAAATTTTACTAGGAGTGTAAAAAAAAGACTCAGCAAATATGTATGCCATGTTTGCTTTGAAAAGAATGCTGAATCAGAATCAGTAGTCACGCTAGACAGTGTGAGAAAGTTCGAGACAATTTGATCTGTCATTGTTAAAAAAAATATAAAATAAATATTTAAAAAAGGAATAGGAATGACAAGTAAAAAGAAAACCAGGGAAACTTCACAGAATTAGTTCCTGTTTCAATATTGCCCGTGTGTCTAGCTCTTTATTACACTTGATAAGTTATCTGTTAAAGTCCAGTAGTATTGTGAATCGGATGTGTTTTATTGTTTGGCATTAAGACTGATATACAAGATATTTTCATCAATGTAACTAAAACAGAAATGTTTAATTAGCTCGTTGGGTAAAATTACAGGGGTAGGAGATTAGGGTAACAGATAGCACGGCATATTATTTGTCAAAGGAAGGGATTATGAGGCGTCCAGGCGCATCCATTTAGTTATGCATATTGCAGTGCTTTACTATATATCCTTTTGATCTCTTATTGTGAAAACTTACCAGGTACATCCAGAGGGCCCCCATTGTTTGTGATTAACACAGCATTAGCAGGCTGCACGAGTAGCAGCCCTCGTTCAGGTGACCAACCTAGTGCTAGTAATTAACCCATGGTATATGACCAATCCACTGATCAGTCAAGCACTAGAGATTAACTTTGTACCAAAGACTAAGTACAAGAATATGTGATAAATCAAATAAGGATCGGGAAAAGTGAGAAAGGAAGCGATGGACAGATTTGAAGGAGAGAAAAGAATTGAAAGACAGGAGAGATACTCGCCTTTCCCCACTTTTTACACAAACTACAAAAATTTCATGTAGTTCGCAGGCAAACAATTATCATTCATCTGAAGAACAGGCATGACCAATTCCAGTATGTTCTCATGATAGTAAATGGGGAAAACGTCCTTATTTCAAATGCCATCTCTTTAATTGTAGTATTGCATGACTACATTATCGCTTTTCAGAAGTGAAAGTATCAAAGATATAATTCACTGCTCATTATTGATATGGATATTGTCTTTATGGAGCCTTAGTAATGGGAGTTTTGTCTTGAAAATATTTACATTACAACATGAATTTTGTCACTTTAATCTTTATTTTAGGGACATTAAATCTTTAAACTTTATTTTAGTAGCATTCAATGGACTTTTACTGCATTAGTACGTCATGAGGCCAAGCTAACTAATCGCATTTAAGTTGATTAAATGTTATTATGGCTGTTTAAAAGGCTGTTGCATCACACTGACTAAATATCACGACCATTTCTTCAAATTGGAAGTTATAAGAATATTTTAGAAATATTGCATGTTATTAAAATGTAAAAATAAGCACTGAATTGTAATTCGTTGAAACTGCCTTATGGTGAGGAGAAATAAATTCAGTACGCATTACTAAGGGTGCGTTTTACTTGTTTGATAACCAAGCGATATCCAGACTCATTGGGGTTGATGGTTCGATTGCTGTCAGGTATTTAATGGTTCGTGAATTTTTAGTCCATAGACGAATATCAAATTTGCTTTAAAAGCCTGCATTGCCTCAGACAACTTGTAAATAGGTAACGGTGGTGTATCCCCATCGGTTAATTACCCTCACCGACAATCTACTGTGTAGCAATTTCCCCTCTTCTTTCCATTCCGAATAAGTTTATGACGGACAATTCTTTGCAATACTTCGAAAGACATGATTGATTATCTCTTGATTAAGTAAACATATTATTTCCATTATGAAACCAATCCATTACTGGTTATTTAATTAGTTCTATCGTATATATAGAAAGATGCAATACTTCAAAAGGCATCTCTTAATAAAGTATGCGTATTCTTTCTAGTATGAAATCAATGCCTTACTGGTTATATGGTTCTGTCGTTCATGTAGAAAGCAACTCTCCAAAAACAATTCCTGTTGCATATAATTTTTGGAGAATGCATATCTTAACTTTGGGGATGCTTTGATCGTGAATTCTGCAGCATTACCACATGTTCTATATGTTTGTTTAACATCCCGTAAGCTTCGGAATTTTTTCACTTATACTGACATGTCAACAGCTGTAGGTAATAGTGAGATTTCTTTAACGTGACCTCCTTTTTTAAAGTTTTTTAATGTCATGTCTGAAAGACTCATGACTTTCACTTACAAATACAAAATGTTTGGCGAAAGAGTTGGAGAGGTGCATGAGTGCATAATTTCCTCAAGGGAGAAACGAATACACACGTATAACGCCAGTACTGCAGGCAGGTGGGACAGAGGTTTCTATACAAACACCAGCTTCATGACAAGCAGTGTGATGGACTAGTGTTACCTCATGACAGAATGGAAACTTGATTTTGTTCACTTGAATCAAGGGTATTAAATACTTCTAAATTTGTAATAATAATAATAATAATAATAAATATGAGTCAGATTATTAAAGCTTGTGCATGCTACAAATGTTGGGGTTGTACAAGATCCGTTGTAGATATTCTTTAAAATTAGTTAGTATTTAAAATGCATGTAAGGTATTTTAATACGTAAATAATTTTAAATAAAAAAATAACTGTTGTGTGCACCTAATTCTTCTGGTGTATTTGAGATTTCACCATGTACAAATGTCTATGTCATATGTGTCTATCACACACACCGTCACGCCTCTGATCTCATGATATTGTCTGTAGTTCACCATAGTAGGTACCATGTAATAACACTTCTCATTTTCCTATTCTTAAACCATCGACAGTTTCTGTATTGGAGGTTGATTTCGACCAGTTCTCTGCCTAAGGCTCCAATCGTTAACACTAGGAACATTAATTGAAACCAGGACAGATAAAACTCATCAAAATTTACGAGTATTCATTTCCCTGAAAATACTGATTTAGAGGGTTTGTTTTACATGTTTCACATCATTATAATAATCAATAATTTGTATAAATAATTAAGCGATGATTGTTGCATGTTGATGTACCTGCAATTTGCTCTCAGTGAAACTAATGATTTTTGTGTGTGTATTTTCTCACTTTCTGTATGCAAATGCTGCTATGGTTACTTCAGCTTAAAAATAGAATTTATTTTCAGCACTAGTTTTAGTCGCTGCTTTAGGAAATTCAAGGACAATTAACTTCACTCCTGCTAAGAGAATACCAGGTACATGTATAAATAATTTTTTTTCACTTCAGCGTATAGGCGGATCTGAAAATATAATCTAAAGATAGATCTGACCAGCGAGTTGATTGGTGTTTTTATTAAAGAACTGTATTTCACTTTATTCGCATTTAAACAGCTCAAACTTATTGATTTGCGATCATGATGCTAATTTTTTAAAAGTTGAGATGTTTTATCAGAAGAAGGTTTCAGAATAAGTTTTCACCATAGCTCAGTGTATTTTAGGGGAAATAGTGCCAATTTATTTGTCATATAACTCAAAACAAACCTCTTTCTATTTTGCTTTATTATTAGTTATTGTATACTAGTAATTGAATAATTCTGAGCTTTCTGATTGGCTGAAATCCAACAATTTAGTGGGGGTGGGGGTCAGGTTCACCTCCACGTGCTGTCAAGGTTAATATAACATTACATTTTTCAAAAATAAATTGAGGATTTTGAAATTTACAAGATTGTTGTCCAAAGAAAATTCACATCTATGATCGCATGCTCCAGTAGCCCGTTTCAATGGTTTAAATTCGTCAATCATGTAATAAAACAATGTCCCCTTGTGGATCCGGGATGTTAGAATAGATCCTCAGTACCTCTTGCTTGTCGTAAGAGGCGACTAAATGGGGCGGTCCTTCGGATGAGACCGCAAAAACCTAGGTCCCGTGTCACAGCAGGTGTGCACGTAAAAGATCCCTCCCTGCTCAAAGGCCATAAGCGCTGAGCAGAGGCCTAAATTTTGCAGCCCTTCACTGGCAATGGTGACGTCTCCATATGAGTGAAAGATTCTCGAGCGGGACGTTAAACAATATATAATCAATCAATAAAACAACTATTGACGTTTTCTTGCGATACTTGGCAATCACGAAGTACAATATTCACCTTGCGAATCGGGCTCGATGAATATTGTACTTCTCAGGTAGCTACAGGTTGGTGTATTGGTTGTATACATTGTTTAACGTCCCACTCAAGAATCGTTCACTCATGTGGAGATGCCCCCATTGCCGATGAAGGGTTGCAATATTTAGACCTATGGTCCGCGGATACGGCCTTTGAATAGGAAGGGATCTTTATCGTGCCACACCTACCGTGACACAGAGCCTCGGTTTTTGTGGTCCCATCCAAAGGACATCCCCAACGACAAGCAATGGGTACTGAGGACCTATTATAACCAGGGTCCCCACGTGATGGTATTGACCTAAACACGTCAATAATTATATAATACCATGCCTTGCTAATATTCTATATTTGAATACTATCCATGTTCTCCGTGTTATTTAAAACATCAGCTTATGTGCTTCCACTGATTCATGAGCAATATTTCGCTCTGTGCTCAGTGATGATACGTTATTTTTTATGCACATATTTCATGCACTGACAGTCTTGGAAGCGAAACGAAACGACAAGAGTCCGTATATATAAATGATTCAAGGTAGGATTTAAATCTATCAACATACTTTTTCAGCATGGATATAAGCGACATTAGTGGAGTTGCTCCAGAAAAAATTCAATCACCCGCGGGTGAAAACGCAGGACTAATAAAGCACCAGGAATGGCAGTGTGAGAAATCATTGATTGAAAGCATGCATTATATGTTTACCAACCAAATTGCTTGCGATGTTTCCATCTTTATTGGTCCTGAAAATTATGAGGTCAGAGCCCACAGACTGGTTCTTATAGCTAGAAGTCCGGTGTTCTTCGACAAACTTCGTCCCAGTTCGGAGGCGTTCCCGTGTAAAGTGAATGTACCGAATGTAGAAGTGGACACGTTCCTCAGGTTTCTTGGGTATATATTTTACAAAATTCTATTCATATAACATTCCCATCTTTCAAAATCTTCACTGTTTGATTTCTCCAAATCATCGATATGACGTAACAGTATTTATGGAAATTTAATGACACTTGCTACAAACATTATTGCTTCAAATATGATGAAAATAACTTTATTTTTTATGAGTAAAATAATACAGTTTCCCTATTTAATGTAATATATTGTCATGATTTCTCAATGAAGTCCAAAACAATGGGGGAAGGGGCATTTGTATATTTATATAAGGAAGGGTAATATTTTCAACTTTTGAAACATCACAGAAAATCTCTTATTTTTTCGAAATTTTGTATATGTACTTATTACAACCACACTAAACCAAAGAATATAACATTTAGTTTTATCAATCCATACATCTATTCTTTGTTTGAATCAAGTGTCCTTAAACGTAAGCTCAACGGAGCTTCAATACTGTTCAGACTTGCAAGAGAATGTCAGGAATTTAAAATTTAAAATTAACTACATGTACATGCACATTAAGCATATGATAAATATATTTTGTTTGAACGAGCACATAAAATGAAAAGATAATGCCCTGGTCACATATCTACCGATTTGGAAACCATTTATGAGACCAATATTTACGGAAAATTGGTGAAATCGTTTTCCTTCCTAAGAATGCGTATCTATCCTGTGGGTGTCGTAGTTAGGACGCTCTGTGACCCGTCGAATGATCGAGCATCGTGTCGAATTTACTATTAAAGAGTAAAGGTATAGAACTCTAAATATAGGGTATCCGAATTTGCCGATGACAAATCTGTAAACCAAATGGTATAAAATTCTATTCTGTATTCTAATATGATCACACATAACCAATTTACATTACTACCAAAGTTGATCCCGAAATTCCGTATTCGTACCCAAGCAATATAATTTTCTGAGCTGTACGTGCATCTGTGGATACGAAACTGAGGCATACTTGTAAATGATATACAATTTAGTATGATTTCTATTGACTAAATGTTTTATTCTGATTAATTAGATATCTCTATACCGATGAAGTCGAGGTGGACCAGGAAATAGCACTGTCCTTGTTGCCTATTGCGAGGCGGTTTCGGATCAATCACCTAGTTCAGATCTGTTTGAATCTGCTCAATGGGGAAGTTAATTGTGAGAATGTCTGTTACTTATTAGACCAAGCCATATTATCCCATTCCTTACACATGCGTGACAGGGCTATGGAAATAATCAACAAGTCTACCAGAGTTTGTTTAAAATCGAAGGCTTTTCAAATTATTAGTTCAGAAGCACTTGGTTATATATTGAAGTCAGATGAGTTGAACATCTCAGAACAAGAATTGTATGAATGCTGTTTGGAATGGGCGTCAACACATTGTCTTAAGAAGATGCTAAAAGCAACAGATGAAAATATTAGGGAACAATTAGGTGAGTGTATGTATGGAATACGCTTCACTCTCATGCAAGAAGAATACTTTCGACATGAAATACACGGCAGAAAAATACTTTACGACGAAGAAAAGGTCGATATTTTAGAATGCATCACAAGTGGAAGTCCGAAGAATGTAGACTTCAAATTCGATCGAAATTTACGAAAGACTACTGAGTATTTTCGAGTTTTGCGATTCGGCAAACTCGACAAAAAGTTGAAAGAACACACTGGTAGGCCCGATGCAATCATGTTCGAAACTTCAAAGCCCCTCTGGTTTCACGGGGTGATTGTGTACGGTTCCTATATCGAGCAAACAATCAATGTCCATCTCGAGATCTCCGATTCCAACAAGGTTATCAGAGTTGTAGGTCAAGCTTTTGAGAGCATCGAATCCGAGGAGGTTCACAACGTTCTCCTTCCAGTCCCTTTCGAAACAGTTGCCGGGGTACGTTACAACGTTGTGGTCACTGTTGTGGGAAAATTTCGTCACATGTATCAAGGAGTAGAGGGGAAAGGGGTAATGACATTCAAAAACGCCGAAATTAAATTCTTCGAATCAGGAAATTCGTCGAATGGAACTACAGTTACAGAGGGGCAGATTCCTGGATTCTTGCTGTCATAGCACAACTATATTCTGTATTAACGGATGCAAATATTTACTTTGTATATACATTTTGAAACATCTGCTAGATAAAGTTTCAGTCTCAACACGTAAATTTATATGACTTATACTACTAATGGAGGGCCGTCATGGCCGAGTGGTTAGAACATCGCGCTCAAAATCACAAGGCCTCTCACCTATAAATGGGGGGGGGGGGGGGGGGGGTCAATTCTCGCTCGCGCTGATTTATGTGAGAAAGTTTGCCAGTTTACTTTCGGAAAGTCGGTGGTCTCTTCCCGGGTACATTTTATCTGGATTCTCTCTTCCAGTAATAAAAAACTGGACACCACCAGATAACTGAAAAATTGTTGAGTGTGGCGGAAAACAGTAAACAATCAATCGATATACTACATGTACTAATGAATTTTCTGTCACGACAAACATAAAAAAACAATTTGTCGTAGAGGTACTAATATCCCCACGAAACCCAAATTGAGGCACACTCGTACTTTCCATTCAGAGTACAGCATGTTTGATTAACAATTTCACACATTTTTCCACAATTCCTGCATTACATATATTTTCTATTTCCAATCCATGTGTCATGTCACAGATGGCCTTGATGAAGGATCAACCCTTAAACATATAATTATTTAGTCAAAAGCTAAATTTTCATTTTCTTAATTCCCTGATGGAACAATTCAATTTTTTTTTAACAAAGTGTTTCGTACATTTTAATATTTGATAATCATAGTCATATTGTTAGAAATTTTGACGGAAATTTAATGGATTTCTTAGGGTCAAAGGTTTGACGTTACTGACAACTATATACCCACTATTTATGTAATCTATTCAGTTGTTTGAAAATTTTACTTCCGAAACAAAAACTTAGAATTATCATATTTTGTATGAAATAACTCAAATCAACGGTATGGAAGCTATGTTTATTTGCTGGGTTTTTTTTAAATGATATGTACATGTATATCTATTCAAAATGATTTTGTATGGTAGAAATGAGAGGTTTAGAATATGATACCTAAACACCGGTTATCACATTGACAAGAAGAATTAAAGGGAGGCAATCAAATCACTATATGGCAGCCATGGCATATACCATTGTCTTTAACATAGAAAACTATTGCCAAATAGCCTTGGTTTAGGACCGTAACACATGCATAGACCCAAAGTTACTTCTCTGCAACAAATGACTGCCTAAGTTTCCTAAAGGGGGGGGGGGGGGGGGGGGGGGGGGGTGATTGGGAGATATTGGAGAGATACAGATCCATCCCTTCTGAAAACTTTCGATGTATTGTTTAGTTTATTTTCTGCGCACGATTCATATTGCTGTATCCATGCATCGCCGTCTCAAAAATTCTTAACATATTTTCCCACTACACATGTTTTCCTTGGCTGCGAAGAATTTACACTGTACGAAGGAGGCTGCAGACATGCTGATGGCTGCATACAGGATTGAGACTGCGGTTTCCAGTGACATTTTTCACCTGCCGTTTTTGCCCCTTTCCTATCGTTACAGGACTAATTCAAGTTGCTGACCGCAGTGGGCGTTTTCGTCGTGTCTGCGCTATGGAGTTTTAGGTAAAGCTTGATGTGCGCAGTATTTACCCCCCACCCTTTACACCCATGGATCCTCTGTAATGGCCTAGCAAGCTGGGAAGGTGACAGCGAGGTCCACAGATCGTAGATTTTTCATCGAGATTTACTCCTGAAGCCTTTCCTATAGGTATGTAGGTAACGGCAAGGTAGCGGGGATTACTAGTGACCGTCGTTCTCCTGAGCCGAAGCCATATGACAGATCTTGTTTTTAGTTCTGTCTGAGTAACTAGCCACCCTCCTAACCCATCCAAGGGAACTAGTGGGGGTGCCGATTTAGTCGCCGATAACCCGATCATAAGACAGGTAGTACTGGGCTACAGGTTACCAGTAGCAGATTCAGATCTGACCTGGCCCGAACATTCATTAAAGCCCCATGCGAAGTGGAAACTCACAGCTTAGATAATTTTGTTAAGTTGCGATAAGACCTCAATTTGCTTAGAAAAAAGTTCTGCTGTAAATCGAAGATTTTTATTTGGGATGAATCTGTAGCTCTCTGGTATGTCCAAACCTTTTTCTCAGAGAGCTACAATTCTGCAGCAGGCCCAATGCATCGCAATAACGTACTTTTTTCTCCCATTGACCGTTTCACGGAAGATTCAATGTGCTTTAACTTATAAGCAATACTTTTCAAAGGAGAGTGAGGATTTTATCTTCATTTCAAATATCTGTTAAGATTTTTCTTTAAATTTATCTTCTTGTGATCTTGCCATAAATCATATGACCTTGGGTTGAAGTCATGATATACATAGTTTGAATCTTTATACCGATGACCGTGACCTTCTCTGGTTAATCTTGGGCATGCTCAAATATAATCAGTCATGCAAGAACACGACCTGCATCTTGGTTTCAAATTTGACATATCTGCGTATACAGACAGCAAGACATACGAATAGATATAGTTTGCGGGGATGAAATTGAAATCCTTGGCAAATTTAACGGTTTTTTTCAATCTATACAAAGTATCAAAAATGAGATGCCAGAAACTTTACATAGGTTATCAAAGAAAGTCATTCACATTTGCATAACAGTGAACTTCTTTTGTGATTGTCGAATACTCAACATTATCGAGGCTAAAACGTGGAACGGAACGGATTTAAGAATTAGAATGATTAATGTAGCTTAGATAGCACTTACAATCGGGCAAATAAGCTATATTTTAAATAACATCAGAGTTATAGAAATTTGTTTCCAATCGGTAAAACAATGTCATTTTGAAATAGTGCACCAAAAATTTATTAAGCTAAGTTAAATGTTTGTATAAAAGTTTACAACGTATTTTACACTCTTGTAATTCGGCATTGACGTGTTAGCGAGCAGCGACACCTACGTGTATGGGTAAATCTGCATCCCGCCTTTCGTAGAAATACGCTTTTAATGCACATGTATGTATTTACACATAATGCAGTGCATGTGTGTACTTACATCAGGAAGTGTGGTATTTATGAAACAACAATAATTCACGATTTTATTAAGTTAACAAATTGAACATCTTGTGTTTGATTTATTGCGTTTTAACTAGCAAATACCACAGCACTTCAATCCTAAAATAGGCGAGAACTCTAAACAGTTGATTTCTAATTTAACTACTGGTATCTTATTATTTAGATTACTAATAAGATGGCCTTTAAATTCCATTAAAAATAGATTCCCTGTTAGCCTTTTAGCTATTTCATACATCTGCAGGCGCGGATCCAGGTTTTTCCATTTGGGGGGGGGGGGGGCTAAAAGGCTGGGGATCTGGGAATTGGTTCTAGGGCAAAGCCCCTGGAATTTCCACGTTTTTACAGATAGTAGACTATGCGAAATCTGCACCCAAAATTGATGCATAATATGCTCAACGAAAATAAAGGCTTATGCGGGGCATTTAAGACAAACAAAGATTATACTGCATGGATTAGCCGTTTATCAAAACATTCTTTCAGTTGGTCCAGAACCACCCACCCACCCACCCCCTCTAGATCCGCGCTTGATCTGGTAATTCCTCTTACTAGTATCATATACTTCAAATTAGTTTTCATTGGTTCTGACTCAATCGGTTTTTCTAGCTGTATCTTTTCGTGTTCAACAGTAATCTGCAAGAAACTGGTACCTGTACGAACTAATCGATCACAAATATGCACACCGAACTCGTTCGCTTCAAAATTTGACGTGATACATAAATGTTTATCGAACTAGGTGTAGAACTAAAATAAATTCAAATATCTTAAAAATATCTAGTCCGATTAAAAGCAAGTTGCATTTAAAAAGGACATTTTTCGGGGAAATTGTTGAGGAAATTATTATATCTTTTCCAATATTGTTTGTCTGGGGGGGGGGGGGGGGGGGTGCAAAGTGAAAACCTCTTATTCAGTGGATAGCCTCATAAAATCATTTCTTAATTTGGCAGCCAGAATAAAGTAATAAAATTTGAAAGGAGTTACAATATGCTTCGTCTTTTTTAGCATATCTATTTTTTATCTGTAAAAAGAAACATACTATCACAATCGGGGGTGGGGGTGTTCCAGAAAGAGACACAACCGAGAAAAATGAAAAATAGGGTGACACTCACAGGCGCTTGCGTAATATTTTTCATAATAAGTTGTATTCATTTTAAAACACATTTGTATGAAGTGTATGGAATGGTGGATTCTGAAGATGACTTCACGTTCTCACTGTAATTTCTGCTTCCATTGTTGATCATAAGCTCTTTGATTTTACAAGATACTGACGCCCTCATAACATTATTATATACAATAGTTTCCGTTCCCTTCTGTTCCGCATTTTAGCAAAACCCACAATATCGTGTAATTTGATTTTAATGTTGGTTCCTTTAAAAAAAATCGGTCTGACGGTCATTCTCTATGGGCTCTCCACGTTTTAAACAAGTTTAAACATGTTGTTTTTTTTTAAATTGTTTCCCTGTTAACAAACTATTCGCAAGGTATATCACGTCGCAATCTTTGTTTTCTTTTTCACCAGCTGCACTACTTGCTATTTCCGATGAGATATTAGATATAATATGATAATTAGGACCCTACCGTTTAGAAGCAACGCTGTCAAGGTCTTACCTTTCGAATCGTCATGGTGAACTGGAAATAAGGTCCATTAATCGGCTATTATCAACCGTCAGACATTGTCTGCTGCTTTTCAAATGGATTCGAGTCTCACTAATACCTCTGGTGTAAGACATAAAATTAGGCAGTGATTACTCCATCACCAAACACTCGGGATTCCAATGCGAGATCTAAATTAGTGAGATTTCATGTCATGACAGGCGTTGACATAACAGAGAACCCTCACCGTTACACATACGGCCCTGACTGCCACGTAAATATAAAAGTATGATTCTTTTCTTACAGCTTTTGATGCCTCGATACGAGTGAAAATTTCCCAAAGGATGTAAAGCAAATAGATGAAAAAACATTTTACCCCTAACCAGTCATAAAATTAGAAAATATTTCTGAACTGTTTTGATTTTACAATGTTATAGAAATAGTACATCATTGAAAGTGCCAGCTGATGGAGTCGATAAAGGGATGATAATAACACGGTAACAAACACACACACATACACACACACACACACACACACACACAGACAGACACACACACACAGATACACAGACACACACACAGACACACACACACACACACACACACACACACACAGACACACACACACACACACACAGATATATATATATATATAATTTCATTGCATATGAATCTATATGTAAACTATTAAAGGCATACACACAACATAATTCTATTCGTTCGAAATGGTGGATCTGAAGAGAATTACTTTCTCCTGAATTTAGATAACGCAGAGTGCGCTTTTGGGTCGTTTTTTTTTGAGTAATTAGCGCTCAAGGAGTCAACATGTTAATTTTGGAAATCTATGATTTACTTCATTTTAACATTTAGATTTTAATAGGGATTATTTAGCCATGCGAAGGACACTAATGGTCATTATTACGATCATAATATGTGATGCTATCACTAATGTGTGACGATGATAAAGATGATGACAATGGTGATGTTGATATGTTACAGAACATGAATAATATATGAACGCTAACCACGTATCTTCTACTTTATATAACGTGTTGTTATTTCTAAAGTGCCTCGGTAGTATCAGGGAAAGGTAGGCTTTGCAAGCCATTCATCCAGCCTTTTGAATGTTTTATTTTCGAAGTCTAACAATTAATGAAATAGCGCAGATTTCTGTTTATTGAATGGTAATCTTAATACATGTATATGAATTCCCATAGCGATCACTGACGAGAATCTGCCAGTCAGTAACTTTCCATTCCATGAAAAATTGTATTTCATTCATTATTTACTACACATGTAGCTGATAGGTTTCCATTTTTCAGTTTTGTTTTGCTACGAGTGAAGACATTACTGTAAAACACTGATATTTTCACAATACTTTATTTTCTCGATCATGTCTTGTCAGATTATATACGAAAGTAATCATGTAAAATCATGTAAACAAACTTATCGTTCAGAAAATTAATGAGATTTTACTTTTCAAATAAGTATAGTAACGAGAACCAAATATATATTTCGTTATCTAAAAGCGGTAAATTTCACATCTCCTGCCGAGCGCATTGTAAAGTACACGTAGCATTGTTCTCTTTTTACGACTTGAACCTGTTGGGGCCTGGACGAGAACCCACGACTCCCCAGTTACAAAGCACGCATTCCACCAAAATTCCTGATCACAAGGCAAGAATTTCGACACCCCCTCCCCATCACAAAGCAAAATCTCCATCACTTCCCGATCACAAGGCAAGAGCTACATTACTTCCGGATCACAAGGCAAGAGCTGCATTACTTCCGGATCACAAGGCAAGAGCGTCATCACTTCTCAATCACAAGGCAGAGAGCTTCGTTACTTCCGGATCACAAGGCAAGAGCTTCATTACTTCCCAATCACAAGACAAAAGCTTCACCACTTCCCTACCACAAAGCAAGCGCTTCACCACTTCCCTACCACAAAGCAAGCTCTTCACCACTTCCCTACCACAAGGCAAGCGCTTCACCACTTCCCTACCACAAAGCAAGCTCTTCACCACTTCCTACCACAAAGCAAGCGCTTCACCACTTCCCTACCACAAAGCAAGCGCTTCACCACTTCCCGATCTCAAAGCAAGCGCTTCACCACTTCCCGATCTCAAAGCAATCACTTCCCCACTTCTCGTTCCTGTTGCAAGCGTTCCCCCACTGATCATTTGTAATGATCGTATTATATTGAAAAGAAGGGTTGAACATGCCTTCGTATACTTTCTGTTAAGAAGGATTAATAAATTTATAATTTCTATTTCGAGCCCGTTTCCCGTAAATTCTAACTAGTACTAGGAGACTTCCTATTAAGAGGCAATAGTGAAGGAATGTCATACCTTATTCCGAACCTTTTGTCGGTAAATTCTATCTAGTTCTACATGTAGTATCAGTCTTAATCTGGAAATTAGCTGTAATCAGTGAATATCTCTCTTCAAACAGTGCTATCTATGAAATTTTAATAATCTCCACGATAATCACATTATCAATAATGCATGTAAGTCTAATACAATGGTTACGTACATCTGCACTGCTCGGAGATTATTCACAGTTCACGATATTGATGTCAACATCTCACGGCGATAATTCATTTTATATCGCCATTCTGATTACCAATATTGGTTTAATAACCGTATTTACTAGCAATAATATATTCTTAATTTTTAAAGAAATTTAGCGCACAATATATGGACCATTACTAAACATCAGCTTACTTGAAATGATAGTCAGAATTCGTACCGAAACGTCCTGGGTATGTAGTTTGACGTTATTTTACTCTAGCTATTACAGATGACAAAATTGTGTTTTAGAAAGACCAAGAGTCACTTATGTGTACCTTACAATGGCCTCTCATTGAATGATTTTTAACAGAAATGGTAATTTTTACCATTATATATAACGTCTCCCATCCCCCCTTTTTTAACAGAAAAGGTACAAACTTGGATCGCAACTACCTCCCCCCCCCCCCCCCCACCCCCCCCCCACCCCCTTAATTTTCTTAATCTGCCGCCAATGCCCGTGTAATGTGAAACAAGGAATTGCATAATTTGATATAATTGTGTATCATGTTTGAATTTTAAAATGCAAGTAACTGCCAATTACCTATCTAGTAGATCCTAAAATACGTAAAATAAGTCTACGGAGAGTTAAGATGCAGCACATCAGTTTGTGTTTGAATTTCATTTCTAAACGACACCAGCTGTAGGTGACATGTATGTTAAATGGAGTCTGATCAATGCAGCAATTCCTCTGACGTACCAACAACTTCTGTGACACAGAACCTACGTATGACTGGTCTCGCTCGAAATCAATCCCAGCTTTCAACTCAAATGCCAAGTGCTTGCCGAAGGATCAATGATTATCCATTTTAACGATACATATTGTGATCGGACTCAAACCCACAATCTACACTATATATAGACACTGGCCTTCAACTACTGCGACCATGTCGGTATAGTGAATGGAACCGTAGTCAGACACTGAATAGAACTGACCGGTCGAAACATACCTTCTTGAAATCTACATGTGTAGAGTAATACCCTTTTCACTTGAAAGTTTAAAATTAAAATCATCCCGTGGTTATAACAAAGTTTTTGATGAGGTTTTCTTTGATCTGTTCATTAATATATTGTAAAATAGGAAATAATTCAATAGCAAACTAAGCTGTTGAAATACTTATAGTATCACATAACTAGGTAAAGATTGCGTTTGTTGTTTGTTTGTTTTAGGTCTCGTCGAGAATTGTTCACACATAATGATACCTCACCAGCTGTTGGTGAAGAACCACAAATTTAGACACCTATGCTTAGCGCTCAGGGTCGTAGCAGTGCCGGTTCTTTAACGTGCAAACACCTGCCGCGACACGGGACCTCCGTTTATAAGGTTACATCCGAAAGACCCGTGATTCTCACTTCCAAATGCCGAAAGTATGGCGAAAGAGCAATCACTACCTATTTTTAAGTCTGGGCAAAAGAACAATCACTGCCTATTTTTACGTCTTTGGGTTGACCCGGCCATGGCACGAGCGGGGCCTCCCGATTACGAAGCAAACGCTCTAAACACTGGACTTCTGCGACTAGGTTTGTAATCTGCACCAAATGACAACCCAGTAACAACACACTTCGATGATAAACTCATTCCTTATTTGATTTATCATTTGATACATACACTTTTAATTAATTGGAATGAATCTTAAACAAAAACACCAAGGGTTAATTGCGCCACAGTTTTTTTAGTTATAAATGTCAGTATGTTACTCAGCTAATCAAACTGTGCTATAAACGAAATTTAAAATATCAATTAAGATGATTAATTGTCAAAGGCATAAAAGCGCTGTATCTTTAATATCTATATACCAAAATATTACATCTTTAAAATAATAGGATAAAAATCTTTTAAATGATGATAAAGAAAAACCTATTCTATTTCTATAAATAAATTCAATGCATTTTCATTGAAGTCAGCTCTTGTTGCATACGACGACTTTCGCATTTTTATCCGTAATACAAATGTTCTTGGCATTTGCATCAAGAGAAACTGGGATTTTATCTGTAAATGACAATATATTTGATATTCTATTCCCAGATTCACTGACACTTAGTATAGTTCCTTCATCTTTCAATGCAATGTACATGGTTTTGGTTACAGGGTCACGTGATATATCTCCAATATGACCATTAACAGATAGTTGCCATAATTCCTTTCCTTCCTGTGAAATACAACGAACTTTATTCTTGACTTCCGTTATCACTATGTGGCCCTCTGACGTCATGCATAGCATATTGGGAACACTTTCCGGAGAAGCAAAAATCATTTCCGTTGAGATTGATACTTCCACCATACCGTATACGGATATGATATCGATGCAAGATTGGGACCATGAGGAAACTGCTATTCGATTTTCTGAAACTTGACAAATTCCAAAATACTTTTTGTCGGTCTGGATATATCTTTGAATATTAAACTTCTCTCGTGAAGTTTCGACAATTTCCAAAATTGATTTGTCTGGTTTCGTTATGACAATGTTCCCATTTTCACGCATACAACACATTGAGTGGGGGACGTCAATCAAGGAGAGTGATCCTTTAATGTTACCAAGAATTGAAAATCGTTTAAGCTTGGCATTTTCTCTGTCCAGTAGACATATATCGTTAGTGAATGGGAGAAAAATAATTTTGTTTAAGTAGCAAGACAGTTCATCGGGTAGTTTAGCATCAAATTCCCGATCAACACTACAAACAAGATTATTCTCAGCCATTCTCAGTTTTTCCTACTTAGGATATGGCTGATAGAGAGTGGAGGTGTACCCGAAACGGTTGATTCCAGTTGTAAATTTGAAAAGTCAGTGTTCAAAGAACTCTTCACTCCCTTCAGTTCCACAAAACCTACTGCTGTAAAGCGACGAATGAATTCTTTGACCTCGTCGTACAACGTGAAATTGAGACTAACTGTTTGGTCGTCGGTCGGTAAACATCCCAAATCAAAGGAACCGTTTTCTAATTTACTTTCGACAATCGGCAGTAATTCAATCAAGTTTTTGTATTTCTTATCTTGTTTGAGATATTCAAAATGAGTCGTGGTCTCTAGCAGAGAATGCACAACTGTAAAGAATTCTTTTCTTTTCGCAATGTATTCCCTGTTAAACCTTGCGACATCTGAGCGAAGAACTGAAATCTGTCGTTTGCAGGTTTCGAGTATGTTGTTTATCCTCTGTTCTAAGTCAGTAATGTCGTCTAATGTTTTCTGCTTGCTTTCCTCAAATGAACGATCTTGTGTGGTCTCTAGTTCTGCTTCATTAAGCTAAAAACAAACAAAAAACGCACACTTTGAATGATACAAATCATCAAATATTAACTGCCAAATCCACTGAGATCGTGATCTTGCAGTTATTGGTATCTCAACTTTTATTTATGAAAAATCGAAATTGAGCTAGCAGTAGTCTATCGAGTTCCTGGTACAATTATTTACAAATGTACATTGCCTCAAACCGCGATCGTTTAGCTTCTTTTCTAAAGTAAACACAGTGATCAGTTTTACTTTGATATCCATCGGGGTTTCATTAATTCTGGAAACTCATGCAAGTCGCAGTTGATATTTAAAGAACCCATCATTCAATGATTCGGGTCTTCTGCTTACCTCATAAAAAAATCTTTATGATACTCAATGATACAATCTTCCGATAAAATTATGAAAAGGTTCTTTTTCTTACAATTCCTACCAACTGCACTGATTCCATAGGAAGGTCTGAATAGCAATACTCTTCGCTTCTCCCAATTCAACGCATTCCTGAATAGGCATTTCATCCGAGTTTAAATGACCTAATTTCACGCACTCACGAAAATGTATCAAGGGGAATGATCGAAATGATTTAAACACATTCTCAAGATTAAACAAAATCCGTATATACTACATGTAAGTTTAATGAACATTACAAGTCACACGGAAAGGATTACGTACCTGTGAATTGAGCTTGTGTAGCACACGATTTATACGAGGTTGCAGTTCACAGTAAGATTCTTTCATTGGCAGACAGCGACAATATGCTCCTGAGTGAAAGGTTTCAATACACTGCACACATATTACACTAGCATGATGTAAACAGAAATGGTCGAGCGACCTCCCGATATGCTCTCTGCAGTTCTCTCCGTTTTTTATTGGCGTTATTTCCGGATTCCGGTCATGGCGAGATAATGTTGTTTGTAGGTCAACGATTAGCGAATCCAGAGGCAAATTATTGACGAAGTCGTCATGCGAAACGTTGGCAGGAATTATGACGTCGGATCGACATAGTGGACAAGTTAGTGTGTCGGATTTACGCTCATTGAGAGGTGTAGTAATAAGCTGTCGTATACAATCGGTGCAGAATGAGTGTTGACAATGGAGGCGACGGGGTCGATCGTAGGCTTGTAAACAAATGCGACACGTGAGATACTCCG
Source organism: Ostrea denselamellosa (assembly GCA_024699665.1). Taxonomy (NCBI): domain Eukaryota; kingdom Metazoa; phylum Mollusca; class Bivalvia; order Ostreida; family Ostreidae; genus Ostrea; species Ostrea denselamellosa. The sequence continues at coordinate 15,332,171 of JAMZEH010000042.1, forward strand.
CTGTTAGATCGTGAACGATACTATAGGCGGCCATTTGTAAACAAATATATAGCTATGTGTCGTTGTGAAGGGAGTTTTAACAGGTGAAAAATTTGCAATCGAAATGTTTAAAAACCATTCTATTTCATGTTCGATCAATACAATTTAGAAAAGTATGAAAGTTTTTAAAAAAAAAAATTAGATTGCATATGCCATTTAAATAATGTTCTAAAACAATGAGCAAATAAAATATTTCAATTTTGAAATAAACGTGACAATACCATGACGATATTCTATAAACATATTCAGCAATATAAATGTTTTTTTAGTTCATGAGGGAATTAAGAAATCTCTCACAATCGAATTATATCTAATTTTGAACATGCATAACATCGGCATAAATAGTGTTTTCAGCATAAGGTACCAGTTTTTTATGCACCTCGCTATCGAGTCAGAAAAGAGTGTTGCTTTAATTATACAAGCAGAAAATTAATATTATATGACTGGAGAATTGCATCAAAAGCCACTACATTCGCGAATTACTCAAAAGCATACATCGACTTGTAAAAATATACATGATATTATTACATGTATAGTTCTATCCAATGGAAGAACGTCCTTTGCATAAAACGTATATGAAGAATATTCCATCTTACTCTAGTAAATATAGTTTTCTTTTTGACAAGAATAGTGTCCCTCCTCCGTCTCAGTCTTTTATAAATCACAGTAAAGTACACCTGTTATTCTTCAATGCGCAGTGTAATCCATTGCGACTTTAGAGAACGAATAGAATGAAAAAAAAAGCTAAAAATAAACAACGAAATATTTTGAAATTGGTTTGGATTCAAAATCATAATATGAAACAAGAGAACCGTTGATTTTAACAGTTAACCGAGAATCACACCCCCACCCCCACCCCCAATATCTTACTAGTTAATTTGAAGTATTGTACGTTGATGTTCGTTTCGTGATCGGAAAGTCAGGAGTTTGAACACCACTGGTTACATTATATCTGAGGCGTTAATAGGGTAAAGACTGCTTAGAAAAAAACTGAGCTCGAGGTCCCGTATCACAGCAAGCGTTGGCAGGATTAAAGATGAATCCTCGCAGCTGTATTACCGAGAGCACTTAGGTGTGTGTGTGTGTGTGTGTGTGTGTGTGTGTGTGTGTGTGTGTGTGTGTGTGTGATATTAATACTATATGACAATATTGTCAATCATATTAGTCTATCCTATCATTCAACTTCATGATCAATAAGATAGACTCTTCATACAATACAATGTCAGGAGAGTCCCCTTTTTTCCATACACTGTACTAACAATTAAAAGGGGCGGAGTTCTTCACATTTCTAATACAAATCTGCCATGTTGCCCAGGCTATGAAGATTACATTTCGTTACACATAAACAGGTCTACTAATTCCCAACCAATATCACACATGTTAGGGTCTTGATATATAAATAGTGGACTCATTTACATGTAGTTGACTTACGAGGTCGGAAGTTTAAGAATATCGGTGGTTCTACTTGAATTGTTTATAGGTGTAAGTTCTACTATAAATAACCCTTACTATCTCTTTCCTTGTGGAATTATGATTTTTTTTGATTGATTATTTGTTGTTTTCCGCCACACTCAACAATTTTTCAGTTATCTGGTGGCGTCCAGTTTTTGTAGGTGGAGGAGAGAACCCAGATACAATGTACCCGGGAAGAGACCATCGGCCTTCCGAAAGTAAACTGGCAAACTTTCTCACATGTATCGGCGCGAGCGAGAATCGAACCCGCGCCGACTAGAGGTGAGAGGCTTTGTGATTTTGAGCGCGATGCTCTAACCACTCCGCTACGGAGGCCCACGGAGTGGGATTATGGGTATTAAATGAGTATTAATAGATAAACCGTCGTCGATGTATGTATACGTTAAATTAAAAGATTTTTTCCTATGCCATGTATAAGCTTATGAATAAATTTTGCCTCATAAGACTACAAAAATAGGTCAACTAATAAAGGAGCACAATTAGTGCTCATGGAAATTTCAACAGACTATTGGAAGACCTGATCATGTAGATATTGTCAATGAGGAACTCCAGCATACTTGAATATCAACTTTAGAGTACTTGTGTGTAGAATCAGAGCGGTGTTTAACAAAGTAAATATTTGGATGACTGATCTTAAGATATGAAAATTTCAGAGATTCATTTTCATTGAAGAAGCAATTGTGTATGATTTTATGGACACCTGGTCACCTTACCTGGATACAGGTTGTGGTAGCTCAGTGGTAGAGCGATAGTTTCGTAATCGGGAGGTCGTGAGATCGAATCCCGCTTGTGACATGGCCGCGTCAAACCTGAGACGTAAACAGGTAGTGATTGCTTCTTTGCAAAACGCGCGGTATTTACAAGTGATAATCATGGGTCTTTCGGATATGACCTTGAAAATTGAAGTCCCAAGTCGCGGCAGGCGTTGGCACGTTGAAGAATCCTCATTTTTTCGGCCATAAGCGCTAAACATGAGCCTACATTTGTGTACTTCACCTACAGCTAGTGACATCTCAACATGACAGAAAATTTTTCGACGAAACGTAAAAAACCCAACTAACCATACTATCTTATTATCAACTGTACTTATGTCCAAATCAAACCCATCTTTGATTTATTTGGAAATATGTTCATGTCAACTGAATTAAAGATTTTAACCATTCTATCCACAGGCACTAAGCTCGATTAAAAAAATTACTCATAATATATATAATAAAAAAGGTTATGAACTCCAACGTCTGTTTTTAACACCTCCTCGCTTCAGAATCTGTTTATTTCTACAAATCGAAATAAAATCCGCAATATAATACTAATCCAAAACCAAAGACTCCCTCTTCTTGTTTGATAGTGGAAGAGATGTACATAAGATTTTCACTTAAGGAGGCGTGCCACACAAGAGAAATGTGATGTGGATAAAAATGGAGGATATGAACAACTTAAGGAGGCGTGTCACACAAGAGAAATGTGATGTGGATAAAAATGGAGGATATGAACAACTATATTTTGAAATTGAAAATTTTCAAATTTACTTTATTTAGTCAAAAATGCAGTTATAGTAGAAAGAAATTTGAAAAAAAAATTAAACGAACTCCTGGACTCGAACCCGCTATCTATAGTTTAGGAGTCGACGTGCAAACTTATTGTGCTACTCAGCTTGGCTATAAAACAAACAAATATTGCTGATATTCATATTTTCATTAATGGTTCAAAAGGAAGTCAGCCATTATGACGCTATAGAGTGTCTTTTCAAATCAGGTCGGACACTTACTGGCTGGCCGATCTTGACATTGATCATACGAGTGAACACGCTTAATGCACGGTGTTATGACTTATCATTTGCTTAAAAGGGTCATTGAAAAAATACTTACTGCATGCATGTGCTAATTAATCCATTCTAAAGCCATCACGGCAGTATAATGCAAAGCTGTTGACTGTTTTTCTGCTGTTTCCGGCCATTTTAATTTATATTACCGAATATAAATATTAAGGGACTGATGCTCGATGATTAGACAATCATTTGGCGGAATTTTTCAAAAGTGTTCCAAATTCACCGTTGTCTATCAAAGTCAAAACCACCAGATGCCGAAGAGGCATGCCGTATTATTGAAATCAACATTTTCTACTTACAATTCAACGCAATATAGAAAATATGATTTGTTTTGTATGATTTAAAAATTTTAATTCTTGGCACTTCACGGATGATAGGAACAGCTGGAGCAATTTTAGAGGGGATTTGTAGCAGGACCAAAAAGTTTGACTGTTCCATGCTCAAATTTTCGGTCTAAACTCCCTTGCATTTTTTTCCAGGCTGGAATTCATTATTAAAAGATGATATTTCTATTATACTGAATTACGAACCTATCCTATAGCTAATCTCACTTCCCGATTTAGGATTTAGAGAATTTTTTTAATTTGACTCAAAAACTAAACCAGGCAAATGGGAGTAGGAATTTATTCAGGCAAGTATGCAACAAACATATTACAAACTGCATACGCCCAACCCTCATACACAAGTTAAACCAAGTAAACGGGAGGGAGGGTGGGAAACAAACGAAACGTGACACACTGCAACTCAGCGTCACATAAAAAAACGTGGTCTCACAGCGCCAACCCGCGCATTTATACCAAAAGGTCATGACCCAACAATACAGGGCGTTACAATACAGGGTGTGTTCGTAAATCAAATACAGATTAACAAGTCAATCTTTTACTTCATAACTTTTTTTTCACAACTCATGAATCAATTACTCGGAACTCCTTTTGTGACTTCAATCTAGCAATCTTGCCCTTTTCCGTCGCAAGTAAGGGTACGGATACTCTCGAACTGAACATTTTAGCGCAGTAATGGGACAGTATATAAATCCAGTTAGAAACTGTACATATTGTGATTTATTCTACATATGATTCAAAATGATGAATCAATATCATATATTTACCAAAATTAATTTCTTTCAAAATAATAATTGCAATCATATTCACATCAACAACAAAAAAATAATAAAAACAAAAAATAAAAAAAAAACAGAAGAAAGAAAGAAAACAAAACAAAAAAACCTCCCATAAAACATTGGTACATTCAAAACAAGAAAACAGAAATACGTGAGATAAGCATGTTTTAGGATGATCTGGATTGTGTCAAAAAGCAGGATGGTTTTGAGTTCGATATACACGTTAAACCGTATAAGCGCAAGGATATTGTTGTTGCTGTATAGGAAAGTGCCAATTTCCAAGTTTTCTCTTACAGTATATGATGCCGAGGAATTTCAAGGTAGATAGGTCAAAAGTAGTCCGAATATCTATTGCACTTGCATGTATTTTTGAGTTGTTTTTTTTTTATCTAGCATGTAACGGAAAAGGACGGGGTGATCCGATTGCCGTGGCTTTTTACAAATTAAAACGGAGACAGTCGAGGGTAGTTGAACAAAATGGCAGCGCTCATAAGGCTCACAGAATATGTTGAGTTATCCAACTTGACACTCCAATCCATATACAGAATGTACGATCTACATTCATACAGAGGTCATTGATTGATTGATTGCTTTACGTCCCGTTGAGAATTTTGCACTCATATTAAGATATCACCAGCGTTAGGTTAAGTATCACAAATTTAGACCTATGCTTAGTGCTCAGGGCAGTGAGGGTTCTTTAACGTGCCAACGCATGCCGCGACATTGGACCTCCGTTTTTAAGGTCATGTCCGAAAGACCCACCCGTGATTCTCACTTCCAAATGCCGAGCGTTTAGCGAAAGAGCCATGGCACGAACGGGGCCACACAGAGTTAATCTTTTAATTCAAGCGTACGATGTCTTGTAATTTGATGAAAAGTGTACTGCAAATTGAAAATGTATTATACATGTAAGCTGATATGTTCAACAGTCTCGTTTAAAGTCAGCATTTCACAACTTTTCTCGTCGTTATAATAATTTTACAGATATTTGCAAATGTCATGGGGTCGATTGTCGTCTAGCGTGTTTTATATACCAAATGTTAGCAAGACTGGTGTCATTTGGTCAGTTTATATCGACAAGGTAAAACTCTAAAGTAAACAAGGCAAGTGAAATTTTGCAAAATGGACAAAATCAATGAAAGAGCAGCGATCCAATATTTGCATAAGAAAGATTTAGCGCCTAAGGATATCCATACTGATATGGTAGCAACAATAGGGAATGATAATCCCTTCATATGATACCTACAAAGATGGGTGGTGGAATTTAAACGCGGCAGACCCAGTCTTGAGGATGACTCCCGCCCTGGAAGGCCTGTCTCTGTTGCAACCCCAGAAATTGTCAATAAAGTCCATGATACTGTTATGACTGACAGGCGAGTTACAAAAAGATATATAGCCAGTACAGTTGGCATTTCACAGGAAAGAGTACATTCCTTTCTTACAGAGGATCTAGCAGTGAGAAAGCTTTCAGCCAGTTGAGTACCAAGGCTTCTGACCAGTTGATCAGAAGCACACCAGGCGCACTTTGTCGTGTGCTAATCTAAACCTTTTTAGAGGTAGATCTTGCTAACTTTCTTCAGAGTTTTGTTACTATAGACGAAACGTGGGCCCATCATTTCACCACAGAGGCCAAAAACAACAGTCTAAACAATGGAAGCACCTTGGTTCACCCCCGCCAAAGAAGGCAAAGACTGTTGCATCAGCTGGAAAGGTTTTCTGGGATGCTGATGGTATTTTGATGGCAGATTATCTCTGAAAGGGACAAACAATCATGGCACATACTATCCATCACTTCTGATGCAGTTACGAGAAAATATTAAACTCAAGCGCCGTGGAAAATTCAGTAAAGATGTGTTGTTCTACCAGGACAATGCCCCTGCTCACTTGTCTGTCATTGTCATGGCTGTCATTGTGGCGTTAAATTGATTGAGCATCCTTCTTATTTGCCTGATTTCACTCTATCAGACGTGCATCTATTTCCTAAACTGAAAATGCCCATTTCCAGGACCCCCATGCAGTCGTATGGTGACGTCATACACGCAGTGAAGGACTTTCTGAACGGTCAAGAAAAGGATTTCTTTAACAGTGGCATTAAGACCCTTAAACATCACTGGCAAAAGTGTATAGATACTGAAGGGAATTATGTTAAAAAAATAATGCAATATGTCCGCCAAAATTCAAACCCTTACATATGAAGCTCACAACATATCAATCAGCCCTCGTAGACTCATGGTTCCGTGTTTGTCCTACTCTTAATTTTGTATTCTTTAATAAGATTTGTATAAGAAAATACGGTTTTAATTTTCAAGTTTACCGGAGATTGAACTGATTGATTGATTATATATTGATTAACGTCCCGCTCGCAAACTTTTCACTCACCATTGCCGAAGAAGGGCTGCAAAATTTAGGCCTATGCTCGGTGCTCAGGGCCTTTGAGCAGGGAGGGATCTTTATCGTGCCACACCTGCTGTGACACGGGACTTCGGTTTTTGCGTTCTCATTCGAAAGATCGTCCCATTTAGTCGCCTCTTACGACTAGCAAGGGTACTGAGAATCTATTCTAACCCGGATCCCCACGAGACTGAACTGATGTTGTTTATTTGCAAACATGTTGTAATAATCCGCATAGTGGATTATTTTATGTTTGCAAATAGGCAGTATCAGCTCATTCCCGGTAAACTAGAAAATTCAAACAGACATTTCTTATAATTAGATTTCCAATGAAAATTTCAAACTATTGAAATTATAAGCTTTATTTCTGAGCTTTTTGTATAAACAGGAAAAAAGTCAAATTCATATTCATTGTAAAATAAATCAGTGACGCATATGCTTGTTTGGGAAATTGAAAACACAGTTATGGAAGGCTGAGTTGGAAATTATTTTTTAGCCATAAAATTTGATGAATTTTTCAATGTGTTGTGGATTGCAGTTGCACATTAAATAATTTCGTTAGTAGCGGTGTGTTCAGTTACGGGAGTGACCAGTTCAGAAGCGTCAGTGGCTGTGTGAAATACGACAGCTTATCTGTTTTTTGTTCTGTTTGGAGTAGCGGTCTTGTAGGACCAAACTTGTCTTTCATTATGATGCCCACTCATAAGCATAATATGCTTGAGCTCGAACCATATATCATCCATGGATTGAATACCAGTGGCGCGGATGCAGTGTACGCCTTACTACATTGACGATGCCTTATTCTCATTAACTGACGTAATGTACAGTGTAGAGATAAATTACAAGTAATATAGTTAGATACATTCATGGGTGAGAAAGGGGGGGGGATAAGTACAATACCTTACGATGAGCTAACCAGGAGATCTAACTGTTTCAGTAACAGTTTTTATAAATTTAAAAAGAAGACCCATAAACATCTGCTAATTCGCCGTTTATTTCCTTGTCTGTTTTACCTTTTAAATACAAGTACCGAATTACAGCACGGTACTAAACTTTAGATGAAAAGCATGCCTTTGCATCACTAGCCATGTTTGAAATTCAATATCTTATTAAAGATTGACTCGATATGCGTGCAATTTTGTACCCAGGTATAAACAAGGCATTAAAATTGTCAACCGGAAATAAATTAGACTGGTTACTTATTGACTCGCCTTCGTAAAGCACATAGGGAAACCGTGTGCAAAATTTGATTATAATAGATGCCGGCTGCAAACTAACAACTCAACTTTATGACAAACGGGATGGTTTCAATTTCTCTATCGTCAGCTTCCCTTATTTATGTAGCAATATTCCATCATCACCTGCATATGGTGTTTATATCCCCAACTGATTAGATACGCAAGAGCTTGTTCTGCTTATGATCAGTTTTTAAATCGAAGTGGGCTACTGACAAAGAAGTTGATGTTACAGGGGTTTGTACATTTTCGTCTAAAGTCAGCATTTCGCAAATTTTATGGTCGTTATAACGATCTAGTTTGCCAGTACAACTTACCATTAAGTCAAATGCTGTCTGATATGTTTCATACCAATTGTTAGGCCATTCTTGGCACACTGATATTTTAATGAGAGTAAATCAACAGAAAAATATGAAAAAATATTTGATTGCAAAGTACTTTAGCTTGAGATAATAATAAGGAAAATCATATTTTTCCAATCCAAATTGTTATATCTGTTATGTGTATCAGTTATAAATTCTGGGCCAAACATTTTTTTTCTTTCATACATTTGGAAAAAATGACTTTTGGCATAAAATTGTTTTGTTTTTCATTTATGTGTCAAAACGTTTTTATAAGAAATGTATTGCAACATATAGACTTGAAACCTAAATTTTATAAACATATAATCAATTTTGAACATCTGTACAAAAACCGTGTTCATTTGACATTTTTTAACAAAACAAATCCAAAAATGACTCTTTTTTGCACTGATTTGTTGCACTCCAGACATAATTAAATGTTTGCTAATTTTGCTTTTAATATGACTTCCTTGCACTAGTTAATTGGAATAATTCACACAATAACTATTCAACATATATTACACTTTTCCATGCATTTCAAACCATGTGCATTTGTAATGATACCAAAATACCTCTACTTTAAAAAAAGATCTTTAATTTCATAAAACTTTTGTTGTAGATTAGTATAATAAATGATTTATATAACACCTTACATTGTTTAGAGTACCATCTAAACAAGTATCATTGGTCATATTAGACATTTGTACTATAAGTGATCAAAAAATGAAAATTTCATATTTTTGAATAATTTGTTGCACTCCAGAAACACTTATGATATAGCAGAAAAGTACAACTCAAAGCCTCTTAAGATGAAAATTCACAGAGCTTTTTTCAGCATAATATTTCCATAGAATTATATAAGATTTTGAGCTATAGTTTTCAGGCTTAAAAGAAAACTCATTTCGACAATTCTAACTTTAAGTTCACTTTTTCATTAAAACAAACAATTAAACATCGTGCTTATGTGGTTATGGGGTATCTGCAGAGGGAAACTATCGAGCGTATGCTGCTGTCTCACCGGACCTGAAGCCCATCGAGCATGTGTTGGATCATAATGTCCCGGGTGTTATCGTCCATCAGAATGAAATTCGGCCCGATTTCACCTGCAAACAACCTGACGACTGAGTGAAGAATTTCATCCCTGTATCGGAGAGTGGTCGTCAGTGCGCCGTTCCTGATGGTTACCATGTCAGTACCACCCGTCAGCGAGACCCTACCCTAAATCATCACAGAGCCACGCCCGAACGGAGTGTGTTCAGCCACCAATGCCTGGCTGTATCTCTGTCTGGACTCTTTCCACACACTATGATCATCGTGGAAATCCAGACAGAATCGGGATTCATCTGTAAACAGTACCGGCTCCCGTCGTCGTCTATCCCAATTCACATGTTGACGTGTGAATTCAAAGCGTGCTTGTCGATAACGTGGGACAAGTCTGGGACGCACTACTGATCTGGAAGCTCTGAGATTAGAAGTATGGAGTCTGTTTCTCAAAGTCTGGGACGTAATATGCAGGCCTGTGGCAACAATAAACTGAGTCAGTCTTGGAGCAAGTTGAAAACGCTTTCTCCCGGCCAACGTTACGATGTACTGGCCTTGGCGTTGTAGTTGTGGCACGGGGTCTGCCACCCCTAGGCCTCTCATTGACTGTACCAGTCCCCAGAAATCGTGTCGAGAGTCTAGAGATGATACTCTGGGGCACACAAACAGGGTAGCAACAACTCGCGGGGTGTGTCCGCCCTGAAGCATTCTGATTGCTTGATTGCGCTCATTTGCCTGTAAATTTGTGAAGAAGCATACAGTGAACAGGATTCAAGTCAGAAAATGTTTTCTCAATCCATGTATATGTGGTATTTTACTAAAAGTTTCTCCCAAAAACTTTATTAAACCAAAATGCCCACGATTCTTACCTTTTTGTTCAGTATGATTATGCAAATTTTTTCTTTCTACATTTTTGCAAAAATGAATGGTTTATTAAGTAAATGTTTTTAAACGAATGGTTTATTATTATTTTTTAAAAATTGAAATGTTTATGATTTGGACCCCCTAAAAATGTCTATTTAAAATATTACATTGCATTTGATTCCTCCTATGTCAAGCCTCATACAAACTTGGGCATAGGAGGGCATTTATTAGTTATATGGTGCGACCATTCACCAGGATCTCTTCAACTTGCCATTCTCAGATTCTAATGGTTCCAACATCCAGGCCTGGATTAATATTATAGTTCTCAAGTGAAGTTAGTGCCAAAAAAGACACATAAATTTATGCACATTTTCCAAGTGATTCTGATGAGACTGCTACATGTATTTGTGAGTAGCGGAACTCTGTACCCCCCCCCCCCCCAAAAAAAACCTATTTACAGCGTATATGTACATATGGATGGGACAGTAGAGTTTTACGGACAACATATGATTGTGATGACCATGTACTGAGCAGATGGAAGATTAAAAGAAGGTTCCAAAATTTAATCATAATTTTTATTTTAAGGTGCTGAAAGCAAGACGTTTGAACCATAAAACTCTCTGCTCATCTAGATAGAAAAAAGTTGTGTAAAGATTTACAGTGTTCTCCCTACTAAGTGCCCCTAAGGCTGTATTAATAAGTCGGAATATATGCTCTTCACAGTATTGACTTTAAAATTAATATAGATAACCTCCAGATTTGAATTTCTTAGGAAAAGTACATAGTTTACATATGTGAATTTTGAATATATACACATATGTCATTCTTGTCCGCAAATGTTGCTGAAACAAACCTGAATCTTCCTTACCCAAGGGTGTCAAGTGTGGTTGAAACTGACCCATTGGTTCTGCTTGGAGAAGACGAAAGTTTCAAAAGTTTACTGTCAGACAGACGGGCGCTAGACAACGTGTGATCAGAAAAGCTCTCCTGAGCTGAAAAGATTTTCACTATTTTGACAATTTTAGTAAAAATATTTCTTACATAACCAGACATTGAACATTTGTAAAATAGAAGGAAGGAGGGACAAAGGTCCGGCGTCCGCAAGCATTCTGTGTTCTGTAACTAAATCATGATTTTGAGTGTGATACGACCATTTCTTTTAATATTTAAATTTTGCCTGCTATTTTCTTCCTTTGCTTTTGATTCTTTCAATTTTGAAAGTTTAAAAATATACTTGATTTTTCATTTTCAACTTTTCGAAATCCAAATAAAATAATTCCATTGCAGTTCTGTGTGATGTTTTGTGAATGTCTTAAAAGTTAACCTTGCAAGCATGCCATGTACATTTGAAAAGACAATGTGTTCTGCATTATACGAGTACATATATAGCTATTGTATCGATGTATTATATTTTCAAGATTCATATGTGCATTGTTTGCAACTGTAAAGCATTAATGAGGAAATGGACGTCGTTACAACTTGTAAATGTATCAAACGCGAAAACATTAGAAATGTAATATATCAATATTAATATTCTGTTTTTGAAATGACTTACAGATGACTCATGCAAAGCAAAGTATGAATACTGGATCACAGGTTTAGGCTTGGAAAGGGGGGGGGGGGAGCCAATGGGTGTATAGTGAGCATTTTGTTAATCATATCATATCTCTGTATCGTGGAGAAACACTTTGTGTATGGCTATGTAAAACATGCAACTTTTTCCCGACTTTATAAAAATTGCCGATCTCTAGGAAAGGGGCTTGGAAAGTATGTGTACACTTGCAAAAAACTGAGGAATGATATTGCATGAGTTTGTGCATCTGTCGCTATGGTCGATTTCATTTTAATGATACTGTAAAAATCATTGAGAGTATATAACACCACTCTGGCTGTTTTCTGGTTTTTTTTGAATACCCGTTTTGGAAAGACGATACATTATTTTGCATGTAAGAATATATATATATATATATATATATATATATATATATATATTAATTGATTGAAATTCTACTGTATAATAATTATACTGCACATCTTTTTCCTTTAAAAAAGGGATCGACAAATAAAATAGATTAATAAAATAGATTAATAAAAGACTGAACAAATTATATAAGTGAGATGTAATGGTGAACTTGCAGTCTGTCATCTGAATCAACGAGAATTAACGTGCCCGTTATACCGTGGATTACATTATTATACGGTTTTTTCTCCATTTTTCTTTTTTCAAATTTAATATTGATTGTAATGATTTGATAGTTTTAACGATGAAGCTTTAATTTGCAGGTTTTATAAGTAAAGATTTATAGTTTCTTTATCATTAAATCATTAGCATTTATGTCATTTTGGACTTAATATTCTTAAACTATTTTACGAAATTCATTGCACATGCATGTACATGTATGCAACGTGTTTGATTATATATGCACTGTAAAAATAACAAACCTAGCATGCAACTACATGTGTGAGCATGAATCATTTTGCAGAAAAATATGTCCAACAGTCCAATAATCAGTATTCTACTCATCATTGCATGCTGCAGCTTTACACATGAATCGGAACACTGCTTTGGTTTGTAGATCCATTTTACAAAACAGAATTACTACCACTATTCAATGATGGTCGACTATTGGAATGAAGAATACAATTAATGCATTTTTATATCTCTAGGAGACTGGGAGCTCGTATTACATGCAGTTAGCGGCAGCGGTGAAAATGTCGTGAAAACGTTGAAGACAAAGTTCAGCAAAAGGTGTGATTTATTCACAAGCAACTGCCAGTGTTACTACGCTGATGGTTGTCTGTCGCCGTCATTGCGGATGGAAACGGTTGGTGTTACTTCCAGAAAAATCTTGAGAAGTCCAAAGATCGACTACTGGAAATGTCTCAATATTGAGAAGGTATATGCAGTATTGTTTAAAATTTTTATGTTTATATTCTTTTTCAAATTGTTAACCTTTTCTACAACATACAATTGTATAGATGCCGGCTGCAAACTAACAACTCAACTTCATGACAAACGGGATGATTTCAATTTCTCCGTCGTCAACTTCCCTTATTCATGTGGCAATATTCCATCATCACCTGCATATGGTGTTTATATCTCCCAACTGATTCGATACGCAAGATCTTATTTTGCTTATGATCAGTTTTGAAATCGAAGCATGCTACTGACAAAGAAGTTGATGTTACAAGGGTTTGTACATTCTCGTCTATAGTCAGCATTTCGCAAATTTTATGGTCGTTATAACGATCTAGTTTGCCAGTACAACTTACCATTAAGTCAAATTCTGTCTAATGTGTTTCATACCAATTGTTAGGCCGTTCACACTGATTCTGACTACGGATTGCTCCGTTTACCTGATCGGAATATAGGGCTAACGGCGGGTGTGACCGGTCGACAAGCGATGCTTACTCCTTCTGGTCACCTGTTCTCACCTCTGGTATGACCAGGTTTGCCCATCTCTCTGATTTGTATTTTATATAGGAATTACGAGATCTGTTATACGGAAATATTTAATTCGCTTTTACCATGCATGAATTACTTTTAAAACTCATTTCTATTATTGTTCTTTTAAGTTATGTGTATTTCTTTTTACATGTATCGGTCATATTAAAAAAAAAACACAAAAAAAAACGTATGTATGTATGTGTACGTATGCAAGTGTATGTATATATGCGATGTGTGTGTGTGTGTGTGGTGTTTTAGTGTGCTATATTAGTCTTTTTTGTAGTTAGAGTAACTAAATATAATTTGTGTTTTAAAATACCCCATTTAGTCCTTTTCTTAATTTCTCTATGTTGTATGTATGTTTGGCGATATATTAATTGTGTATGTTGTAAAGCGCTTAGAGTAATATTTATAATGTTAGATAATGCGCTATATAAATGCCTTGTAATAATAATAATAATAATAATCTGTTAATCAAATTTGGATTCTTAAAAAGTCTAAACAAAAAAAACTTGAAATCACAAAACTTTTCTCGAATTCATGACCTTAAAACGTATGATTTTACAACTCTGTTCACGACCATACCTCACGATAAATTAAAGATTAGACTTTTTGACATCATAGACAGTTATTTCGTGAACAAAAATGGTGAAAGGAAATATTCATATGTAGTGATTGGTCATCCCAACAATTATCTTGTTAAACACGACTGGTCTCTTGTAATGTCACACATGCAGTTGTCCCAAGCGGCGAGAAACATACCATTCATTTAAAAATAAAATAATCAATTCAAAGAATTAATAACATGAGAATCAGAGTGAACATTAATGTTGAACAAACAGGGAATATTAAATACTGTATACTCACGGATCGCTTATCCTTTAAGGGGTTTATGTTGATGCATTTTGACTAATACAACTACTCAGCTGAGCTATGTATTCCACAGGTTTGTAGTCACACTCTTTACAATGCAAAGAAAACTAACCGCAGTTAAAAGTATTTACAGAACGGCAATTTCTGTAACTTACGGAAGCGTATTAGGCCCACATTACTTATTTTTCTCTCTCACAAAATTTCATCTTTAATCTTGGCTTTTCCAACTTTAACCTTGGCTTTCTAACTTTAATATTGGCTGTTTCAATTTAAATATTGGAATAGGTCATATAGTGTAAACATACTGACATAAGAAAAGTCTTTCAGGATAAACATAATGACAAAAAGGTCCTACAGAATAAATATAGTGACAAATAAATAGGTTCTACAAACTAAATATGTCTTTCGGTGTAAACATGCTGACAAACTAAATAGGTCATAAAGTATAAACATGCTGACAAACTAAATAGGCCATAATGTATAAACATACTAACAAACTAAATAGGTCATAAAGTATAAACATGCTGACAAACTAAATAGGTCATAAAATGTTAAAAATAAATACTGACAAACTAAATAGGTCATAAAATGTTAAAAATAAATACTGACAAAATGAACAGGTCCTACAGTGTAAACATACTGATAGTTCTATAAAATGAATTGTACCTACAGTGTAAACACATGGACAGACAACTAAATAGGCCATAAAGTATAAACATACTAACAAAGTAAATAGGTCATAAAGTGCAAAGATACTGACAGAGTAATAACGAGCTCATATAGTGTAAATTCTGACAGACAACTATGTAGGCCATACAGTGTAAACATGCTAACAAATTTAACTATACATAATCAAGTTGGAAAAGCCAACATGGAAGTTAGAAATTCCGAGATTAAAGTTGGAAAAACCAACATTATATTTGGAAAAACCAAGGTTAAAGTTCACATTTTGAGAAATAAATTGAATATTGTGGCCGTAATACGCTTCCCTATGAAGTGGATATTGTTAAGTATTTAATTTGAAATTTGGTTGCTGTTTTATTGGATTTTACTGAATTAAATGTGTAATAATACCAAAACCCATCAATTATTTGCAATTTGTTCTTAATATTAAAGGTTCGATTAGAGTTGAATACTGGTGCCAAGACTGTAGCATTTGTTGAATTCAATGGAAAAGGATCCAACTTTATGACTTGGTTTCACAAAAGTAGGGTTTTAAAATCTAGTTGGACAGACATGCGGAGTAGTAGAAGATTCAATTTCTTCTCAATCGACAGGTAATTTCCGGTAATATCTAGATAGAGATACCGTGATAACAATCGTACATGTACAAACAAATATCTCTGCAGTGATATGGAAACAAGTTTTGAAATAGCATCACCAGGGATATATTTTTACATATGTTTTTCTACTGTACGTTGATAGTTCCATGAGAATTATATTTTTACTTCATAATCTCACAGGATAAATTAGAACTCTGGAAAAAGGGCAAGAAAATCTGATAAATTACGTTAAACACACGTATCCGCAAAGGATAATGAGATCGGAATAGGGTAATATGACAAGAATGCAACGTAAATAGGTGACAATTGCATACATTGTAATGCCAATTACTGTACACACATTATCAAATGACAAAACCTGAGAGACTATGAGACTTAGAGATCTCAGTACATGTATCTGTAAGTATACAATAGATTTATTCTGTATCAAACACAAAAGTATCCAGTTGCAAAGAAAGCTATTAGAAAAAAAAATAAGCAGATAAATCTAGAGTTTGTAAAACCTTTTATTTACACTGCAACTCTAACCCATTTATAATTTCTCTATCCAGGGAAGCACGCCATGGTAGACATTTCTTTATAAATAAGAGTTACAGCGGTTGTCCTAGAGACTGGGGATGGCTTGTTGTTATGGATAATACAGGATCCAAGCCATGCCGTTGGGAAAAGCAGAGATCTTATCCCCAGTTTCTTTACAGTAAAAAGGACACAGTTACTAGATGGGGAAGTATGGGTATGTATGTACTTCCTACTGAATGTATACATGTAGTATACTATAGTTATATGGAGTGAACTGTGTTTGAAATTCCTGACCTCTGACTTCTATTTCACTACCGGTTTTGTATAGGCCTATTAGCATTTCCCACTAACCATTTCTTCCCCGAAAAAAAACTTACTATATAGCAGTTTAACCCATCCACTCACCCCCAAAAACCTAGCAAACCTAGCTGTATGGTAGAATTCCTTCGCCAAACGCTTGGCATATCGTGAGTCTTTCGGATATGACCTTAAAACCGGAAATGCCATGTTGTGGCAGGCGTTGGCACTTTAAGACCCCTGACTGCTACAGCCGTAAAAGCTAAACATAGATCAAAATTTGTAATACTTCACCTACAGCTGGTGACTTCTTGATGTGAGTAACAAATTCTTAACTGGACGTCAAACAAACAACCCCCACGGAAATAAAACTATAATGTATTTCATACTGTACCTGCATTGGTGACCTTAACGTTCAACCTGATAAATTGCGGTATTTTATATTAAGTATTATCATAGACAAATGTATATACAACATGTTATAATTCCATATAAATTTCATTATCGCCTTTTTATGGTATTTATACGAGGGTTGTTCGATATGTAATGTGTATTGTACGATATCTCAAAACATACGACTCAAAGTATTCTCCGTGGTGTGAAATACATCATTTCAATCTCTAAATCCATTTCTAAACGGCTTAACGGTACGCTGATTTAGGTAGACCTCTGAAGCACTGACTGATGGCTGAGCCAGGGGCTTGTCGGGACTTGTAACGACGACCAGATAAGAACATTTTTAGTTTTGAAAAAGGAAAAAGAGTATGGTGGATGTGGCAAGACGGTAACCTTCTCTGACTTCAAACATTACTCCATACTCCATATGCTCAGATGTATGTGATAGAGCATTATCATGAATTAGACAAACATGCCTAAATTCTGATACAGAGCGTTGTTTATGATAATATTTCTTGAGCTTTTGTTAGTATCACATCTCGGTAATGCCGACATGTAACACTTTTGCTCTTCGACACCGGAATTTGTACGGGCATACCATCACATGTGTAGAATATGTGATAAAGAACCTTCTTTGTGCTTATGGTTCTTTGGCAACTGCAGACAGTCTACCATGTTTAGTTACCTATATTTTGTTTCCAAGTTTCCTTACTGGTTTGAAATAGTGAACCCATGTGTCTTTCCCAGTGACAATGTTTGCAAATTGTCTTTGATTGAATTTGGGATACATTTTGAGCAATCGCTTAGCGATTTGTACTCTTGCCTGTTTTTGGTCATCTGTCAATATATGCGGTATCCATCTGGCAGAAATCGTTCGTATTTTCAACATACGCTTCAAAATAAAATGCACCCGCGATAGCGATATACAGATTTGGCAATATCACGTATCGTGTACCTGCCATCACTTTCAATTATTTCCCTGACTTTTGAGACATTTGCCTTGCCTGTTACAGTCACAGGTTGGCCAGATTTTGTTGCATCTTTGATGTACTCTGTGCTAGTCAGAAAGATCTTTCTCCACCTACGAACTGTCTCATAAAATACCTTATCAGACCCATAAACTTCCCCCAATTCAGTAAAACTTTTATATAAGCTCTAATTTCTTCAATATTCTCAACCCGTTTCCCAACCTTTTTTACAACAGTGGTCAACGATTGGCTCTATTGAAATGACTATAAGTTTAAAACTACGTGGAGCTGAAGACTCGTGTTTATACCATTGGAAAGTTCTTGAATAGAGCTATTCAAGAGTATCACCATCCACGAAATCATACAAAGCGTTATCGCACTGTGGTACAATACACATTACATATCGAACAGTCCTCGTTTTTCTCAACCGATTCGATACGCAGGGGCTTGTTTGCCTATAATCAGTTTTTAAATTGAAGCATGCTACTGAAAAACAAGTTGATGTTACAGAGGTTTTAACAGTCTCATTTCAAATAAGGATTTCTAATAAACAATTCTATGATCGTTATAAAGACCTAGTTTGTCAATACAACCTGTCATTAGGAAAAATGCTGGTTAGACCGTTCTTGGCACACTACTTCTCACTACGAATTACAAATATCCCATTAATTATTCAGAAAATGAATTAAAAAATCTTATGTATATAGAGTTTTAAAGGTTTAACTACTAGTGTTTTGACTACAATTTTCTGTGGACTAGTGTTTTCGAAATATTTTATGGTGTTCAGGTGAAATACATAGTTTCTAAATCTAATAGTGTTTTGTTAACAATTTCCTGTGGTATGTAACTGCAGCTAGGTACCTATAGATGTAACCCAATTTCAAACCTTTTCTATAAGTAGAACAATAATGATTGATTGTTTGTTTGTTTTACGTCCCGTCGAGAATTTTTCACTCATATTGAGACGTCACCAGCTGTAGGTGAAGTACCACAAATTTAGACCTATGCTTAGTGCTCAGGGCCGTAGTAGTGAGGGTTCTTTAACGTGCCAACGATATCGACATCGTATTAAGTCTTGGAGATTTGGCAATATGGGCCTTTTTTTCGATATATTTGCAATTTTTAATCAATTTCAAAATCCTTTCCTGCATTGAATAAATTGAAATTTTGATAAACTAAGTTAAATTATATATCATTTTATATTACAGAATACGGAAGAGCTGAGGTCTTAAACATCTACATAAAGAGGGGTTAGAGGTGCTGCATGTAGTCGGAAATATTAATGATGATTTGGACAATAAATCATATCTAATTGACTGGTTGTAAGTGTTTTATCCTGATGTGGTGATAATATAGCCTGCGACATTTTGAAAAAATCGGCACCTCCCTGAGAAATCCTAATAATTTCAAACACACACACACACACACACACACACAAATAAAGCACCTACCAACTGAAAATAACGGTCTTTCTGAATCTACTGATGATTCGTGGATTAAATGCATCTCTAGTTTGTGCGCAATAATTAATTTCATCGTTTACCTCGCCACTTTTCATTTCAAATTATAACTAACGGAAGTTGTAATATAATGCTGTAATATTTCTGTGGCATCCAACTATTTTTCTGAAAACCCGAAACGGAGACAGGGTCTGTCTTCTGATAGTGAACGTTTTCTTGTTTTAAAAAAACTATCTGTATCACTCCTGCCCTTCGGCAACGGAATATGTAGGGGTATACCATCACATGAGAAGAATATGTAACAAAGACCCTTCTTTGTGCTTATGGTCCTTTTGGCAACTACAGGCCTTCTACCGTGTTTAGTTAGCCACATTTTGTTGCCAAGTTTTCTTACTGGTTCGAAATAGTGAACCCATGTTTCGTCACCAGTAACAATGTTTCCAAATTGTCTTTGATTGAATTTGGGATATATTTTGAGAACTTGCTTAGCGATTTGTACTCGTACCCGATTTGGTCATTTGTTAATATATGCGGTATCCATCTGGCAGAAATCTTTCATACTTTCAAAAGGAAATGCACCCGTGATAGCGATATGCCAACAGCTTTGGCAATATCACGTAT
This sequence comes from Ostrea denselamellosa, assembly GCA_024699665.1. Classification (NCBI taxonomy): domain Eukaryota; kingdom Metazoa; phylum Mollusca; class Bivalvia; order Ostreida; family Ostreidae; genus Ostrea; species Ostrea denselamellosa. The sequence continues at coordinate 15,352,368 of JAMZEH010000042.1, forward strand.
CGTGTACACGACATCACTTTAAATTATTTCCCTGACTTTTGAGACATTTGCCTTGCCTGTTACAGTCACAGGTTGATCAGATTTTGCTACATTTTTGACGGACTTTGTGCTAGTCAGAAATTTCTTTCTCCACCTACGAACTATCTCATACGATACTTTATCAGATTCATAAACTTCCCCCCGTTCAGTAACAATCTACATTACCGAATGACCGAGTTTTGTGCTAACTTTTATATAAGTTCTGATTTCTTCAATATTCTCAACGCGTTTCCCAACCATTTTTACAACAGTAGTCAACGACTGGTTCTATTGAAATGACTATAAGTTTAAAACTACGTGTTTATACCATTGGAAAGGTATTGAATAAAAATATTCAAGAGTATCATCATCCACGTAATCGTGCGTTATAGCGCTGTGGTACAATACACATTACATATCGTACAGTCATCATTTGATATAAATTTAATATAAATTCAACCCTATTGTTCATTTTTTGGATAATTTTGAAGGGCTCCAGAACTACATGTATTAAAGCTTGGATACTGGTGCTTGAACTGAGAATCTACAAATCTCTTTGTTTTATTCCATATTGTGCCATCAGATTCATGACAAAATTGTGAAGGTGCTGATGGAAATCTAAATACTAAGGATCACCCCCTCTCGATCCTCCCTAATGTTAAATATACATATATGTTAATATAATAGATAGCATTGAGGCTTCGAAGGGTAATTGGTGAACGAGGGATATTGGTTTGGGTATATAAAAGATTGACCAATGAACCTTTTGTGTTGAAACATTTTAGTGTATCTCTTTAATCCAGATTCTTAGTTTACGTTGTAATTTTAATAAAATGAAAGATGCTTATGTCATTTTTTTGGCATTATATAATTACTCTCAGATAAAAAAAAAATTACAGCATGAATTCGAGAGGTGGGGGGGGGGGGGGGGGGGGGGGGTGTTGGTAACTAGACATTCATTTTATCAATACCCTGCAATCTGCCCCCAATCATCTACATGTATTTGGTTGTATATATGAGGTGTCTACACGAATGATGTAACCAGTCAACAGGGGATGATATGATTTTATAATATCGCATAGCTATCTGTGCTTTCCTCTCTGATATTTAATAGGTAAGAGATTTAAGATACATTTGCGTGTTCGGGATTCCTTTCTAGGTTTTTAAATGGTTTATCACATGTCGCGCAGAGCACGGTCTGTTCTGATAAGGGTTTTCAAAATGTGCATGCGTTTCTGAGGGATTAATGTATTTTTTCATGATTTTTACCTAAATTAATGTAATATAATTACTTAATCGGGATTGAAATTATTGTTAATATTAGTGTTCGAGTTGTATAATCTCTAGATATAAATCAGGCGTATTTAAAATTAACTTTGAAATGCAATAATCATTATAGTAGTGAGTTTGTGCTGCGTTTGTTCCTGGTTCAATTTATTTCATTTATATGGAATGCAAAAAGGGCGAGCATTGTTTTGTGAATTGGAGACTATTTTTGCGGATTCACGCATTTAGTAATACATCTAAATGGTCTTGATGTGATAAGAGGAGCTGAGTCCGGATATGTACGTGAACACTCCTTTTAAAATCGTGATCCTTCTCCGTAAAGTTGTATCTACTTACGAATTTTGCTTACTATAGCAATTAAGATAACTTAATTAAAGTATAACTTAAAAATTAACTCTTCATCCTGAATGGATGTACGTACAAAATGCATAACGTCAGTGTGGTCTGATCTAAATATGATAATGATAATAATAAAATAAAACATAATTTCTTTCGTGTCTTCTGCGGTCTGGTACCTTTGACGCTTGTGTCAAGTTGATTTCTTTTTTGAATTGTAATGATAATTATTAGTATCAAATTATAATATTTTATTGTGTACTGCGTTTTATACAATATTTATCTGATAGTATGAACATCAATTCTATCGCGCATGTGGATTGAGTTGGCTGAGTAAAGTGTACTTCTGTTATTTCATTGGTTCTTTGATATCATTGGTCATTTCATATTTCTTTATCCAGTAATAAAGTTTCACTTTTAGTATAAAGTTACCGCGTTTTATATAGTTTAATCAGAGCAGTAATACGTTTCGAAGAATTGTATCCTGTGTTAATCATCCGCATCTTATGGCATGTTAATTCTATATTTTACTATGTTTTTATTACCATATATAGAATTGATATATGTAATCATTCTACTTTATTTTATTTTTGCAGCTAGATTGTAAGGAATATATGAGTCTGTAAGATCTTAATTTAAATTATTTACAGAACGCATACATTGTACATTCTTTCACAACATTTATTGGCTAAAACGTTTACTGTGGGTAACTTCTTGTAATTGTCATTCTCGTGTTTTGTACTATTTCTATATGTTTGACTTATATTGTGTTTGTTATTGTAGATCAATGCCTTTATTTTCTACTAAATAAATATACTAAATCAACATCTGTCTTCCTGCTCGGTGTTATATATATACTCTGCAAAAAAAGAAACGCATAATGGATTTTTTAAGATTTTAGTGGATGTATTTTGGATTATGATTTTACAATAAAAAATGTAGATATTCACTAGAATTGTTTCAATTGAAAAAAATTAACAATCCAAACCTTAGATATTGGTGAAAAAAAAGTCAGATCATCACAGTTAAGAACACTTCCTGTCACGGTTAAGTTAGTACCGTGTATGACCACCTCGAGCTGCCAACACAGTTCTGCATCTCCTTGGCATAGAGTCAATCAATGTTCTTACGTTATTGCGTGGAACTGTTCGCCATTCCTGTTGTAACATTTGACGGAGCTGATCGAGGGTCTGAGGCGGAGGTTGGCGCAGGCGCACACGTTTATCCAGTTGGTCCCATAAGTGTTCAATCGGATTCAAATCCGGTGATTTGGAAGGCCATGGTAGCACATTAATGTTGTTCTGTTGAAGGTAGTCAATGGTTAAGCGGGCTATGCGAGGCCTAGCATTGTCATGTTGGAATAACTCCCTCTGTCGGTCAATTACGCGCACAAGGTGAGGTTGGAAAATTTCGTCTCTGTACCTTTGAGCCGTTAAATTGCCCGGGACATGTACCAGTTCTGTTTTACGGTCATTAGAGATCGCCGCCCACATCATGACGCTACCTCCACCGAAGCTATCCACTTCTTGGACACACGAAGAAGAGAAACGTTCATTCCTGCGCCGGTATACACAGATTCTTCCATCACGTTTCTGTAGCAGAAAACGGGACTCATCGCTGAACCAGATTCTGCGCCAGTTGCGGAATGTCCAGCCCCTCAATCTGTTGCACCATCGGACTCTTTCTCGTCTGTGTAACGGTGTCAAAACTGCTCCAAAATACGGTCTTCTGGGTCTAATGCCATATTGTCGAAGTCGGTTGCGGACTGTCTGCGAGCTGATTCTTCTCAATCCAGGTATTCCGACTGCAGTAGCTGTTGCAGCAACGGTTCGATTCCGTAGATGAAAGACCCGGATGTAGCGATCTTGTCCAGGAGTCGTGATGCGAGGTCGCCCACTCCTCGGTCGGTCATTAGTAGAGCCAGTCTGCTGGAATCTGTTCCACAGCCGAGAAATTGTGCTCTGATTTACGTTTTCAGTTCGTGCAATCTCACTTTGGGATACTCCGGCCTGGGGACGGCCAATGACGATATTTCGAGTAGCAGGGTCCAACCTTGGCATGGCAGCATTTTAACGTTATGATGAATTCAAGCTTCAAACTTCGTCCTTTTATACGCTTTAATGTAGTGGTTGAATTAAGCACAAAGTTCTCGTGAAAAACGTAAGCCAAATTCCATGGCGATAGAGGTGATGTGCAATTTTAGAGAGTCGCCGAGCTAATTTGGCAGAGAGCCAAATCAAATGAACAGACCTTTAAAGTTTCATACTTACCTGTAAAAAATCAATTACTCAATTGACCATTTCAGTTTACCTGGTAAAATACATAATTTGCATTTTTAAAATTTCAAAAGGGCTATGCGTTTCTTTTTTTGCAGAGTATATATATATATATATATATATATATATATATATATATATATATTAGTATTAGTAAAATAAATGATAATGGAACGTTTAATTAATAAAGAAGAGTCTCGATTGCAAAGCAAAGCTGCCTGTGCTTTCCTCTCTGATATTTAGCAGGTGGAGTAAATTTGCTCTTCGGCCGAGAAGTGTCAGAGTTACATGTATCTTCCGTTTGTCTCAAACCTCTCACATGAAATATAACACGATCCCCGGGTTGACAGTTGAACTATATGCATGACAGGTCTAGAAACAACAAGTGAGATCGGGGCGAGTTTGTGATGGAGCTAGTTCTGTTTTGATACAGCATTAACCCAGTGAGCATTTTTGAAAAATTTTGAAGAAAGTCTTTTTAAACGGCATAAAAAATGTTAAAATGAATATCGTGCAAATTAGTTATTGTGTATGATTGGCCAAAACACCTCTTGTAAAGTGATTTGAAACGACCGAAATACGAGTATGTTATTCTTTTATGGACGTCATCACAACATTTAAAATACGCAAGTCATAAAACACATTCCTATTGCGGTTAGATTAAATCTTCTCAAGAATAACCTCGTGGGGATCCGGGTTAGAATAGATCCTCATTACCCCTTGCTTGTCGTAAGAGGCGACTAAATGGGGCGGTCCTTCAGATAAGACAGCAAAAACCGAGGCCCTGTGTCACAACAGGTGTGGCACGTTAAAAATCCCTTCCTGCTCAAAGGCCCTGAGCGCCGAGCATAGACCTAACTTTTGCAGCCTCTCACCGGCAATGTTGACGTTTCCATATGGGTGAAAATTTCTCGAGCGGGATGTTAAACAACATGTAATCAATCAATCTATCTTAAGAACAATTGGGCCAGAAAAGTTCAAAATTGCATGGAAGCTTCCTAACATTGTTCAGATTTAAGGTTGTTAAAATCATGGCCCCTGGGGTGGGGTGGAGTCACAATAGGGAATCAAAGTTTTATATGCAAATATAGAAGGAAAAATTTTAAGCCCATAGACTTAACGGTCACCTATCATAGCCAATACATAGACCTGTCTCACATTTGCATTTAAGCCTCATTCTGGAGAGTTTTGTTCATGTTTTATGATCTTTCTAAATATTCAATTACAATAGAAGGGACGATGAAGTTTGAAACATCTAAATCAGCCCATATTCCCCTGACCAAAGAGCATTGAATTCCACAATTCCGCCTTGTTTCAAAGATGCTTCATACAAAATTTTGGAGGAATTAGAGTGGTAGTTATCAAGAAGTTAAAACTGTGCAATTGCTAACACATTTAATCACTGATCATTTTGGCCCCACCCTCATACCAAAACCTCTACTCCAAGGATCAGGAGATTTACGATTTTGGTAAACGGCTATCTACTCATACTAAATATCCATTTGGTGGCAATTTGGCTTCAGTGACATTAAAGAAGATGTTTTCTAGATGTTTTACACTTGAAAACTATAGGCCAAGTTTGGCACCATCCTAGTGTCAGAACCTCTACCCCGAGATCATGAAATATATAATTTTGGTAGAGGACTTATTCTTGTTCTACATTACATTTCGTTTTTCTCACAAATATGCAGTTGTAGAGAAGATGACTTTGAAAATTGGTCACTTTTTGGCAGTTTTGGCACCGCCTCTACGGCCCCAGGGGTGCAGGAGACATGAAATTCACAATTTATGTCCGCCATATGGCAAAGATGCTTCATACAAATTTTCGGAGGAATTGCAAAAGTAGTGATCACGAAGAAGTTTAAAGTGTTCAATTGTTAGCTCATCTAATCACTGATCATTTTGGCCAAACCCTCATACCAAACATCCTACCCCTGGAATCATGAACTTGATTTTTGGTAAAGGGCTACCTGTTCTTTCTAAATATCCATTTTGTTTCAGTTTAGCATCAATGTCATGAAATAAGATGTTTTAAAATGTTTTACACACATACACACACAGATATACATATATATATATATATATATATATATATATATATATATATATATATACCAGATCCAGATGCTATACTTAACCCTGCCCTAGCTTCAGAAATTCTACCCTAGAGATCATGAAATTTTCAATTTTGGTAGAGGCTTTTCTGGTCTACATTACTATGTATTTAGTTTTTCATACAAATGTGTATTTATACAGAAGAGTTTTCAAAATTGGTCACTTTTTGGAAGCTTTGGTCCGGCCCCTGGGGCCCCGGAGGGAGAGACAGGAGTCCTGAAATTTACAATTTCTGTGCTTTGTCCAAAAAATACTTCATACCAAATTTGAAAAGAATTGGAAAGGTAGTGATCAAGAAGTTAAAAATGCTCAATTGTTAACGGACGTCGGACGATGCATAACGACAGACGTAGACTAACTGCAACTGAGTTTACTCAGGTGACCTAAAATCTTCCTCTCAAGTACCACTGGTCCAGAAAAGTTCAAATTCACCTGGCAGCTTCCTTACATAGTGTAAATTCGCCTATGTTAAAATCATGGCCCCCGGGGGTAGGGTAGAGCTACCATAGGGGATCAAAGTTTTACATGCGAATATATTGGGAAAATCTTTTGAATATGGGTCAAAGTGACTCAAGTGAGCGATGTGGCCTATTGGCCTCTTGTATTTTGCATGTAGTTGCGTATTCTTTATTCATCTATTAAAGTATTCTTAACAAGAGAGACATCTAACTACATGATGAAAAGGCAAACTGTTCATGTAAAATCAAGAGTCTGAAAAATGTTCAATATGATAACTTCAGTTTGGTGGAGAGTTTTATCTTCTTTGAACGTAGATATTGAGAACCTCTGCTTTTCCAATTGATGCTACAAGAAAAAGAAAAGACACAAACATAACTTTAAAACAGATCTTTGAGTCCTAAATTGATAACATTAGTAGTGTCTTTCAAATATATTATATTTCATTCCAAAAAAGAGAATTTTAAACTTGAAAACTGACTAAATACGATTATATTTTGGAATTATGTTTAATTATTCAACTCTGTGTGTTATTTGCTAAAACTGTGGATTACATTATTTTTTTCTTTTTAAAAACTCACAAATGTTATACCTCTTTTTGGCATATTTAAAAAAAAGGTTTAAGAAAATTTACTTTTATCTGCCCATCTTCCAATCTTTCCAAGTTTGCTATAGAGAAATTGGGGGTATGCCGTATATGTTTCCCAATTACATGGTTTGCCCCCTTTACGCTCTGCGACGACAAACCAGCCAACATCTCGAGGGCAGCCTCCGGAGGGATAACTATGGTTAATAAAGAACTTCCGACCAAACCTGACCTCCCTACAGAATAATAATGCAGTAAACCCTCTGTAATTTGACCTGTTCTGTGAGGCAAATTTGGAGTTGAATTGGATAGGAACTTCATGTTGGGTACACCACGGTGTAAAGAGCATTTCGAGGAGGGCAAATGAGAATGAAATAATCAGTAGGACGATGTGCACGGGTGTCTGATTAAATCATTTTAACTGTAATAATGATGAATGAAAATTCTGATCTCTGAAAAATTGGATTGCTCACTTTGCCATATTCATTTGAAGAGACGAATATAATAGATCTAAATGTATCAAATAAATTTAAAATGGATAAATTTAATGAATGCTTACCCATCGACAGAAAAGAAATTGTAATGTCCATTTTTACGCATATCAGTCCAACTTGTTCTGAGAATTCTGCTGTTGTGAAACCAGTTCTTGTAGTTGGAGCCGCGTCCATTAAATTCTATAAATGCCACTGTTTTACCCCGTGTATTCAACTCAAGTCTGACCTTTGGAGAAAAAAAATATGCTAAAAGTATATTGAGTTACATTTGTATTAAATTGATGCCAATGAATTGTTTTTTAATCTTCATGAATATAAACATTCACCCATTTACAAGATCCAATCAGCACTGATCATGATAATCGAAGAATTTCAAACAAAACATTCTTTGATAAAAATAAGAATCATGGAACATGCATAAGCTTCACAACTTTACTTTTAAACATTTTTTTTCTCTTTCTGAAGTGGGGGGTAACAGAGCATTTTGAATTTGCATACAAGTATTTTGAAAGCAAACAATTTGCGAAATATGCAATTTGTGATTTTTTTTCCATGCAAAATCCAAAAATGAAAATTGACGATAACAATCAGTGATCAGTCTCAAAACCCCATCAAGAAAAAAATCAAGAGTGGGGCAAATAATAAAATCTTTCTCCATTGTACGCGAAACGGTAAACTGTAAACTATATTGTGTAATTTTTCATTTATATTGTAAATTTTCCATTTGTACTGTATAATTTTTGTAGATTGATGCAAATACTGTATACAGGGAAATATTCGTCTTCGTTTTATTTTTGCCCCTGTTAGTGGACGAATGTAACACTGGAAGAAACGTTTTCTTTCTCATCTCTCTTTTAACGCAACTCTGTAAGGTAAGGGCGAATTTAAAACGGGGCGAAACCGTCAGCAAGTATAGAAAGGTAAAATTAACACGGGGCGAAAATAACCTTGTATACAGTATAAATGTATCTGTGGAGGATGTTCGTTATAAACACAATGATCACTTTGTTCCAATATATTTTATTTTGAGAGTATAATTTACCTTTTGAATATTATAGCATTCCCAATAATCAATAAAAGGACTCCTCAGAATTTGTTTATGATATCTTGTAAATTTCTCCAATCTGATGTTATTCGGTAAACAACCATCGTAGATTGAGCACGGACAATTTCCAGTGAATACATCACATTTAGTTTTCTTTCTCTTCCAAGTTTCCAAAACGCTTTCTCCGTTGCCACTTGGTGCATGGAAGATGAGCTCCCACTTCCCTAGAATTATGTTTACCAGCATGAGACCTATCGTAATACAGTTGAAGTTCGGTATCTCAACACTGATATCTCGAGTACTATGGATATGTCGAAGTGATTCGGAAGTCCCAACAACTTATTAAATATTTTACCCTCGATATCTCGAATCCTTGGATACTTCGGAGTTTTTTCTCATAGAGTTCGAGAAAACGAGGTTTGACTGTATTTGGTTCTCAAGACTTTTTGACATCCGGATAAAAGCGATTTCATTAAGTCGAAAGGACAGTTTTGCTTTAAAGGAAGGAGAGAAAATAAGATGTGAACAAGTGCTATGAGACTGAAGTAATCTTAAATCTGAAGTTCGTGCAATGAACAAGACACTCGTAGTCATCACGTAATCACAACACACATAAGATATTCTTCACGCAAAGAGATGGAAGTCTTATTTGTTTGAAATTAAAACTGTTTGAGATGAGGACTGCTTCATGAACGTTTTCGTTATCTATGCAAATTTTGCACTTACCGGTCTTTTGTACCCCTCATATGATCATAAAGGATCTCTGCCCTTCACAACCTTTCAAATGACAAGCTGCATAAGAAATGTTCTAATATATAATGATTTACACTCCGCGGTCACCTACCTATCCTACTCTCTCTCTCTCTCTCTCTCTCTCTCTCTCTCTCTCTCTCTCTCTCTCTCTCTCTCTCTCTGATACCTTTAGAATGACACATTCTATCAATATTGAATGTTATTCTATAGTGGAGACCATACAATGCTAGCCACACACACACACACACACACACACACACACACACACACCACACACACACACACACACACACACACACATATATATATATATATATATATATATATATATATATATATATATATATATATATGTCTCTGTGTGTGTGTGTGTGTGTGTGTGTGTGTGTGTGTGTGTGTGTGTGTGTGTGTGTGTGTGTGTGTGTGTTTCGAACTTCAGAAGCTTCATTATAACCGTATTCTCAGTTGGTTTGTTAATGTTCAAGAATAAATAAAATGGTAATTTATTTTGTTTATTTAGAGTTTTGTGCCATAGTGACAACATTTCAGCCATATACTGGCTTTGATGTTAAAGCAGTGTCCAATTTTGAAAGTTTTTGGACGTCATGTCAGGTAGAAAATACTACTTTTGACGACAGTCTTTTGTGTGCCAGGCGGACTGTCATCCATGAAAAATGGCATTACCCTACGTCCATCCATCAACCAATCATGTTATGCCCCACCCAAGGACACAAAACCCTAAGACATACTGAATTTCAAAACTGTCGTAGAGGCGTTTATATGAACGTATGAATTACTACGATTCCTGGTCGCGGTAGCCTAATGGTTAGGGCACTCGACTCGGTGTGCAATCGGAAAGCCTGAATTTGATTTTTGTTCTCTGCGCCGTGCCAATAATACTTCGCCAAGCAAGTCAAAGGTAAAGATTTTAAGATACAAGTATGTCCTTTAAAAGGGAGGTTACGGTAGGTGTTAGTATGATACAAGAACCTCACTGATACGGCTCTTAGCGTCATGCATGGGTCAAATTTGTGGTACTTCACCTACAGCTGGTGAAGTCGACACGCGAGTGAAAAATTCTTGAATGGGACGTAAATTTACAAACATATACAGTTTGTAATCTTTATTGATTTCAGGACCATCATAATTTATTTTCATTTTAAGGGTTCAAAAAATTACGTCCGTCAACTGTTTGATCTACGATTATCAATTATCTGAGAATATGTTTGTTTGTTGTTTGTTTGTTTGTTTTCCGCCATACTCAACAATTTTTCAGTTATCTGGAGGCGTCCAGTTTTTGTAGGTGGAGGAGAGAACCCAGATACAATGTATCCGGGAAGAGACCACCGACCTTCCAAAAGTAAACTGGCAAACTTTCTCACATATATCGGCGCGAGCGGGATTCGAACCCACGCCGACTAGAGGTGAGAGGCCTTGTGATTTTGAGCGCAATGCTTTAACCACTCGGCCACGGAGGCCCTCTTAGAATATGTATTAGAACTTTACGTGCTTGGCTTCATTTGTACCATGTCTCTATGAAGTCTATAGAACGGAAGTGCAATGACCAAGAACACACGTTAAACAATATATAATCAATCAATCAACCAAGACCACAAATAAGAGCTTGCATGTACTTCGATGCCAAATACAGTTTATACGAAACAGTTGTTTGCTTAAAAAATCCTTAATGAAATCTAAAATTCTTGATTACCTTTACAAGGTTTTGATTCAGCATGTATCCTGGAAACCATCGCCGTAATCACTAGAGGTATCCAAAGAAGCAAAGATGTCATTTGTCTCTGTGATCTTTAATGAAAAATGGTGAATATCTTTAGAACTGTTCAAACACAATTCAGATATTATGAGATTCTTATCATAAATCACCCAGATATTTTTTTTAGAAACAAAAGAGAGAATTCAGAAAATAGATATGAACATGTACCAGAATAAGATTTTCTATACCGAGGAAAAGCCAAATGTTGATGGGGCCAAGAATTTATATTACAGAAAGAATCAATACATCCATATGACGCTAAATGTAGGCTGGAAACATGCAAACATTAAAGTGAAAACAATCCCTTTCGTACTTGTTTTTACCAGTCATGCAAATGAATCGAGGTGTGCTGGGTGGAATGAGCACCGTAGAGAATTAGCAATACATTGCGACTTGCGACAAAAAGTTGGTCCATATATTTAAGAAGAAATCAGATGACGTATCAGTATCTATTTTAGAAACTTAGGCCTGGATCAAAACACGGATTGCCGCCCGCGTGGCGCAGTGGTTAGAGCGTCGGGCTCAAAGATCTGATGATCCTTGAGTCGGGAGTTCGAATCCCACTGTGGGACGTGGGTGCCGGTCTTTCGGATGAGACCGTATAAACCGAGGTCCCGTGTCGCAGTAGGTGTGGCACGATAAAGATCCCTCCCTGCTCAAAGGCCCTGAGTGCCGAGCATAGGCCTAAATTTGCAGCCCTGTCACCGGTAATGGTGACAGCCGCCGGATAGCTGAAAAATTGCTCAGGCGGCTATAAACAAACAAACAAAAAACACGGATTATTTCCCCTTTGTGATATACTCCACTTAATTCTATCATTATTAATAATTCTAATGTGCTCTGTACGACACATGTACATGTAGCTGCAATTTTTATAGTAACACTTTCTAAAGAAAGTTCGGGTATGCTGTTCTTACCCTGGTCCGTCCGTCCGTCCGCCTGTCCGTCATTACACTTTCTTCTTCCTCAAATTTCTCTTTATTTTAAGCAGTAACCAATTAATCTTTTGGAATATGATAGGTGGTGTCCTGTAGATGTGCAATAAGGTTTGAAATTTTCAAGTTTACCCTGGGAGCAAAATGGGGGTCATAAACGATGGGGTGGGGGAGGGGGGTTGGGGGGTTTTTTTTTGTTGTCTTTTTTTTTTACCAAAAAATAAAGCCCTTGGTTCCCAGAACTCTTCTTACTTTTTACGCAGTAGCCAAATGATCTTTTGGAAAATGATTGGTTGTGTCCTATAGATATGTAATAAGGTTTCAGAATTTCATTTTCACCCAGCAATAAGGATTTTCACCCAGGGTGGGTGGAGCGGAAAGGGGGGGGGGGGCAAAAAACGACGTTTTGCTACAAATGCTTGGTTTCCAGAACTTCGCTTACATCTGATGAAGTAGTCAAATCATCTTTGGAAAATGATTGGTTGTATCTTGTGGATATGCAAAAGGTTTCATAATTTCCATTATCACCCTAGCGCTCTAATGGGGAGGGGTGTCCAAACACGATGTTTTTCTCAAAAGAAACCCCTTGTTCCCAGAACTCCTCTCAGAATTCATGCAGTAGCCAAATCGTCTTTTGTTTTGGAAGATGATTGGTGATGTCCTGTAGATGTGTCTACATTCTGTAGATGTGCAAACCTGGGGGTCAAATGGGGGTTAATTTTTTTTTCCAAAACAAACAAACAAACCCTGGCTCCCAAACTCCCCTAACATTTTACGCAGTAGTCAAATCAAAATTATCTTTTGGAGCATAATTGGTGGTGTTTTATAGGTGTGAGATAAAGTTTCAGAATTTTCATTTTCAACTCTGGGGTCAATCGGAGGTTGAAAACCATTATTTGTATAGAAATCCTGATTCCCAGAACTCCTCGTACAATTTATAAAGTAGCCAAATCATCCTTTGGAGATGATTGGTGGTATTAGATGTGCAACAAGTTTTTAGGTCACCCGAGTAAACTCAGGTGACCTAATGCAATTGGTCTGTATCCGTCGTCGTCCAACGTGCGTCGTCCGTTAACAACTGAACATGTTTAACTTCATGATAACTACCATTCTATTTCTTTTAAATTTGATATGAAGCATTTTAGGACAAGGGGGATATAAAATGTAAATATCAGGCCTGCTGCATCCAATGGGGCCTTAGGGACGGGACAAAAACTGCGAAAACTTGACCAAACTTCAAAAGCCTTCATTCTACAACCGCATATGTGTAAGCAAAAGTAATGCATTAGTGATGTAAAGCAGGAAGGCCTCTATCAAAATTGTAAATTTCATAATCCCTTGGTTTATAAAACATTTAAACGATCTTCTTTAATGCTATTGATACTAAATTGAAACTAAATGGATATATAGAATGAGCAGTAGCCCTTCACCAAAATTGTAGAGATGATGATCCCAGGGGAAGGGATTTTGGTATCAGGGTGGGGCCAAAATGGTCAGTGATTAAATGTGTTAATAATTGAGCATAACTACTTCTTGATAACTACCATTCTAATTCTTTTGAAATTCAGAATGAAGCATTTTTGGGACAAGGGTTTAAGACGGCATACATTTGTAATCTTCAGGGCTCTAGAACCCCCGGGATCTTATGGGGCGGGGCAAAAATTGTCAAAATTGACCAATTTTCAAGAATCTTCTTCCTCTGCAACCACAAATCTTGACGAAAAACTAAATGCATAATGATGTAGAACAGGAAATGTAGATTTCTCGATCCCAGGGGTAGAGGCTCTGACTCCAGGACAGGCCCAAACTTTGTATATATTGTGTATATGTGTAAAACAATTTAAAATAATATCTTCTTTAATGCTATTTTACAATACTAAATTGAACCTCAATAGATATTTAGAAAGAGGTAGCCCTTTACCAACATTGTAAATTTCATGATCCCAGGGAGTAAGGGTTTTGATTCCAGGGTGGGCCTAAAATTGTTACTATGTGTCTGTATCTTTAAGCTTGTTGATCCGGTATAAAAACTAGATGCATATATAGGAAAAGCAGGGGATGGGGGGGGGGGGGATTGTGAATTTCGAAACCCAAGATTTTGAATCCAGTATGGGTCCAAATTAGTCATATCGTGTTATTGTTACATATCTTATGTATATAGATTGATTGATTGATTGATTATATATTGCTTTCCGCCACACTCAACAATTTTTCAGTTATCCGGTGGCGTCCAGTTTTTGTTGGTGGAGGAGAGAACCCAGATACAATGTACCTGGGAAGAGACCACCGACCTTCCGCAAGTAAACTGGCAAACTTGCTCACATAACGCCGCGGCCGAGATTCGAACACGCGCCGACAGTTTTTCATCAGTTAAGGCACTTTCGGGGCACTTTCAAGAGCATACATTGTATTTTACTGTTGCTGAATATTAGAATTTGGCTTAGATATGCAGAACAGGATTTTCCCCTTAGATTTCATGGTTGACCCCCTTAGATTTCATGGCCTTAATACTCAGGTGAATGATAAGGCCTGTAGGCCTCCTGTCAGAATCTCCTTTTTTACTTGAGAGGCAAATGTACCTGAAAAACAAACAAACAAAAAACACACACACAAAAAAAAAATAAACAAACAAACAAACAAAACAAAACAAAAACAAAAACTGGCCCCGTTCTCCATTTATAGGTCTAAAGAATCAATTCAGGAAATAAAAGAAAAAAACCTATTGTGGCCAGATTTGGTCCAAGTTTATTACTTTTGGTCAAACAAATGCAATAAGTTCTTTGTCACACATCGCGATGCCTTTAGTATGTGGGAAGGAAATTTTAGATAGATTTCTTACTACGATGCAGTATGGTACATGCATCGTTTGCGTTATGTCCAAAGGATATTTTGGTATTGGTAATATCATTATCAATCGCTTTAGGGGTAATTGTTTAATTACATATCTATTTTTTTTTTCTTGCAGCAATAAAACATGCATGTCACTGATGCATGATACTAAAATTATGAAAATGGAAATTTGAGGGAGTGTAGTTAATGGTGTCCCAAAAAATTCCTATTGTAAATTCTTCTTGAAATTACAGCCAATCAAAACATCTTAATTTCATTTAAGGATAGACCTGCCCTGAAGGATTGTGCTAAAATAGAGGAAACACTGTTTAGGTGAACTTTGATGGTTAAAATCAGCACCGCAAGCAATAAATTTTAAGTTCAATATTGAATTATAAATTTGAAACGTTCAAATATGCACGTATATATAAGGCCAAATAAATAAAAAAAAATTGTAAGTTGATAAAACAATGTGACTTTCTCCGGAAAATTGTTTTTTCCCGATCGGTCTTTTATTTTGTTACATCTAATTGTTCCTTTCATCTACAACTGGTGACGTCTCTAAAGGAGTAAACGAACCTAAAACAAGCAAAACATAAATATGATATACGTTCATCTATTACACGTAGGTCTATATAGCATGGACGCTTCAAACATTTCAGTTTAGGAAAGCGACAAAGCTATGTATAGTGTGTAAATAGTCCAAACTGTTACAAATTATGATATTCAAGTTTATGGTCTGAGAATCTGGTATTGACATATTGGGATAGAACAACTGTACAAATAATGCTTACCAATAGTGATTATCTTTTTTCTGGCCTGATAAATCAGTCTGCAGTGATCATTGTTGAAATAAGTTCTTTTATTGTTGGATCAAGAAGTAGATCAATTAAACATTTGAAGTTGTGCGCAATCGTTTCGTAGAAAATTAGAAGTTGTTAGTTGTGTTTCCGATTTGGCTTACATGATTTCTGTTTACATTATGCTGATTATTATTGAATAAACAACTTTTGTTTAAACAATCTGACCACGTGTTACGCGGATATTTACAGACCGCGATATCCGTTAGCCCTAACTTCAGGGTTTTTTTTTTAATTTGCAATTCTTTGCTTGTTTGTCTATATTTTTTTACACAAAATCTTTCAGTGAAAATCGGTGGAATAGCACAGAATTTTCATAAGTAATAACACTTATATTTATTGATTTGAAAGGCGTCATTAGAGCACAATTACTGTAAACGTAACAGCAGTGATCACACTGATATGCAAACATGGTTACAAAAGACGTTTGATTTTTTCAACGAACCGGAAATGAGGATTCGAAGATAGAAGATATTTCTTATTTGATCGATATCAAGGATATATGCTAGTTTAGATAATACAGCATAAACTTTATACCTTTGATTCCTTAGATTGCTTTTAAAAAATTGACTTTTTACACATCGGCATGCGGTCCCTGCATTTGACTACGATGTTGTTCATCACGGTTCATACAGTAGGTACGATCATAAATTAAGATGATATTGTATTTCTTCGATTTCTGTTGATGATTTTCATATTCGAGCTACTTTTTTCCTGCCAGTTTCTACAGGAATTCCAAGATGTAAGGAAGGTTTTGTAAGCATCGGGGAATGGTGTTTCTCGTTTCATCTTCAAGGTGCCTCTTTTCCAAAATCTCGCGAGATTTGTAACGAGACTGGAGGAGAAATGGTAGTTTTAGATTCCGAGGAAAAAGAAAAGATACTCACTGAGTATATGGAAGGTAAATCTAGACGTTGGTATTGGTATATTTTACAAATTACAAATGATGATGTGGGATAGTAATCCGTTTGTTAACACTATGTTGTTATGCAAAATATTTTATGCGATCTGAGGAACCCATTGCTCTTCGTTTTTAAACTCCTGAAAACATTTTTTACTTCTCAGAAACTGCAAGGATAGTTTTTGCTAAAATTGTCTTCGAAAAACGTTTTGAGGTAGAGAAATATAGATTGTTAATTTCTGGTGCTTGTCCTTTAGGGGATAATTGTGTTAGCTACATAAAAAAAAATTCTGAAAAGGTAAAACATTTTTTTTAAATTTCCTTTACTTCTGGGCATCTGGAATAAAATCCCAATATACAGTTATTATAAGCATAAAAGCCTGTATTAGAATTGTGAAGATCATGGCCCCTGAGTTTAGACCCAAGGACGGAGTTACGTATATATTGATATATAATATGCAGTTTAAAAACGGTTAAAAGTATCCTCTATTCTGAACATCTAGGAAACAAAATAGGTGCGTAATTGAATTAAACACGGATGCCCCTATCAGAATTGTGAATTTAATGGCCCTGGGTCAAGGGTTTGTGCTCCAAGTTAGATTGTATGGTGAGAATGTAGTTATTTAAATTTTACTCCTGAACAACACGAACTTGGTATTTACTGATATGAACATGGAAGCCAAGCGTGGATCTAGATGGGGGGATGTCTGGATCCCCCCCCCTCCCTGGAATTTCCAACTGACAGAAAATATAGTCATCTTTCACCCTCTCATCGCGTTTAATATTGCTTCATTAACTCTCTTGATCGGCTTTATTCGCTCACTGGGGACGATTTCAAAATTCAAGGTCATAATATGAAAGTTGCCACAATTTTGGGTGCAGATTTCGCATAGTCTACTATCTGTAAAAACGTGGAAATTCCGGAGGCTTCGCGCTGGAACCAGGTCCCAGATCCCCGGCCTTTTGGACACCCCCCCCCCCCCCCCCCCCCCCCGATGAAAAAAGCTGGATCCGCTCCTGGAAGACTCTACTAAAATTTTTAAACACAGCTCCTGGACCAGGGGTTCATGCCTTAGGGAAAGAGAGAAGTGACATGCATTGAATCTGCAAATATATCCTCTTATTCTGAACACTTAGCAAATATTTTGTGTGCATGGTTCAAATTGAAATGAAGATTCTAGAAAAATTGCAATTCATAACCTCTAAGTTAATGGTTAATGGTACCAGCCTCATTTGAGGTAAGACTCTATGGATCATCAATTAAAAATGCATTGCATCCTTGAAAATACTCTTTACATCTGAACAACTAGCTCATACTTTACACATAATTTCCCTATGACCGGACAATGAATGTGACACGATTCTGCACCAAGGCCAAAGTGACTATAAGATGCTTAGAAAAGAATAGGGTCACAGCTTATATTTAATCTTAATTAACACAGAGGTTACTTAATTTAATTCTTTAATTATGGTGTATTATCCCCAACCTCCTACGATGTCCCCTTTTCTAATCTTCTACATCCGAAAATACACCATGCTTTTAGTCTGAATGATGAAAAACGACCTCAAATATAATTGTCCACTCACGAAATGTTACTCGCCTGATGTTTTCATATCTATTGGTATTTACTGAAAGGGTTAGATGGCGTAGTGCTGGAACTAGATTAATCTGGACGTTTTATAGTCTTTTTATCGAACTCCAATGAACACACATACGTGGCTCTTCCCAATTTCAACAAAATGTTAGTTATTTTTAAAAGCTCCAGCTTAGACTGTTTGCTGATAAATATATGATCCTCGAACTTAAGAAATTAATTTCATTTTTGAAAATACTTGAGATTATGAACTAGCGACGCTTCACGCTAGCATACTTCATGAAGCACGTCGGCGTTACAAGAAAAATATGCCGGCATGAAGCTAGCAGTTCATACTCTTAGGCATTTGAAAAACGAAATTTATCATATTTACATTCTACTGCTATATCTTTTGGAATTCCCGACGGTTAAATAGACGTACTATATTTGTCAATATTTATACGCGCATTATTTACAGCTACAACGCATTCGTGAAAAAAGAGTTATCATTACAGTTTGTAGAGATATCAAAGGCAAAAACATTGGAGATATGAATATTGAAATTCCTAACATTAATTATAAGTTTGCGTGTTATTTTTTTTTTTTTTCAGTCAAAGGTTTCACATACCAGCTGACGGTACAAAATCGAGAGGTAACTAATACATATGCTACCACTATTTATTGTATCGATATGAGCATGCTTTCTTCAACGTCGTTCAGTTCAATATACAATATTTTTAGGACCTGTTGAAATCACATCAAAGGAAGACAATCGCAGATAAACATGGTGATAGATGTAGGTATACATAAATATTGACATTTTTTTGATATGTAATTGTCACACACACACAGAGAACTTGAAATATGATCCTTGTATAAATAGACAACTTCTGGCTCACTAACGAAATGAAAGTCTGCTGAATTCGGTATGTAAAATAATTCTATCTCTTTCACGATTATCAAACGTATAAAACCTGTACTCCTCTCGTGCGCCTTTAGCTTGTTCTAAAGATTCATAATTTAGATATTAAAATATAATCTTGAATTTGTGCCGTTCAGATCCATCGTCTGATCTTTTGGGGAGCGTCCATTCATTCTGCTATCCACATTAACGGATGGCAACTTGTTAACACCCAGGGTTGACGTATCTTTTCCTGGAATAGCTAAGGAAACATTTCAGAAGCAGAAAAGAGAATATAAGAATATTTCAAACCAGAATGTGTACATAACAGTTCATCTGCACTTCTGGAATATTTATTATTGTTATTTGTTACATGTATCATTTTAAGAATATTGTCCAAAACGTATCGAAGAAACTTAAGCTTTCAGGTTTTGTTATTGCATATTTCGAAATTTCCCTATAGATTCTACGTAGAGTACCCTCAGGAGGCTTTTGCTGAGTCCACGCTGTAAATGTACGGGTATATGTGAGCTATGTGACTCAAAAGTCAGGGACATAATTGAAAGTGATGGCGGGTACACAATACGTGATATAGACAAAGCTGTTGGCATATCGCTATCGCGGGTGCATTTCCTTTTGAAAGCACGAAAGATTTCTGCCAGATGGATACCGCATATATTGACAAGTAATTAAAACCGGGTACGAGTACAAACCGCTAAGCAGTTGCTCAAAATGTTTCCCAAATTCAATCAAAGACAATTTGGAAACATTGTTACTGGTGACGAAACATGGTTTCACTAGTTCGAAGCAGTAAGAAAAATTGGAAATAAATATGGCTAACTAACACGACAGAAGGCCTTTAGTTGCCCCCCAAAAAACCATAAGCACAAAGAAGGTTCTTTATTGCATATTCTTCTCATGTGATGGTTTAACCATACAAATTCCGGTGTCGAAGGGCAAAAGTGCTACAAGTTGATATTACAGAGATGTTATACTTAAAAAGATCAAGAAATATTATTATAAACGACGCCCTGTATCAGAATTTAGGCATGTTCGTCTAATTCATGATAATGCTCCATCGCATACATCTGAGGTTGTGAACCAAATTTTGAAGTCGGAGAAGTTACTGTTTTGCCACAAGTACCATATTCTCCAAATCTAGCCCCATGCGACTTTTTCTTTTTTCCAAAACTTAAAAAGTTTTTATCTGGTTGTCGTTACAAGTCCCGATAAGCCCTTGGCTCAGCCATCAGTCAGTGCCTCAGAAGTCTACTTAAATCAGCGTACCGTGACGCATTTCAGAAATGGGTTCAGAGATTGAAATTATGTATTTCAAACTGCTGAGAATACTTTGAAGGGATGTAATGTTCATTTCGTTATTTGAGTTAAATGTTTTGAGATATCGTACAATACAAATTACATATCAAATATCCCTCATAACTCCAAGATTGTAACGACACATTTGTTTAAAATTATCATGGATGTAAACATTTTGTTTGCTACCAGTAATGTGAAAGAATGTGTGTTTCTAGAAGTGCCGAAAATGTTCCTATGTAATAAAAAGATTATTGACTGAATATCGGGAAATATGGCCGCTCTCCGGCGTCGTGCGGAAGCAGTCCACTTCACCGCCAAACGACTGAGGGCGGGTATATTCAATCAACTTATTTAATTGCGTACAGATAATGTCCTACAGAATCGATTAACGATAGAACGCGTCCCATTCACCCATAATGTAGCATTAATATTCAACGAAAAAGTTACTTCACAAATGACTCGCCATTAATTCCTGAACTGAAACCTACGAGTTTGAATTTCGCTGTGTACAGCTTTCATTTGACCTGGAATTGTCATTGCGTAAACGCAAAGCTTTCACAGAGATTCCAGATATGGAGATATGACCTTTTGCAGAAAGTGTTACTACGATTTGTACTACGTTGGTATTTTACTGGAATTTAACTTTTAGTTTCAAATAAACACTGTAAATTGAGAAATATAAGTTAAGTCAATATTGTAACGTCAAATTAAATTAATGTAAATTGCTTTCATTTATTAAAGTAGTTACACCTTCCTGTGACGTCATAAGATTTTGCGAAATCATTGATTTATTAATATTTATGTGTGATATGACCATACATTTTGTTGGAGTCTTTTCCAATGATTATATTGTAAACAAAATCTTGTTGAACATAAAATGTTTCGAAAGTCTTAAGTTATAAATCAATAAACAACAATATGTTTCATGAAATTATTATGAATGCTATCATACTGTTTTCGCCATTTTTTGTGAAATTTTAATAATGTCTGACACAGGACAAAATTTGTGGTTCATCAATTAATTACACCATATGATCGTGATGGCAGTATTTCAGAGATTACACGAAAGCATCATTCGGTTCTGTTCCATATGTTAAGAAAAAAATGCAAGGAGCTTATAATCTTAACAATTGCTATTTATAGACATTCTGAAAATACAGTTCTGCTCGTGCCAACAAACCATGTTGGCTAAACTCGGGCAAGAACGTCAAGCAAATTCGCTATGATCATAATGGTTCACATCAAACTTTCTGTTCAATCTGTTTTCTCGGAATATACGCATGTCATAGAATTGCAATTAATAGGAATATTATACCCTAAGCACATTTTTTACACTGTTATCAAATTTCTGAACTAACTCTGCGCATATGCCAAGTCATGTGACATTATATTTATAGACTTAACTGTAGGTGAATAACATCCTTAATCATAGTAAAAATGCAGTGTTTATTGTATCATTTTGTTACAGTGGAAGTTAGAAACAATTCCGTTTCCGTATTTATACCTTAACTAATACATGTATTTGTCTTCCCAGTCTGTGACTTTTACAAGAAGTATAGTAAGTTGATATCAACAGAGGAATTATATACTCCCAATGCAAAGGTAATTCTCAGATACTGCGTCACCTAATCATTTACTAAAAATCCATTTCTAGTAACAGATGCCTCTCTTAAAAATAAGAATTATATGTTGTTGATTTTGATTTTTGTTGTTGTTGTTGTTGTTGTTTGTTTTTTTTTTTTGTTTTTATTTTTTTTTCTTATTTATTTATTTTTGTTTTTGTTTTTGTTTTGTTTTTTTTTTTGTTTTTTTTGTTTTTTTTTTGGGGGGGGGGGGGGGGGGGGGTCCATTGATTTCTATCACCATTACTGCATGGTCTTTCTTACGCATGTTATACATAAGCATCTGTGCATATTCCCTGCATACATATTGGTGAATGTATAAATTCTGAGGCTCATGTTATAGAAAACATTTATTCGAGGTCTTGTTAATTAATATTGTGTAATTGTACTTGCTACTCCAAACAATATACATGCTGTACTTGCAATATCCTGAATGCATTGATAGGTGTAAGGAATTATGGACACTCCGATCTTAAAATGAAATAAATCTTTTAGAATTCTACCAGATATTTAATTAAATTGTGAAATTCAAATTAGATACCTAGATTTCAAATACGGATCTTTGATATCTTTATTTACTATAGATATGATTGTAGAGAAATTACCATTTTTTTGTAAATTTTGGTTCAAGGCAAAACTACCTTATCTCCATTTATAAAGTATTGTATTTCATGTCAGATCTATGGAACAATTTTTTATTTCAATAAAAATTTACGGAAGAATTACAAAATTACACAATTATTTTGGTTTGTAAACATAATGCACATATTGTTTTTAGATTCCCGTCAACTTTAATGAATACGACCGGGCCAACTTAACAACACCTCTCGGTTTCTCCGTCAAGCTGTCTTCTATTCCCAATGCGGGACTAGGAGCATGGGCGACAACTGCTGTTCCGATTTATAACGTTCTGGGTGTTTATGAAGGAGAAGAATTCCTTGACGACGGCGAATATTTGTATGGATGGACAGTAAGTAATTTTTAAATGCGATATAATACAATAGTACACATTGATGTGCAACCTATATATACTACGGATTCTTCTTGGATTCAGGTTTTAGAAATAGAAAATAAAGAGAATGCAGATTTTTGGGTGAAGTGTTTGGTGTCAATTTTGAGGTCAGTTGGACGCCGCGGTAGTGCAGTGACCCCAGGTCCCTCAGATTTTGGGTGGTTTTTCTTGGCAGATTTATTTGGAATTTCGTGTTTTTCAGTAAACTGAATTTTAATAGATATGAGTAGAAGTCTCCAATTAAATTGCATCTAACATCCGACCATATGCAAGAGAATAAAACACAAACATGGCGACACAAATCTGATGAGCAGTAGAAAAATATTTACCGATACCTTTTAGAGATTATTGCTGCAAAGTAATGTTTCAACGGAACTACTACGAGTGTAATTAAATCTGAATTTAGCCCTAACAGCAGGAACATTGATAATTTTGCATGCCAACTCCATCAAAAACGACTCTTAGAACTTCCTTCTGGTTGCTGAAAAGCTAACCTTGTTGATTTCAACTTTCACATATTTTTTGTAATACATATCACAATTATCAACATGTTGCTAGTACATACATTTTCATTGGTTGTTTAACGACGTTGGGCAATGAGTGTGATTCGATAGTGGGTGCTACGCCGTATAGATCTACGAGATTCTGACTAAATTTGCCAAGGATGAAGATGAAAGTAGCAGATCGGAACCCTCGGCTAGCGAAGATGGTCTTTCGAATCAGATCTTTAAAATGGAAGCCTCGTGTTGGCGTAATAGAAATAAAGCTGGCTGTTAAATGGTGATATGATCATCATGCTTGGGTCAAACTATGACACTTCATCTAAAGCTGCATAAATGAGGAATACAAATTTCAAAGACATAAAAAAATGAATTCTTCATACATTCATTTGAGTTAATTTCATTCGGTTGTTACCTTTGCTGTGTTCGTGTAGGATTTGAATTCGTGTGGTATAGGGCGGAGCTAAATCAGATGTTACAGTTAACAAGAGCTCCGCTAGGTGGGACATATCCCTTCGCATTGAGTGCCTACAAGCTTTTTTTATGAAGTATCATAGTGACCTTGACCTTTTGACCGCATAACCAATAGGTTCTTCCTCTCTTGATATTAAAGCTACATGTGAAGTAAGAAATCATTCGAGCAAAAATGTGGCATTTAGAGTGTCTACAAGCTCAGCGTGAAACACACTTACACAAATACTCGCCCAAACACGAACGGTCCCGGTCCGTTACTATATCCCTATTTGCAATGAATTGCGAGGGGATGATAAGATAATGAATATTATATGGTCATCAAAATGTTTGATATAGAGGGTATACTACAGGTACATGTACATGTAATACGTTTGAATGTGAAGGTTTTTTTTAATTATTATTTTACTTCATTTTAGCAATTAATTACGATAATGGCAATTGCACATAATCAACAAGATTGTTTGTGCTAATGCAAATTGATGCGTCCTATTGACTTCAACATGCATATATTTTATTTCAGTATTAGAATTTTTCAATTTGATAGCTTAATTTGGACGATGAAGATATTATGACACATTTTGTGGATGGTGCCTCCCCTGCCAAAAGTAACTGGTTGCGGTATTTCAACTGTGCCAGAAATGACAAGGAAGAAAATGTTAATGTTGTACTGTGTGATGATTTAGTGTTTTACATGACGTCAAGAGATGTGGCGCCAAATTCAGAGTTGCTCACTTGGTACGGCACGTGGTATGGCAATAAATTTGGAATCAGAAAGGTGCACCCAGGTATTAACATGTATTTCAAAGAGAACATGAAGTAAAAAAAAAACGACTTTAAAACAAAAAAAATAATTATTAACTGATTATGTTTACGTCTACAAAATCATTGTGCTTCTAACTAATACTCATATATGCGCAGTGTGCAAACAAATACATGTACACTGTGCATTATAACTAGATACATCCACGACGCGCTATTCGATTGCCTTCACAGCGCATGACAATTTCTAGCAGAAAGAATTTCAACACTTTGCTTTTAATCATATTTAAATGAGATTTTTTAAAAGGTACAATGGTAGTCTTTAACATTAAGTTATCATTCAACATTCATTGGTAACATAAAACGAAGTGGAATAACCATACTGCTTACTTTGTCTCTTTGGTGTTACATAGCAGTTGTTCCGTAACTACTCACACATCTTTTAAAAGCATTTTTCCAAAGAAAAAAAATCACGTTTCAATGTAAATATTACAAATTCAACATGTCTTTTATTAACAGAAGATGATCTTGATCTTGACGATGCTTTCTATATTCGCGTGAGCAGCCTAAGACAAGATTATCCCGGTAAATATAGTTTCCACGACAATTCTACTGCAACATACAGCAACTGGATTCCAAAGAAGTATAACAAATTTCGAGAACGAGAATATTGGAAAGATGTTGTAGAACCTTTTGGATTATTGCTTTCGTATTTTGACGGACAATGGAATTGGGTTCCCGAAAAGGATTACTCCTACTTTACCGGTGACACTGGTCTTCTCTTACCATTTGTTTGTGAGGACAGAACAAATGTAAAACAATAATCACTGCCATTAAATCAAGATTTTAAATTTCTGTATACATGTGTTTTAGTTTTTATTAGTTTATACACATTACTCAGGCGCCTTTAAGCTTCTTCTCAGAAACCACCACACACTTATTTACCGAAATAGGTATACAGTATTCAAGGGATCTTTTGTAGTAGTAATTCCATTTTGCTGGTCTATCGGGGCTTATAAGAACAAAATTATAAAAATAAAATCTTAGATTGTGTGTCAGAATAAATATGTCAGTAAATGTGGATTCCAATGTCTCAAACTCTGAGCACATAGCACACAAACTGATCAGCATAATCTGGCATATATATTGAAATGGGAGTCGTTACTTAAATTTATGATTGTGTTGTACGTCCCGTCGAGAATTTTTCACTCATATTGAGACGTCGCCAGCTGTAGGTGAAGTACCACAAATTTAGACCTATGCTTAGCGCTCAGGGCCGTAGCAGTGAGGGTTCTTTAACGTGCCAACGCCTACCGTGATACGGGTGCTCCGTTTTTAAGGTCACATCCGAAAGACCCGTGATTCTCACTTCTAAACAACTGACCTTGCGGCCACGCGTTTCACAGCTTTGACTTGAGTTCTCCCTGTTTTTATCACTATGGGTATAGTAAATATACTATCATTTTTCTTGTTGGGTGTCTATGTGTGAAGAATGTCGTGTTAATACTAATACTTTTAAACAAATACAATGTATCAGAATTTCTGGCAAAGACTTCAACAAACGACCGAGAACATGGCCATGGAAGGTGAAAGTGTAGAGAATTTTACAATTTTCAATCCCTTTGAGCTATTACGCACTTCAGTTAATGAATTGGGGTAAGAAATTATGTTGCACATCCTACATACATGTAATTGCTTGTTGCAATTCACAGGTACAGTCACAGGGACTTGTTTCTGTAAATAAGTTATGACGTCTGCATACTAATAATAACAAATGTACTTAACTTCAAATGACACAGAATGATACCCCCATGAGAATGTCGCCATTTTGAGTTTCAAGGGAATATGCGATGTAAATGTATTTACTACCGTTCTCTTCTACGATATTTTATCTACACTACCATGTATGGCATGACTGCTATCAATGCCCCTTATCTCTGAAAACTGCAACAAAACATGGCTCAACACTCGATTTTCCTCTTCACACCACGAACTGCTTTGTTCTCATACCGCACAGAATGAAAATTTCAAAATCGCTATGTTGAAAAATTAAGTTTCCTTCTTTTATGATCGTAATAAATAAATAAAATGTTTATCACAAAAATCATGAAAATAATGCTTTGTTAACAAAATAAAAAATTTTGATTGAAGACGCTATTTTCAGGTACTCAAAAAAAAATCAAAGCTCTTCGTATGTTTCGGGATTTTACATGTCGTCTGAAGATATTGATTGATTGCTTGATTAAATTTTGTTTAACGTCCCGCTCGAGAATCTTTCACTCATGTGGAGACGTCACCATTGCAGGTGAAAGGCTACAAATGTAGGCCTATACTCGGCGCTTACGACCTTTAAGCAAGAAGAGATCTTTTATGTGCCACACCTGCTGTGACACGGGACCTAGGTTTTTGTGGTCTCATCCGAAGGACCGCTCCATTTAGTCGCCTCTTACGACAAGCAAGGGGTACTGAGGATCTATTCTAACAACCCGGATCCCCGCGGGGCTCGTCTGAAGATAAAATCTAAGACTTCCCGAGTGGAGATTTAAAAATACCTTTTCATGGTAACTGCGGAGCTGCATTCCGCGTATGCGCATAAATACTTCCGCAGGGAAAGTTTCATTTTATGAAGAACGTTTCTTTCGCTTTGATCAACAGATTGATCCCGCTATGACACGTGGTTGCAGTGTATTAAACAAGACGATGCGAGAGGAAAAGAGAAGGAGATGAATTTTTTCAGGTAAATTGAAGGATATTTGCTTCATTTTTATTCGAAATTCATGTCAGAAGCGATGTCATATCAAAGAGGCCTGCATGGCAATATGATCGTTAAATTAATGTCACTTCGTAAAGTCTCAGATGACATTTTGATAGTTGTCAAACAAATACAGATCTCAAATACAACAAATTCTATGCAGGAGAGATGTTTCATATTTTTTATCATACATACAGAGGCAAAGTATGCATTGTTTACTCATATATAGATGTAGTAATTTTGACGTTGCATATATATTTAATCTTAGGATTCCCTAAAGATGAACATAAACGTCGAGGGCACTGAATCGAGATGAATTTGTACCCAGTGAGCAGTCCTCTTTGTTCTGAGCTCTTTGTTTTTGGTTGGCACAGTGATGATCCCTCAGATGAGAATATTCTCATTATGAGATGCTTGTTGATGCAGAGAGACAGAACCGAGAACCAGAAGGAATATTCAAAATGTATAAAGTATATCATTAGAGAAACTAATAAATTTATAAAAAGTATTTAATTTAATTGTCAATAGATGTATTTCAAAATATCATGATTTAAATTAGCATCTGATTATAATAAAAATAATATAATCTTGTCTGCTCAATATCTTAATCCTTTGTTTGACAAACACTGGAACATCTTAAAGATAACCCTATTGATTTTAAAGTCAAATGATCAAAGGCTATTCTACTTTGGACAAACAAAGATATTGTCTGCTCAATATCTCAAAGTGTTTTGGAACTACTATCAATTAAATGATACATGTGTATAATGTATAACCCTTTACAATTTTGAACTGGGAAGGGGGGGGGGGGGGTCATGAATGTTTCTGAAATATATCTTATGGAATTTTTATCTGCAGCTACTTCATGTCAAGTGAGAGAAGATTGTGTACTGGAGAGGCACTTCTGCTACCCCTTGTGAATGGGCACAACATAAATATCTGATGTCATTGAAGCCTATTGATCAGTTACTAGCCACACTGATGAAAATGAAAGTTGGATTGTATGTTAAAGATTTGACTGAACGTTTTGGTATGTGTTAAAGTTAGGAACATTGTAGTAATGATTTTTTTTCTTGCAAAAAGAATCAGAAAGTCTTATATATTACATGTAGTAGGATTTACACATAACTATCATACTGTTCAATTATGAAGTGTTAGAATTGAGCATTTAAGATACAGATAAAGTAACTCCACAGAAATACAATAATTACTGTGTATGTGGACTACTTCACAACCTGAGTGTGTCTGCTGTTTCAGAAGCTGAGACCATTGAACCTCTTTCCTTCTCTGAACATCATTCAAAGGAACAAAAGGAATACACCTTCTTGTTTTCATTCTTTTCCCAAATTAAAAGTTATTTTGGATGGTACTGAAATATTTGTTCAGAAATAAAGCAGACTTGTTAATCATAATCTATCTGTCTTTTCAAATATTAAACAGACTGTTCTTCAGACAAGACCAGAGCTTTTATCTTTTTCCCCCAAACGATTCTCAGTTGCACTAACTTCCACCTCACTTTCCATGTCGGGATATTCCACAACTAAAACATGAACATCCATGAATTATCAATTTTGTGTGCATATATTTTGCACTTTAAAGGATTAAAGTGTTTGTGGTCAGATATGTTTTAAATAAATAAGTAGTAAAGTGACATTTAACATGTTAAAGACTTATTGTATGGGCTTTTATTATTATTATTTGTCAGTGATACTGATGGGAATTTAAAAAAATATTGGAAACAACTCTTTAAGCAACTTTAATTGCTACGTGGAACTGGCCAGGTCAAAAGACCTCTGATCAGGGTGGCATGAATCAAAGTTGATTTGTTTCCTCTCCCTGTACTCCACTTCCCCTTTCTCGCTCGGTTTGGTCAAAGCTTACCTCATCTAAATAATAAGCATAGGCCAAAATTTCAATTGTTGAGGGATTTTGGTTCTATCTTTATAGGCCATTGGCATGCTTTTGATGTTTAGCTGTTGGAATACAAAACCTGCGTGAGTTGGAGATCATGGAGGTACATAAGTAGCCCATTGATGACTCCTTCATACGCGGATATTCTGAGTGTTATCGGTATTTAAGCTATAGCAACGTTGGTAGTTTTCCACTTTTGAGAATTTGCCATTTTCATTGTCAACGTAAACACGGAAGTCGCCGTGTATGCGAAAAGAGTAGCGAGTTCAATGCCAATTTTTAAAAATACAATGTAAAATATATTGTTCAATTGTAACCAAAACACAACATAAAACCCCCAAAATATATATTAACGATAAAACACGGACACTTTTATATATAAACATTTTATACTCCTTGCTTGAAATGTGTACTTCGTACGAAAAAAAGTAAGCATTGCTCAAAATAACTTTGCCCTGTGTAAGTAGTTATGCGCATGTGCGAAAATTACCATGAAACGGTCTATATTTGCGGCGGTGAATTTTGAAAGAGAATGGACCAGATCAGAATTTGTTCATGTTAGATATTAAGATAATCATGAAATGTGACTTACTGTTACAATGCAAAATCGTTAGTACGAAATATATGTGATGTATAATTGTGATATTGATTGATGTGACAAGTACCTGTTGTTACACTGAAGACTTATGTTTAAAAACAAGTGGGAGGGGGTGATAATTTTCATCATTGCTGCGGCAATTTTTCTCAGACTTCAATTTTTTAAATGGGAGGGGGACTCATCCTTCAGTACAAGGTTTTAATTCATATCTTCTGACCTTATATTCTTCTCATTCACTACTGATCGATCTGCATGTACCTCTGTAGTACTATCAATTAATAAATAGTGGAGGATTCAGTTTCCCAGTATATCTTGCTTTGCATGTGGTAGTGTTAGATACATGGCCTTGCTACTAGCTCAAGCTAGTGGGTTAACCCTTTAGCTCGATCAGTAGAGCCAGTGCCAGTGGTCCCGGGTTCGATTCTCAACAGAGTAACAAACCAGTCTCTATTACATTTTGGGGGCTCGTTCGGGATGATTAAAACATGCAAATTCTGATCAGAGTTAGTAACTACATAACAACGATAACAAATTCAGACTTGACAAACCCAAAATGACTGACTGTAAAGAACTTGTAAAACGCCACACAAGATATGTCGCTGTCAAATATTATTGATAAGAAATATAGAGACTGAAAAAAAAAGAAAAACTGGGAAATGGAATGCGCTGTGTTCATAACTTTCGCACACAATTATCACTAATGACTTAACTTTAATTAGTTTAAAGCAATTATCAGTGGGGGGGGGGGGGGGGGGGGGGGAAATAATGTGGTAGTGTTAAATACATGGCCTTCCTACTAGCTCGGGCCAGTGGATTAACCCTTTAGCTCGATCAGTAGAGCTATGACTGTTGTGCCAGAGGTCACGGGTTCGATTCTCAGCAGAATCACAAACCAGTCTCTGTTACATGCATATGAAAATAAACAGGTATTGCTCATTGTTAAACGGGTGGGCTAGTCCACGCCTCCGCACCACTAATTTAGCACGCCTGTGCTGATAAAGAAAACATAGGTGAATGAAGAGTTTTATATCTTTAATAGTAAATCCATACCCAAGCGATATAATTGCCTGTGGTTGGTGAGAGATGTGGTGGCACTTGAATTTCTTCAGAATTATAACGGAAATAGGCCGCCATACATTGTTGTTGTCGTGAAATGTAATGAACACAGTACAGTGTATGTATATATTTTTAAGGCAGTTGGTTTTTTTCTTTCTCATTAAACTGATGCCTATGTTTTAAATTCTCAGTTTTTGATAGATCTTCAAGTATATTCAAAACAATGTCGTAAACCGGAAAAATAACAAATCGCAAGCGTTATTGGCCTAAATTGTCAATGAGCACGTGCTAGAAGAATGATAGGAACTAGGCTATGTAGCTTAGGAGTAGAAAAATTCTAGGTATCAGATTTTCACTCTGAAGACTTTAAGAGACCTTGGCCTATGGAGGTAAGCAGATATAAGGTTTGTCAGAGAGTTGTTTTTTGCAAATAGATTTATCTCTTAAGTTGTGGGTTTGTTTACAAATGCATGCACATATAGACATTTTTTGCATATTAGGCAGGCAAAACATTTATTCATCACGATTTCACCTCACTCTCGCGCGTGATAGTAAATGTGTTTCGGAGGCAGCTTGCTTGCAGTGTTGTAGGTCGTAATTAATTTTTCATGCTTTCATTTCTAAACATATGCCTACTGTGGCTTTATATTGTTCACTATACAGGTACCCCTTCCTATGGCATTTACAATTTTTTTTAAAAATGAGGAATTTCAAATATTTAAGAAGTTTGGTTTTTATTCTAAATATTAAAATAAACATTACATACAAATTTTATGCACTTGAAATCCCTCCCCCCCCCCCCTTTTTTTCATTAGAAAGAGCCATCACGTTGGTCAGTATTTTGAGAGAAAGTAGTGGAAAGGGGGGGGGGGGGTCTCTCATTTTTACTCTGTGTGTAAAGTTATTTACTTTGACATTTTGGATTAGATTTTCAAGTACTGACTGAAATTTAAAAGATTATGTCAGACTAAGATCGGTAGTATTGACATTGTAATGTCAACAACTAGGTCACCACACTTGATATGGAGGAGCAGGATTTGATAATGGAAGTAAATTGATGTCTTTGATTTTGTAACATATTTAAGTGAGTAATTTACTAAGAATTTAGTTTGTATTTTGTTATTTGAGTTTTAGGGAATTTTGCATGAGTTTGCAATTCTGGTTCAGAAACTAAAAACACAATTTTTTTTAGCAGTTTGTGTGTGCAAGTATTTGTTTCTATCATCTTGATCTCACATTGTATCTACATATATTATTTTTGCATAACTCTTCCTATTTTTAATGTCCTGTCCAAAACCATGATCATGAAAATTGGTCATTGGATGTTGATAAAAGCTTGGCGTACATGCTGTATCATGACTGTAAACTTGAATATGATGCGGTCTCAATAGAAAGAGGTCCAAAGTTTATGTATTATTTAGATCTGAGTGTTGGGAGACCATCAGCCTCTTGTTTGGAAAATATTGAAGTGATTTTTTTTTTCCACATGCAACATTTTTTACATAGAAATATCCAATAAACTTGATATGGATTGCCAAGTATTGAGTAATATAGGTGAAAATCAAGGTGTTTCAGCTGTTACCTCCAAAATCAAGGTAACAGGTCCCCACCCCCATTTTACACTTACCAGAACCCTCAATGCAGTGTCATATTTGATCATTCTGAAATTTTCCACTGATGGAACTGAAGTGTTTCTAAAAAAAAAAAAAAAATTACATTAGTCAACAGATTTTTTGTGAAACAGATTAAAGGCATGAGAGGATGTGCCATGTCAGTATAATTTTACGGCAGTTGGATATGTATATCAGAATGTTGGGTATACTTTGGCTTATTTAATCTTTGCAGATAAATCGGTTGCCATGGCAGATTTTGGAGGGACATGGCGGGACAATGGTCAAAAGCATGGTGACCAAATGGATTTGGGTGAAGAGCTTTTGGAGGCAATATGGTGCAATAAACTCGATGAAGTCTCAAAACTGATTGATGATGGTGCTGATGTCAATAAGATAGGCATGGTTTTTCAAGATGAACCAATTTCTCCCTTAAGCTTAGCATGTAAAATGGGACATGTAGATATTGTGAAAATCCTCACTCAAAGAAAAGCGGATTTAAACATGTCAGGCCATGATGGGAAGACCGCCATGCACTATACATGCGAGGGAGATGAGCGAAGAGATGAAAAGAAGGAGAATTTATTGGAGATTTTGGGCTTTCTGATTAAAAATGGTGCTAATATGGAGGCCATGAACAATATGGGATGTACACCACTGTTTTCAGCATGTGAAGTGGATGATGTGGATATGGTGAAACTCTTGGTTCAATCCTGCTGCAAAGTGAGTGTACAGTCAGTGAATGGGGATTCCCCCATGAAAGTAGCATGCAGGAATGCCAAGTTTTGGACTTACTGGCACAGCAGGGAAATGTCAATGAGCAGTGCACAAAGTAACCCGAATAATTTTCCACCTGTTCAGATTACCAAGGTATTACTGCATGCCAATGCTGATATCTCAGAAGCCACCCTTCTTCCCACTGCTGTTCAGTTTGGTGACCTAAAACTTGTCAAAGAACTGATTGATTTAGGTATGGATATTAATATGCTGGATGACAATATGTGCACTCCTCTTGGATCAGCATGTTCCTGTGTGAATGTGAAAACAGAAGTAGTAAAATTACTTCTTGATTTTGGTGCCGACATCAACAGAGGAGGTGGATGGAGGAAACAAAAACCAATTATCTTTGCCTATGTCCATAATTCTGTGGATAAAATCAAACTCTTACTGTCTTATGGAGCTACATTGACAAGGGAAGAAATGACCAATCTAGTGTCACTCTCATTTTCAAAATCAATTCTGGAAAATCCTGAAGTCATAACCCCATGGAGTAAAGAGCTCATGTCATGGAACTTGTTACTGGCTGCCGGATTCATTCCTGTCGATAATGATCCAGTTCTTGCCAATAAACTGGATCAACTACGCTTGTGCAGCAGTTTTGATAAAATTAGTCCATGGATATGGGATATGATATTTCCAATGAGTTCATTAAAAGATTTGTGTCGTATTGCAGTGAGAAACAGTTTGAGGACTTCTGTCAAGGATGTTGCCATTGATCAACTTCCATTGCCTGCAGAAATAAAGAAATATCTGCAATTTAATGAATTTTATTTGCCAGAGAAAACTTCTTCAAGTGATTCTTATGGCTCCAGGTCGCCTGTCAAACCACCCTACACATAATGTTTAGGTAGATTTTATTACTATATTTGTGAATTGCTTGGATTAAAGAATTGAGTGTTAATGATAATATTTTTTCTTGAAATTACCATACAATTTTATAATTTTATATACTAGAATATTATTTGAGATTGAGTCATATGATTAGTGCCATATTTAGTCATGAGTTGTAAATGGTTGGTTTATTGTTAATAACTGAATACTGAGTATATAAAACTACTGCAAGTCAGTATAATAAATATTGTAATTGGCTGCTATTTCTTGTTTCTATTGACAAATCTGTTTTTATTTGCTTTAATAAAATAATTGGAAATAGTATATATGTGTGTCAAGAGTTGTTCCTCTTTTCACTGTGGTTTACTGTTTCATTTAGCAGTTCATACAGAGGGGTGGGGGTAATAAATGAATATTAAAAATATACAATGATCAATGAACATGATTACTAATACCCAGTACACATTGAATGGAGACTGTTTGATATAATCGTGTATGTATACTACATAGTGAATAGATAGTGAAAACATATATCTATAGAATCTACCATTTTAAATATTCATATTGTGACAGATTCGCGTTTTTTTATATTATGCATATATATACACAGCTGTGCATATTGCATGTGAATTCATTTCTTGAATAAATTAACATGTATATAGTTTTGTGTGCTTAACATTTCTACAGGTGAGTTACCAGTGCATGCTAATTTAGTTTACTTGTAGCCCAAGTGAATTTTTTTTTTTTTAATGAATGCACATGTAATATGCACAGCTGTGCATAAATGCATAATTTTAAAAAAAACAACGCGAATCTGTCGCAATATATTGATTGTATATTGTTTTACGTCCTGCTTGAGAATCTTTCACTCATATGAAGATGTCACCATTGCCGCTGAAGGGCTGTAAAATTTAGCCTATAGTCAGCACTTAGGCTTTGAGCAGGAAGGGATCTTTATCGTGCCACGCCTGTTGTGACATGGGACATCGGTTTTTGCTGTCTCATCCGAAGGACCGACCCATTTAGTCGTCTCTTGCAACAAGCAATAGGTACCGAGGACGTATTCTAACCCGGATCCTCACGGAGGTAATATCCATATAATATTGTAATGTCTTTCAAAAAGATGATGAATATCTTATTTACAATTTCACTGCGTTTGCCGTTAATATTAAAGATGAGCAATAATTGAATTATTGCGCGTATGAATACAAAAACGCTGGTTAAATATAATACGTCTCGTTAGTAATTAAGACAGGGGTGCAAGATTAAGAAACCCGAGTCTCTGCATACGGTAATTATCTATTAACCAATGTTAACTACGGGATTGTAATGATTGATTGATTATTTATTGCTTTCTGCCACACTCAACAATTTTTCAGTTATCTGGTGGCGTCCAGTTTTTGTTGGTGGAGGAGAGGACCAGAAGTCCAGAAATGGAAGCCACGGCAGATCTATGATAATCTCTTGGATTATATGTGGAGACAGTTTCTCTGTGTTGCTGCATGTAGCAAATCCTTGGGGGTTTAATCACTATATCAAGGTTGTCTGCAATTTGTTTTACATCTTCAAAGCAAGACTCAAATTCGGTATCTACCGCTCTACGAATTTCTTTGATCCTATACACGTGTTCCACAATTAATCTACTTGCAGTGAAAATGTCAATATCTCTTTTCTGAAATTTGAGAGTTAGAGACTTTATTGTATCTAGGACATACCTTACAAACACAAGAGTTATCAACACAGAGAAGGACGTCATCGAAGCCAAAAGCCCCTGTGCGATCACTTTAGTTTGTCTATCCCAAGACCAGTCTTCATTGGTACTTTTCATCAAGGTTTTGATTGAGAATGTGTTGCAGACATTTGATGACAAACTTGTACATAGTGTAGAACACATCAACGCAGATTAGACGTTCAAACCACCTAGTCTTACAGAGTCCAACTAGATTCTTTCTGGAAAAATCTACAGACCCATCATTTTCTACAATAGTCTCAAGAAACCTTTGCCGTTTAGGGGAACCGTCAAAAAAAATAAACACTGAATTAAGGACATCTATCATATTCCTCACAAGGGGGTAATTTGCAGGCTGAAGCGATGCTCAGATTAAATACATGACTCCGACAGTGTGTGTACAAAGCTAATTGGTTTAGAGACTTGATTCGTTCATGACACCTCCGTTTTTCCGATGCCGTTGCTGCTGCACCATCGTATGCTTGCCCTCGCTTATTCTCAATTGGAATTGCAAGCAAGCGGGGGATTTCAATAAGTTTATCAGGAATTGCTTCCCCAATAGTTTTGCCTATATTTGCAAAGTCAATAAATTCCTCCTTAATGATGGCAGGGTGTTCTCTAGTATCTAGAAATCTGAGACGCAAGACTAAAACTTCTTTGTTAGCGTACTTGTCAGTTACCTCATCGGCTATGATGGCATGAAACCCCCTCCCTTATAAACCCATCAAAAGTTTACCTGTGATGTGATTTCCAATTAGTTGGATAACCTCATTATGAATTGTTTTCCTGGTATATAAAGCATTCTTTTTTGCTTTTTGTAGATGAGACCTGGGCTGCTCATAATGCGTTGTCAACAGCTGTAATATTGCCAGGTGAAGAATCACTTGGGATATCATCTCTGCGTCCTCGGAGAGGAATATTTTGTTTCCCACAAAGAATTATCGCATCTACTATTTTCTCAAACAACTTTATGTTGTGCTGATACTTTGCCTGATTTTGCTGATTGAGTTTATACGGAAGAGAAGAAGATGACACTTCGGATGTCATCTTGGTTGTGTGTTAAACAGATCTGACACTCTTGTGGTGTTCTGAACTTTGATGCTTTAAAAGGGCAGATGCTTTTCCAAGGGCTTACTTATACGCAGTAAAAGGTTGCGTAACAAATGTATTTTGATGTTGGACATCTGACTGAGGGAACATGACACAAAACTTACATAGACCGCCATTTAACAGTTTGCTGAAGGTCAACCATGAAAACTGATTCATCCAAGAAGATTGAAATGATTAAGTCTTTTTGAGTTCACCCGTATTCGTTGTTGAGCACGACCTGTTTTTAACTTGGCGACATCGTCTTGCAAGGCTTGATTCTGAATATAACTTATCTTTTCAGCTGAGGATATTGTGTTCAACTTTATTGCACCTGTTACAATTTTACCAAGATCAGAAAAATCCGAATCGTCAAAAGATGTTTTATCTTTATCATGTTCTGTTGTTTTAATAAATTCATTATCATCAGATTTAATATCCGTCTTTTCATTTTGTGAGTCCATGATAATTTCCGGGGTATCATCTGAATCAATACAATGTTTTGACTTTTTATGGGCAGGCTTCTTCATTTCATTGGATTCAGTAGGTAAAACTGGGAAACAAACCACAAAATGATTTGGTGACCAATTGTTTGGGTTGCTATTTTCAGTGTGTGGCCACATGATGTAGATGAATGGAACCCTGACGTACCTTTTCATCTGAAAATGGCTTTATTTCTTGAAGAAAATGTCTGTTTACAGCAATATTTTGTATTGTTGGATAAATGCTATATATTGGATGATTCAGGGCATTTACCGCTGCGAAAAAATGAATCAAAGAACAATATTCCCCTGATTTGATTGAATTTAGAGTTTCATTTTGAATCGACTTGAGAAAATTCCCCGGTACAAATGATCTGTCAGATACTGACGTCTCCACAACATATTGTATACTTGTGGGATGAGAAGACATCTTGTCGTAATTTGCCTGTGACGCATACTTTCTTGAATTTTTACAAGTTCTAATACGGTCATGATACGAAGTTCGATATGTCTCTCTTCAAGACCAAAAATGGCTTTAGGGTGGGCCCTATAGAAGCAACTGCCATCCCCGTACACTTTCACAGAACAACTATCTACTGGGCCATCTTTTGAATAAAGCGCCTTGGCAGTTTTGTCCAGATTACCATCTCTGGCCAATATATCGGACCTCATTACACTCGGGTCATAAGTGTAGTCTTTCTTGCAACTTGCGTATCTTAAAGATACATCGAACTACAAGACTTGCCAGACTTTTGCTGCTGCTTTCAGTAAAGAGGCATGTAAAAGATCAAAATCCCTTTCACCCATGATATCTTTTGCATATATTACTAAGCAAGTGTTAAAATTGGAAGGAAATGATAATTGGATTACTGTGAGAGAATTCTATCGACATTTACTTAGAATGATAAACGAATACTAGTCTGTCACAATGAGTCTGAGGCAGACTGAGAGGTATACTAAAGCCGATGACTTTCTGGCGATGCAGTAACATAATAACAAGATTATGATGTCAATCACTAATAACAGGATATTAAACAAATCGTTCCTGTTCATATTCGTTAATAAACTCGAATAACATTTGTGATTTGATTCTAACCTCATAATGACATTACAATACTAAGAAAGTTAATTTCAGAAATATTTATAACATGATAACAGTCAACTCATTTTTCTTATAAATCGTTATATTGTAATTTTTTTTATCTTTGCAAATTCCAGGGGGGGGGGGGGGGGGGGGGGGGGGGGGTCCTGAACCCCCCCGAACCCCCCCCCCCCCCCTCTAGATCCACGAATGTGAATAATCGAAGGCATTTCAATAAATTCCCTGTTCAATTTCAAATCATTTAAATTGTTTAAAATATTTTAAATGCACACTTGTATTTATTTTAATGAAGAAGGCTGCTAGCTTGAATGTACATGAATTACACCATTACTTCCCATTCTTAAATTTTCCATCACGAATTACATGCATATGCTCTGTCTGATCAACTACGAAGCAAGATAAAACAGTAAATGCGAAACTCGAAGGAGGACTTGGACGGACGGACGAACAGAAGGAAATCTACGGTAACCATGCTTACTGGTTACAGATAGGGATTTAAACACAGCACTATACAATTATCCATGTTTATATTTGTTCTGGTGTCTCTCGGAAATCACGATATCCATGATCGCTGACAAACTGATACTTAATTTAAGAAATAATTTGCAGGGACAGATCAAAGTCGAATTGTTTACGATCCCAAATTTACACGTATATAACGAAAACAAACCGGACAGAACCTCATTAAATAAAGTTTCCAATCACCTATCTATAGCAATTACTGACCGCAACCAATCAATTTGTTCTTCATTAAGCGGTGTATTAAATCCGCCCGAGATGGAACGTTAGGTGGACTTAGGTGCACATACCTACATCATGAGGAAACGGTACATGTAAATTATTTTTGCACTACTTTCACCATCAATATTGATATAAAGATGTCAATTTAATGTACGTTAAAGTTTTATGCTTGTCTTTTTCTTCTAGAGGCCTCCAGATTCTTACATGTTTGTTGAAGTTCATGATTGTAACAGGTACGTGTGATTTTTTTCTGGTGAATTTTTTTCCTTTTAAACCCAAAAGCTACCATTAGTTCTTTTAATCGAAACTTGCAGTTCAACATACTAGTATATACACTGTACATGTATGTCTCAGGACGAGTTTAAAAAGTATAGATATAAATGGGAACTTAATGCTTTGCCCTACGGTCAGAAATGAGCGACCTAAAAAGTTCCAGTGATAGTATGATTTCATTACAGGTTTGTGAGTTGGTACCTCTTAGAAGCGCGCAATATCACACGTCCTATAATTTTTTTCGCATATACGAAACGCGTGACAGGACTGATAATCATTAGTATAAATCTCGTATGATAATTTTCCTTAGGAGTAAGAAGAATCTCTTCATTTGTCATTATTACATGTATTATATTAATTAAATATGAATCTAATAATTGCGTTCTTCACAAATAGGCAGTGCTGTATACCACACATTGACTGCATCGGGGTCATCCGCTTACCTCTCGTCACCAGGATATCCTAATGAATATCCAAGGTGTGTTTGATTTCTCTAATACAATGTGTTATAAAGCAGTAATATATCTTTAAGTAAGGGCTTCTGAAATGACTGAATCTTTTTCTAATTTAAAAGTAATTAAAGTAAAAAAAAAAAAATAAAAAAAAGAACAAAACAACAACCAAAAAAAAGGAGGGGGGGGGGGGGGGGGAGAGAGAAAAAAGAAAGAAAAAACTACTGCACGATATGAGTGTTGTACTTTTGTTTTAGAAGTACAAGCATCTTTCTTTTCCACGAATATATGATTCAATTTGCGTCTCTCAAAGATTGATAAATGGTAGAAAAATTAAAATGTTATCAAATGCCTTCTATGGCTTTTAATATTATTTTAAGATTTCTCAAGCAGTGAAAATTATATTTTCTGTGAACGGTGAAATGTTTCATCCATGAAGAAATGATGTGAAAGTGATTGTAGATATCATAGTTTTTCACACAATAATTGAAGTTCCAAGACAAAATTAAATCTGGAAGGTTGAATTTTCAAAATTTAAATAGTATAGAAAGGGGTACCAGTAAAATGTGAAACGAAATCAGTCGAAGCAAAATACGAAATTTACTGAAACGAAATAAATCCCAATCAAATCAGTTAGAAACCAAATCTAAACTACACCGAAACGAATTGAAATCGTATGAAATAATACTTAAATCATGTGAGCAAATTAGGCTACTTTGAGTCTACTGAAATACCACTTCTTTGTTGTGGTCCATCGTTGTAATTCGAATACTTTGTTTAAGAAGGCGAAATTTTTTCATTTCTTTGTTGCTGCAAATTATAGACAAAAGTTAGGATACCACTGACAGACCTTAAGGGAAGGGTGGGGGTTGCTACCCCCTCTCTCATCCATTGAGAGTTTTGACAAAACAACCCGAAGTTATGATTTTATGTACAGAGATTTAACTAGAATATCCATAGAGAATTGATATCCATAAATCATTTTGGGGTGGGAACTGTAATACACAAACATCTGCAGACCTGGATAACACAATGTTAGAAAATGGTTTTGTATACAACAACATAGGAACTTTACCTCCTTGATCCCATCTGGTGTTTAGTTTATGTTATTTTATCTTAGTTACTGATTATGCTTGGTTTTGATTTCTTCTTCTTATCGTTTGATTTACATTATGTTATGTTTCGTTTTGATTTCGGTGATTTTCGTTACTTTCGATAGGTTTCGTTTGGCATTTTACAGGTACCCTTAAATAAGTACACATCATAACATGAGTTTTCTACAGTGCTAAACACCAAAAAATTCCTCATTTTAAATTTCAAGCAATTTAACAATGCAAACAACCATACTGGCTGCCAAACAGACAGACGTTATCTATATCAGCTTCCTGGATTGTGACCTTGAGTATGCGAGAGTAAAAGTGCCATATTGTCAGATCGACCAAATAATGGTTTATGACGGTAAGTGGCTTTGGTTTAAAACAAAACAACTTATCTTTGGTATATATTTTTAGGAAGCGAAGAATTTGTGTTTACAAAACTTCGTTCTGTGCGTAGCAAAAATGTCTCTTTTTTCCCAATTTCAAAAATTCGATTGAAAAAAATTTAAATTTTACTGTCTGCAAATTTTAAATTAGATCTAGTCGAGAATCGAAAAATTGCTTCATTGATCCTTTACCAAAAACACCCCCTGTCTACAAAATGCTCTTTAATTACGTTTTCTTTTACATTATTTCCCCCCCTTAAAAAACAGGAATTTCCATGAATGATTCAGTTTTGTACCAGGGTTGCTGTTTGAATGACGTAACAAAACTGCATAGTTCCGGTCCATCCCTTTTACTGCGATTTATCTCCGATTCCACAGTGTCCGGAAAAGGATTTTACGTCCAATTCTACACTAACGGCACGGCTGCTAGTAAGTTTATGTTATGTACATGTATACGGAGGAACAGTATTAGTGTTTGAAAACATTACAAAACGCTCAGTGGGTGTGATTTTATTTCAAGCACCTGTCTGTAAATCACTACCTCATTGAAACAAATAAACAAGCGTTCGGAAACATCGTTTTTGATACTGTAGTACTTATGTTGCAATTGATCCCAAACGGATAGAACTCAAAACAGGAACATAAAAGTATTCGAAAACTCTCTCTGCCTCGCTAGGTGTGGCGTAAAACAAGAACAGAATTTCAAACGTGTTTTATGTATACATTTTGTGAGGTACATACATCTATTAGATACAGCAATTACTTTGATATATTTATACTTCAGGAATTACATGACGTTCTAGTAAATCAAGTATTCACTAGCACCTAATTGAAATTGTTGCAGCATATATTATGAAACACCCTGTACCTAAAGAGGAATAGTCCATTTTCGAGTTACCGTATTCCGGCATGATTCTAACATTTACTTTGTACTCGATGAGGACACATCAAAATCCGGTTTTCAACATGAATTTCGAAAGTTTTAAAGTACTAGAATTAAAGCGGTTTTTACTGGATCGAGGAGTTACATGTTACTTTTATAGAAAAGAAAACATGTTAGGACTATGTCAACTTGCAGCAGAATTGAAGTGTAAGAAGGAACGCTGCGTCTCCAATTTTGATGGCGTCATCATTCCGATGATTGATTAATATGTTCTAGATAGATAATGTTCCCATGGTTTCCTGCAAAAAATTGTAGTTGTTATATACCAAAAAACCTTGGGGATTAGAGGATTTGATGTTGGTTCACAATCTACAAAATGTGTGAAGCATTATTTGTCATGACGTGAGCGGTTGTAGTCACGGCGCCTTAACACTTCAAGCCATTTTCTGCGGAGTTTGGGCTGTTTAGATGTGGGAAATAGAAAGAATTTCACATCAGTCATGAACCCATATATCCCCTTCTTCCTCGTATCTGACGTACATCCTTCCACAACAAAATAGAACTTGGGCATTTCGCAGTGCAGACGAACTCGTTTCTGACAAAAACAATTTTACCGGAAGTGATGCGCCCCTCAATTTTTACAAAAATCACGTGACTCAATTAGATGTCATCAGAAAAAAGGTGATTGTTTGAAATGAAGTTTTTGCAGAAATTGTGAAATTATTCTATATACCGATTTCGCAAGTTTATATTATCCGAATGACGAATTGTATATTTAATGTGAAACGATAACAAGATGGTAAAGGTGACAGGATTTACATCTTTTTTTATTATTATTATTTTATTTATTATTAATTATTAATGTCATTGAATAATGAAAGATTTTTTAGAATAAAATTTTTATCGTCTATTTTACAACAAAATACATTTTTGGTCCCCCTATTAATATACCCTCTGTCATTTCGCTTGAGGTTTTCCGGACTTTTCTCCGCATTGGATGAAGATATTTGACTGAAAATTTATACATGGCTTTGTCTTTGATAATTACATTTTGAGTTTCGTTACGTTTGACCTACTTTTGACTGAATTATGCTCCTTGATGAATTCCAAAAATCAGTTTTACAGACTTTTCTCTGCATTGATTGAATTATCCTACCAGTAGGGGACTTTGTCTTGCCTGCAATACACTCAGAATGCTTGTTTGAATTGCTCTAAACATTTTGTTTGTAGGAAGAGACAGTGAGTTATCATCAGGAAGTACCATTGTTATCGTCATAGTTCTGATTGTCGTGTTTCTTGCAAGTGTCAGCGTTATTTTACCATTACTGTACTACAAACACAAATATCCAAAATTCAAAGTCTCCCACAAAATTCTACCGCAAACATCAGACAATTTGAAGAACACAGGACCGGAAATTAACTTGCATAAACACTCCACTGCGGTTGCTTCAGGGTCCAAATCTCCCAATCTCCTGGAGTCTTCTAGCCAAGGAACATAACTCCAACAATAACGGAAGAGTGCCAAAGAAAATCTATTATAGATAGGATGATTTTACCCAAACGAAAACACTATAGTAAATTATAGATACTACTGTTAATTATAGTATCAAAGTATTTACTATTATAGTAAATCATAGTATTAAAAGTATTTACTATCGTAAATCATAGTATCTCAGTTTTGTTTTTGGGGTTTTTTTTTGGTTTTTTTTGGATGAATTCACTCAACTAAGATAATTTTAGAAAGTGTCACCATACTTCTTAAGCTACTTTCACATATTGAAGGATAAGAGCCGGTTGACGCCGGATGCAAAATTTTAGTTATCCGGCATCTTTGAGTTCTGTGATGTCGTAATGTCAACACGATCTCATCACGATGCAGACACCGGTTTCTCTTCTGATAAGCACGGTAACTACCCGTATGTCCCTGGAAAAAATTCCGGTCGCTGCCGGATTTATCGCGAAGCGTACCGGAAGACCCGGTCTCTGCTGGTTCACAGAGATATACGAATTTCCACGGACTGCCACGGTCTTTTACATCGTGACTGTCCGTTTAGCTTCCGGGAACAATCCGTAAGCATCCGTGTTCTTCAGCAGAAAAATTTTCGTACACGGAAAACACCGGGCTTTACATGGATACTTCGGTGGCTACAAGGACCTCGCGGTTGATACACGGAACCTACGCAGAAGTACACTTAGTCTATACGGATCAATACGGAGGCTTTTCAACCGGAAAAAATAAACATATTTAATTTTTACCTGG
Source organism: Ostrea denselamellosa (assembly GCA_024699665.1). Classification (NCBI taxonomy): domain Eukaryota; kingdom Metazoa; phylum Mollusca; class Bivalvia; order Ostreida; family Ostreidae; genus Ostrea; species Ostrea denselamellosa. Next base: position 15,397,221 of record JAMZEH010000042.1, read on the forward strand.
ATTGGCCGGTTTGTACACGGTGATGGCGGATTGTCACTGACCATCACGGATTATCGATCCGGTGTCCCATCCGTGATTGTGTGAAAGGGTGTGTACAAATATTAATATATCTTACTTCTGTAAGTCAAAGTATCAAAAGGTTTTACTATATAGTTAACTCTATACTGTAGTATTAATCTTTTTTATCATAGTTAATAAAAGTTTTATCATAGTTGCAGATCTGCAGTTTATAGTGTATCAACAATTTTACTGCAGCAAACTATAGTTAAAAGCATAGATTACATTTGGCCTGCAATGCCCCCCCCCCTCCCCCCACGGATCCCGTAACCTGGTCATATCTACCTTGCCCTACGGCCTCCGTGCGATGACATATGGTGACTATAAGATTTTCATTAGGAATCACGGATTCCGTGGCTTCTACGACGTTATTAAGTTCGATGTTACTTTTTTTTTTTTAAATCGCAAGCCCGTAGTCTGTGCACATGAATGCACAAGAAGCAATTATATCGCTTGGGTTCGAATTTATTATTTTAAAAAGAGTCGTAAATTCGAACCCAAGCGATATAATTGCCTGTGGTACAATGTATTGCACGATCTCCTACGGTTTATATTTCAAGGAAGAAGTGCAATGATTTAACAGCAAACACACAGTATTTTTAAGACATTTGTGCAAAAAAATATCCAACAAAAATTGTGGGTACATTCGAATGGTTCTTGTTATTTAATTGAAAAATTGCATCTTAAGTTGTAAGGATATTTCGAACTTACCACAATCCACATTAAATTTGATGGTTTATGAAGAGTTAGGCATGTACTCGTATGATTGCGTTTTGGTGTAAAATACTGAACTCGTACGAGTTGAAAATTTCCTCTAAACTTTATCATGTAATGTGAATTCACCATGGATAGAATGTATACGTAATATTTTGAATGAATGTGGTTTGACATAAGGAATTATCATAGTACAATACAAATAGAATGGCTAAAGCAAAGTGTTTTATAATCTTTGACAGATCAATTTAAGCAAAAATGAACAGTGATATGTTTGATTCATTTCCGAAATTTTACGAAGGAATTAGCTGTAGAGAAAATATTTCAGTATATTACGTAAAAAACTCTCGAACATGGTATGTAGATTTAGAACATTGAACCACAAACTACCGATTGAAACCGGACGCTGACAAAATATACCACGAGACAATAGGAGTTGTACCTTGTGCAAATGTGAAATAGGTGGCGAGTATCATGATTCATTGATATGTAAAGATGCACCAATTACAGGACAAAATGCCGGATCCCCAGTTACTATCACCAAAAGCCAAATGCACTTAAATTCAGCATGTTGTTTATTTTACAATGGGGGTAAATTCCTGGAAGTGATGAGAGAGAGAGAGAGAGAGAGAGAGAGAGTGAGAGTTTTCCCGGTTGATAAGATGTATACTACTCTGCACATTCATTAATCATTTGTACATTTGTAAGAACATTTATAATTCTCTATACTCTGTATATGCAAAGTTTATGAGAATGAATTGGTTGATTGATTGTCACATTGCTCGGGAATCGCAAGGGGGTTGTACGATTTCCAGCTTTTTGCAGAGATCGCACAGCCATCTTTCCTCATTTGCCAGACCTTTTTACGAGAGACCAAAAACCAAACCAAAACAAACAAGGGGCACGATGTCCGCCAAAGCCTTGTTTGATAGCAAATGTGTAAACCAGGCTTTGCTACATATATTGTTTACTTTTATTATAGTATTTCAAGAGACAACAATGGATCTAATCTCTTACACTTTGTTTGGGGGTTTTACCTACCAGTCTGGAATCACGTGACTTATTGACGTCAGAGCGATTCGGCCTATATACATTTACACGAATAAACATTTATTTCTTATTCGATTTTCAAAGTCGTGACGCGCACTGTTGACAGAATACAGTGAGTTACTTGTAATGAAAAAAAATTGCAATCAGTCTGTATTTTGCAGAGTGGTAACTAAATGCCAAAGATCTTGGGTAATCTCTTACTGTAGCTTTCTTTCTCGATACAACGTTGGTCAATTCATGAGGGGGATTGGCGTGCATTGCGTAATGCACTGTTGTGTAATGAGCATATGTTGTAATCACAAAAGATGTTAATTTAGTTAAATCTCTGAAAATGGCTGTTTTTGTGATGCGGTATGCCATTGGTCTGTAGGGATCAGACGGGTTCGATCGGCGGTGACCAGATAGCTCAATTAAAGCACTAAAGTAGAGATTTAGGGGATTGGGTTCAAATCCCGGTCTGGTCTGTTGCATTTTCTCCCTTCCTGTTACATTTGGTGCCGTAGATCAGCTTCTGGGGCCGATTGGTGAAAATGTGTGCCAGGTATAAAGATACAGGTTGTTGTCTTCAAGGTGTGAAAACATTTAAAGATGGAGGAATGTGGCGGTACTTGGTCGAACACATGACTAGAGATTCGGAGGCCCCTGGTTTGAATCCCGGTCTGGTCCGTTATATTTTCTCCCTTACTATTACAGGACAATCAAAGTGAGATAAGAAAAACTTAACTGACATGCAGCATAACAAAACACACGTTAAAATTCAATAGAAATATTGCAATAGAAATATGGCTATCTAACATGGTTACGTCATCAAGCGAATATTTCAATATGTACATTTCGCGTTTTGTTTTGGCTTTTTTTGTTTCGGGTTTTAATGAATGTTTGAAAGCACGTGTAGTTAGAAGATATATATATATATATATATATATATATATATATATATATATATATATATATATATGGTTTCTTTTATTTTTGTTTGTTTGTTTTTTATTATGTTTTGTGTATAAACATTTTGAGACAGCGATGCAAAAAATATCACGATATAAAAAAAAACCCTTAACTGTACGCACAAAAATCTGTGACGTACATTGAAGATTTTTAGGAGGAGTGGATCTGTAGCTCTCTGGTTTGTTCCAAGTTTTTACTAAAGAGCTATATAGTTCTTCAGCTATGTAACACTCGTATGACCTTTAAGTAGAGTCCATGGACCTCTTGCTTTTAATAATAAATTCGAGGGAAAGCTCGTGTGATACCGACAATGGAACTATTCAAGCAAAAGAAATGTAAGGGATATAATTCTTAAAGAAGAATAAAATTATTATATTTTAATTGCATTTCAAACCGGATAACAATAGGGACTAGTACGCTACGCTGCCTTTGATGTCCGACGAGATTCACCTCCAAGAGTCAAAACTTGATCGTGAAAGTCTGATTTAGCCGTATAATGGAACGCAATATTCGAAAACACCACAAGGTATTCACATGCTGCAAACCAGGTGTATACTGAAAATATGGAAAGAAGAACATTAACGAACTCACCTAAAAAAAATGTCAGTTTTATTTCACTTAGAACAAAATCAATCTGGACGTCAACAAGATTTGATATTACTTGTAATCGAGATCTGAATATTTTCCTGTATTTATTTTGTATTTTAGCAAAATAATCATTTTATCATACCTCCACTCTCACAGTACCAGTTATGTCGAAAATACATGTATACCGCCAGTATGAACGCTGAGATGTTGAAGATGAATAGGACAATTTTATAATGGTAGGATTTAGTTTCCTACAAAAAATGAGATATTGACAAAACATGTACTCGGACTGAAAAACATGGATTTTGCATGAAAACAAAAATCACAAATTGCATGTATATCATGGTTTGCTTTCAAAATACTTGTATGTAAATTGATTGATTGTTGTTTTCAGCCATACTCAACAATTTTTCAGTTATCTGGTGGCGTCCATTTTTTTTATTGGTGGAAGAGAGAACCCAGATACAATGTACCCGGGAAGAGACCACCGACCTTTCGAAAGTAATCTTGCAAACTTTCTCAAAAATATCGGCGCGAACAAGAGTCGAACCCGCGCCGACTAGAGGTGAGATGCCTTGTGATTTTGAGCGCAATGCTCTAACCGCTCGGCCACAGAGGCCGTCATAAAAATTGAGGATTTCAGTTTTTCTGTTCACTAAAATTCACTGACATTATTCAAGAGTAATCTGTCTTGTTAACAACGGAACTACATATTGAATTTTTCGATCTTTTGTAAGTTTAGCTTCCCTCCCCTTCATACGAAAAGTGCACTGTAGTGACACTTGAGTATCGCTCCCAGACGGTGGAAATTCCTACATTATAGCCCCTTGTGTTCCCTAACCCTTCTGACATCTGCAGTGGCGTTATCATAAACAGCGTAATGTCAGTACAGGAATCTTGGAACATATCGCTGATTATTATTATCATTATTTATAGATTTTAAATAGCAGTTGGAGGTGTCCATGATATGATAATGGCATGCGAGGGGAACGTGATACCCTAATGTGGGGTATAAAAATTCAGGTTCATCGTCGAGTTATCTCTCTTCCTTGTGTCACAGCAAATAGTACTTCTACCGTATTTTGTGCCACAAGCTGTGCAAAAGGTATGCATGTACCCATGACATACCGGTACTTCAGATCTCCTCCAACGCACGGGCGCTTGATATTGGACCACGTCTAAGCATTTATTTACAAAAAATCTTCTTACGTTCGATCGTAGATGTAAGACTGTTGAACGATTTTGGTTATTCACAAAAAAATCTTTTAAAAGTTTGATGTTACGTAAAATAAATAAATAAATAAAAATGGGGTCAGCCAAAGAAGAACATTGTCTAAAGTTTAATTCATCAGTTAAATTTTACATTGAATGTCTTATTATTCAATACTACTACAAATAAGAGCGGGAAGGGTCAGTCACCTAAAATCTTTTCTTTTGGATTTGAACACAAGTAACTTTGCAAGTAAAATAACGAAAATGTAATGTTGTCAAAACGGGGACAGAATTTCCCTGTATATCAAAGTAGAAAAAAGGGTCTAGGCTTAAATTCAGGAAATATAAAAAAGAATCGATTTCATATAAAACGAAAATAGTGCCATGCACGATTGCATATGTATGTATGTATATATATATATATATATATATATATATATATATATATATATATATATATATCAACTAACCGGAGTGGATTATGACATGTAATTAGTTTAAATTTTCATATTACAAACATGTATCACGTGCTCGTCAAACGTCAAGAATGCAGTAATTCATTAGTATACAATGTACAATAAATCAGTACATATATTGCCTTTATACTTGTAATCACAACCTTCTATTTGTGAGAAGAGTATATATTGACCGGGTAACAAATGCAATGTTTACTTACTCTCTGTGTCATAACACGACCTTTGCTCGAGTGTCCCCATCGATATATGAAACACGTCAGCAACATGTAGACTTCTGAAGTCACCATAAACAAGACGAACATATTCTCATGAACCTCTGAAATGCACGGATTAAAAATCATTCCGATGACATTTTTTTCTTGTTTAGAATTATGATGTTCTGTAGAAAATACAGCATTCGATTTTTATTTAGATTGACAATAAAACATATGAATTAAGATTTTAAGAGAAAGAACTTTTGTTTATAAACCTGGGGTGCCAAAGTCACCATTTACGTTTGGAATGTCGTCACCGATCTCCTCGTATTGGTCGTCCATGTGACAAGGCAGTTACATATAATTGTATTATACATAAGGATAAGTAGCTCACATAATTCTCATATGAAATCCGTATGAAGTATGTAAAACACCAGCTGATCAAAACCATCTTCTCGATCCCCTCCTTATATATATATATATATATACTTCGTGCAGCGACTGTATAAAAAAGGAGCGGATCGAGGAGCTGATTTTAATCAGATTGGTAAGACACATGATATTCGCGCGAAATATTCACATGGTTTTTGTGCAAACTATTTTGTAGGAAAGTAATCTGGACAAGACCGATCTTGTAATACAAACATCCATTATATATTGGACTGGGGCTCGAACCTACGACCAACTAACAGGAAGCCATCATCGAAGAGACGATAGCATCTCTCTTTTTTCCCCCTCTCAAACATTACATAGAAGACCTTTGCAGAATTACTTGTAAATCACCTCGATAAAGTCAAAAACGTTGATGTATTTGGTGCTATATACGAATACTTGTACATGTCAAAATTGGTAACTTATGTATATGTAAAGCTAATATTAAAAAGTAAAGTGAAAAATAACCTATCCAATATTAGGGTTTATGACAGTCATCTTCAAATTCTGAACACTTTCGTTAACATTTGAAAAATCTACAGAAAAGTGAAAAGTGATTTGTTGACTGTGTGTATTCTGTTATGAAAAAGTCAATCAAACATGACTAATCTAAAACATCAATCCCGGTTATTCCCAACATTACGAATTATATGCAAGGTGGTTACAGTCCATGCAGCTATTGAAATTCTTTGCCAGACTGACGGGCGCATTTTAGACAAATTTTGAATAGAAATATCTCGCTAGCCTTTATTTTGGGCAAGTTTAAAACGACAAACCTCGATTATCTAGAGAAGAAATGTATGTGAGTACAACCAATGCAAAATTTTCCACGACGTGCAGTAAAGTACAGAGTCCAGCCAGAATGGTGTAACTTTGTTTCCACTTTTCTACCAAAAATTGCATGTGGTAATTGAAGTACGCGCACGCAATCAAGAATCTTGGAAAAGCGTGTAGAGCGATGCAGATTCTCCAGACATTCCTCTGAGGAACATATCCACCAATGGCAGCACTTATGGACGGTAGATAATTGGGCACCTGCAAATTGAATAACAACAGACCGTAAATATTCACTTGAAGAATTATGAAAGTTAAAGCAACTGTGATGTCAGAAGACTGTTGGGTCCAATACTCACTGAATGATGCAAGCATTATTCATGAATGACGAAAAATTAATATCGTAAAACATGTATTGATAAATTAATATCATCACAACTCACAGTAGAGTGAGATACTGAAATCTAATGCCACTGTATAATTATAGCAGTGCTAATCTGGGTAAACTGTTGGCTGATTATCACCCGATATATGCTGTATTCGACCCACTCTACTCTCTCGTGTTCCCATTTACTTCATGAGTGTTAACTAAATATGTGTAGACAGTGAAGGGCCTTTTTCTAGTCTGGACACTCCACCACCGGCCCATAGTCTCACCTTTTGTGATATGTTAAGCTTTCAGATAGGAATTAACACAACCCTTTAGTACGAGCGTGGGATAGGACTTGGGATGTATTGTTAAAGGGGCATGGCTACGATTAGAGTTGAAATTTTTCAAAATTTATTGTCCATTTTCAATGTTTACAATACTTAACCAAGGTATTTCTAATGGTCAGCAAAACTTTTTAATGTTTACAATGCTTAACTAAGGTATGTCCAATGTTTAGCAAAATGTTTTGATGTCATTTGTTGTGTTACAAAGAAAGATACAGGGCTTTGTTATGTAAACAAGGTTCGTGTCATTTTCAATGTTATTTGTTGAGCTACAAAGAGAGATACAGAGCTTTGTTATGTTACAAACATGGTTCGTGTCATGTTTGTGTTTACATAGGTTAAATACACTAGTAAAGGTTTCGTTTAAAGCAGATTGTTCAATTTATAAGTTAATTCTGAACACAGAAAACAGTTCCTAGTGTTTGTGACATATCATTTTGTTTTAAACATAATATTTTCTACTAAGCAATCTATGTATATTAAACAAAATCATAGAACGAACATTGTTTACATAACAAAAATATGGTGAGTGCTGTTTCTCACTTGTAACTCAACAACTGACATTCGAATTTTTGATTGACCATTAGAAATACATTAGTTAAGCATTGCAAACATTAAAAATGGAAAAATAAAACTTGAAAACTTTCAGTTCAAATCGTGTCCATGAGCACTCCTTTAAGAGTGGGGTCTGATATGAAGGGCGGTTATTTGAAACCCTGACGAGGGAAGAGATGAGGTGTTCCCAATTTTAATGTCAAGTGACTTCAAACTTGGTTTGGTGTGCCATTTAAGAAATAAGATACATTTTTTGAGTGTTATTGGGATACGACATGAAGTTGGTCACGTGATCAAATCCTATTACGCCCAAAGGACGTTATAGTAGATTTGATCAAGTACCAACTTCATGTCATATCCCAATAACACTCAAAAAATTATATCTTATTTCTTATATTTATATTTCTGTTTCGATTAGTGTTGTTCTCATCAAGCTTCCATACATCGTACAACACAAGATATAGTTCGTTAAAATTTGATCGAATAAATAATTGGGAACAATATCTAGGAGAATATAAAATATAAATATTTATGTTAGAAGGATTAAAAAAGATGAAACACGTGTAAAATAAAAATGATTAAGAGCGTCAAGTTAACTCGATTGAAAACAAGAAGCGCGGAGTAAACTACACCCGGTCAATCGGTGATGGAGAAACGGTGATGATCTCCTACTTTATTTAAATTTGATTGATTGGTTATATATTGTTTAACGTCCCGCTCGAGAATATTTCCCTTATATGGAGACGTCACCATTGCCGGTGAAGGGCTGCAAAATTTAGGCCTATGCTCGGCATTTGTGGCCCTTGAACAGGGAGAGATCTTTTACGTGCCACACCTGCTGTGACACGGGACCTCGGTTTTTGCGGTCTCATCCGAAGGACCGCCCCATTTAGTCGCCTCTTACGACAAGCTAGGGGTGCTGAGGATCTATTCTAACAACCCGGATCCTCACGGGGTTACTTAAATTTAAATTTGTAAACGTAATTGTTAAACATAGATTTCTACAGAAATTAATATGATCTAGGAGAGATGACGAAGGATAATTGGATCAAGATGATGTTAAGTTTTACGTCAGGTTTTTGGAATGGAACAACGGCATGTTCATCGTTAGGACTCGTGGTTGTAGCATTATACCGACAGATTTTGACGAAGTACAGGTACGTTGTATTTTAATATTTTTTTTACTTCCAGGGTGTGTAATAGAAGATAAACACAAACTGAAAGATACTTTTCGCCCAATCGAGTAATTTCTGTTGTAGGATTTAAATAAAGATTCGCAGCGGTGCCCTGACTTGAACAATGTTTCGAGCTCGAAACCAGCCTCGGTCATGGCGGTGATGGCTATTGTCCAGAAACGACAGGTTACCATCATCATAAAGTGAATCTAATATTAGATTGCCATAATGTAAATATCAAAGACATCGTATGAATTCGCCATACTTCCGAATTTGCAGACGGTATTTTTAAAAGATAAAACAACTGAACGGTATGGTGAATGTTTGTTTTACTCATTAATGAAATTCTTGTCTGTTTACAAAATAATTTCTCTGTAAATATTCTGATGCGTTTTGTTTCCGTTATGATGTCAAGACAGGTGAAGGTACCTAGTACAATTGACTCAAATACCTTTGAAACAGTGATTGTATTCATACGCAAGAAAAAAAAGTCTGATCATGTGACTGACTTCATGTTATATGAAATTGAATGTCAATTTTGTTAGTAGTGTCATATAAGGCAAAACATTGGCAAATGTAAATATAAAAAATTCCCGTTTCTAGTTTGGTCTTGCTGAGTTAAATCGCTGGAGAGGTGTTTAACTCTATGATTATTTTTTCTCACTTTCTGCCGCAGTGATTGTATAATACCATGAAATTATCTTAATGATTACTGAGGTCTTTCTTTAAAAATTGTTTAGCTTAATTTGCTTCAGACAAGATTCGCTTAATCAGCTCTCTCTCTCTCTCTCTCTCTTGCTCTATTGGTTTTATAGGTCTATGCTTCATATGCCTGACGGGATGAATGAATAAAATGAATTCATATATTATTTTAGAAATATATCTGTTGGAATTTTTATTGGGGGGGGGGGGGGGATTTCAATTGTAGGCTAGAGAGTAATGTTGTACTTGCGCATTCATTGCGGCAGTCACCTCCTGTCACGTGCTTTCCTTTTCTTGTTCCCCACAATTCAAGCCTTAAAACCCTTCTATTTCCCCACTCCTTAAACTAATTTCCACTTAAAGAATCGAATGAGTCGCTCATAACGCCTTTCTTAAAGAATATTCATAAGCCGCGCGCAAAAATCGAAAGCGAAGGTCGGTAAACAAATTATCTGCGTCAGCATGGCATGGTAAAGACAGAGCCACAGCAAACAGTGTTATGTGCCATTATGCACTGCCAATAGATGTGTTCTGTATTCACCGGAAGCATCGTAAATTAGGAAATCATGGATCTTAGATATCAGGAGAAACACCGATCCTCTTTTATCGTTCAGTGCAACGCAAGTCTATATTAAAAGTGACCTCGTTTCCGTCGTTGTCGGACCTGTGGTTGGACTGTTTGACCAGTGCTGTATCATACGTGTGTATCTAAATAATTATTCTTGTACTTCAAACATATATAAGATCATAATTATTGATTAAGATGTTGCAAGCCTTTATGAAATAGATTGAACAATGTGAATGTAGGTCAAACAGCTGACAACAAGGCCTATATACATACATGTACAATGTTTTTATGTCGCCATGCTATAAAGGTAAAATCATAAAAGAAATCGAATCCAAAAATTATTCGAAAGGTTTTTAATTTAAATTGCACTGATATAAGTTTGATCTTGTAACGTGAAAAATGATATACATGTAATTTCACTCCCCCAGTATATTTTAAAAAAGTAATTAGCATGTTATGTTTACCATTGAATAAATACGAAGTCATTTCATCATATTTATAGATAAGTGAACAAACAGTGTTTGAACACTTCAAACCTAGCCGTTTAATTATGCACAAGTTTGTAATTTCATATGCATCAGAACATAACCTCTGTAGTGTATTTCAGTGTCTATGTTGAATATGTGCTTTCTAGATAAGGTATAAAACCATAAAAGTGTTGTCTCAAAACTCATTAAGGAATATTATGGCCTCATTGCATAAAGTGCAAATGTATCAAGGATATAACTTCGCAGTGCGCAGTAGATACATCACATATATCTGTAGCATAAGATGCACCTTACTTGTTTGAGCCGATAAGTGCACTTGTACTTGGTTTACACCTTATAATTTGGTGTCATGTACACCTGGTGTATTTGGTTTACACCTTATAATTTGGTGGTGTACACCTGGTATACCTAGTTTACACCTTATAATTTGGTGTAATGTAGTATATTCAATTTGATGTTCAGCAGCTGTGGAGATCTTCATTGTAGAGTTAACAATTTTAATGCAAATAAAGTAAAAATAAATAATTACTAAAATTTAACACTTAATTTATTTTTATTTTACAATAATGTATTTTAATGTGCATTTTCTGATCAGAAAAATACCATGTCATACACCAAAATATCTGATGACTTTTTGGCACCAAACTTGTTTTTGATGATTGTACAAAATGTGCATGATTGATTGATTGATTATATATTGTTTAACGTCCCGCTCGAGAATCTTTCACTCATATGGAGACGTCACCTTTGCCAGTGAAGGGCTGCAAAATTTAGGCTTATGCTCGACGTTTAAGCAGGGAGAGATCTTTCACCTTCCACACCTGCTGTGACACGGGGCCTCCGAAGGACCGCCCCATTTAATCGCATTTAACGACAAGTTAGGGGTGCTGGGGATCTATTCTAACAACCCGGATCCCCACGGGGTCAAAATGTGCATGTATAAGATAGCTGTTGCAAAAATTATGATCATCAATATTTTAGTGCATAAATATTTATATTTCACATTGCTATATTATATGAGCCGTTACAAGCGAAAAAAACCCTTATGTCAATCCACCGTGTTTTTACCTCACAATAAAACATACACGACGTAATTTATGCGGGGGGAAAGAAAACGTGGCAAAATGAAAACATAAAACGTTAATCAAATGCTACATAATGGATAAAATTAAGGTGATGAATGTAATTTAAGGTACTGCAAATCTCTCCCTCCAATAGTTTTTTTTTTTTTTTTTTTTTTTTTGAAATGATCTTAGTCAAATCCTGTCAATGGGCTTGCGTGCACTGTGAAATTTCAGAAACATAGGCCTAATCAATTTCCGTAATAACGGCTGCCGTTGATTCAGAGTAGTGGTGACAGGGGAGGGAAATGGGGAGTTGGGTTATGATTTCTTTTGGTGTATTGATATACTATTTCTAAATGAATCGTAGAGTTGTATTTTAATGTTGTTTTAAATTTAGATATCAAACTCCATCTCAACATGTCATTGAATAAAACAAAAATAAATGGGATTATTTTAGTTGGATATATATATATGTTGTTGAAATAGTTTGAATATATTGCTGGCAGTTGAACAATTATTTCTACATGTCTATTATTTTTCTACATTTCTGAAGAACATATTGTCTATTAAAAAAATATCAACTTAGGTAGTGAAGTTAACAAAGAATGCATGTGCAAGCGTAGTAGTCTGGAGAAACTATTTTGGGCCTACAAGTTGGAAGATAAAGCCTGAAGATGACCCCTGACCCCATGAAGTCGGTGTGGCTGTAGTTTGAATTTTACATGATGCAAGTGTAGACATGCTAAAGACTATATTTATGCATTTGGTTAGGAATATTGTATGCCCATACTTTTATGACAATACCGATAGACTCCTTTACTAAGAAACATTAGATGGCTAAAAACATAAGCTCACCTAAGAGTGATGTATATATATGGTAAGTGGGTATTATTAGAAAGATCAAAACAAACAAAAAATATATGAACGATAAAACATTGGATCAAATCTTTGTAAATCAACATGTTTTATGGTATATGTATTTTTTTTTTTTCTTTATTAACTTTCTCCTCCTGGATGAGTTTAAAAGTTAAGCTAACAATAAAATAAATTCACATAGTTTTCATTGAGGCCTCTCTATCTTCCTAAAAATCTTTGATCATTTATTTTACGTCCCTTTGTTAAATTTTCATACACTTGAGACGTCACAATCTATAGGTGAGGTACCACAAATTTAATCCTATGCTTAGTGCTCATGGCCGTACAAGTAATGTTTCTTTAAATGCAGGTGCTACACAAGACTTCCATTTTTTCCCCCAGAGGTCATATCCAAAAAGACCAACAATTCTCACTTCTAAATGTTGAGGTTTGGATATCACTTTGTCTTCTAAGGTATGACGCGGCCACCATCTCCCGGTCACATAACGAATGCTCTAAATGCATGTAATATATCATATATTCATTTTCAGAGAGGGGAGGGAAGCCGAAGTAAAAAAAAAAAATTGAAGTTAGCTTCTTGAACATACTTGACAAGCAATATTTCACCCATCTTCAAAATCCTAATTCTACAATCCTGATTTCTTGTTAGGGTGGGGTGGAACTTTTTCTATGACTGTTCCAACATTATTTTTTTTATCTTAAATAGTTGGGGGAAGGAAGTAGCTTTGGGTCTTTGTCTCCACCACGAGTGCCTAAAAAATTAACTTTCATCATTTTTTTTAAATTGTGGAGAGGGGTGTAGTCTTTTTTATTATATTAATACTCATATGTCGCAAAACACTTTTTTATTCGTAACTTTCAAGCTTACATTCTTAAATTCTCATTCACTACTACTGTTAAATATTATGGGAAGGGGAGCAGTCACTCAATATTTCTTTATAATTTGCATAACAAATAATGGTCAAGGTAAAGTCTGTCGGAAAACAACACTTGTGAGACTCTTTACCCAGTTCTCCTCCCATCTAACTATTTTATCAGGCATCATTCTTTTCATCTCATCCCTTTAATATTGCTTTCTAAGTCAAAATTTAATGGTTTATAGATGAATGTATCAAGATGTGAAGAGACTGGAATGTTAACTTGATAAATGATTAAATATGAGTTCATTTTATTTGTGATACTACAATTGCTATATGAAAAGAAACATGCACTAAGAATAATCTACATACAAATCATACTAGAACATCAAATTGTAAGCAAGAACATAATACTACTTCAAATCTGTGGAGTTAATCAAGGATAAATGTACGTCATGTACATTGTCCTGAGCGTAACTGCAGCCAAATGGTCTTAAATGTATTATGAATATTCATAACCAAACAATGAATAAATAAACTATATTTGCCCTAATCATCTGAGAAGTGTGCACCTTGTGAAAGCAATAAACTTTAAATACCTATATAATAAACTTTAAATACCTATATAATATGAACGTAAATCAATAAACCTTTAATATTTTTAAGGAATGATGCCCATGGTGTATACATTCATTTAACATCAAATACTAATTTTCAAAAAAATTTCACACAAGGGGGGTTTTTGTTTGGAACGGCTCATATATTGATTTTCTATTTAAAGTTTATTATATTTCAATTTGCAGGATATTGTTCACAGAGTCAAGATGTCTACATATATTATGAATCATTCTCAGAATAGTTATTCTATTGTCAAACTGAAGATTGCACAATATTCAGTTTGCAACTGTAATCAACTGTTTTGAATGATGTACCTTACAACTGATGCTGGACAATAGCATACTGGTCTTCATTTCATTGTCAGTTTCAGAGGTATTTGTGGGTTGTTGTTTTTTTAATTTATTAAGTAGAAGCATTGCATGGTATTACTTTGTTTTTATGTCTATAAAGGGTCTCTGATAAGGGAATGATGGGCATGTTTGTGAAGTACACTCTCAAGTTCATTTGATTTTGTATCAATATTTGACACCACCTCAGATTCAGTATTACATGAAATGTATGCAGGATTGTTGCAAGTGTTGTTACTGTAGATGTTGGAATGTTTAAATTGCTATGAACTTGCTATTAGAATTTCTTTTTTATGTAAAATGTAATTGTAAGTTTTAAATTTTTTTTTCAATTGAAATTCATAATGATATATCTAAACATTGTTTTTATGGTAACAAATTCAATCATTATTGGCATTTATTGTTGGTAAGAATCAATATTTTTATTAAGAATTTTATAAAGCGAATCTTGTATATATCTGTTGTTCCCTGGGTTTAACAGCAGACAAGAGAGACAAGTGCTGTCAATGTTAGACAGTTTATCACACAAATCTGCAAGTAGTAAACACTGTTGATGGGGTTGTACACAGCATCTTCCACAAGTATGTATTTTGGGGTTACTTGTTTCATCACCTGTGCCTGTATCACTATCAGAGAAACTGCCACAGATCTCCTCAACTACAATTTCATAATGCATTTGAAAACAAAGTAAAAATATAACTAACATTCAAGTCAGCATGGCCAGTTATTACTGACTACAATGCTTTCCAATTTTATTTTTTTTTTTTTTTATTTGTCTTAGGTGCAGGGTTAACAGCATCTTATTCACAGTATTTTTAAATTTACAATTTTAAAACTTTTAATTCTTTGAATATGGCAAGTTTGAGGTAAAGAAGTCTTAGCAACATCCATTGGGACTGCTTTAAGATTTGAGGTTTTCATGTGGGCTAGGGCTTACAACAGCCCAACAATGTGTCCACAAGATCCAGGTGTGTCGATTGTACAGTAACATTTACTTCCCTGTCTTTCAAATAGTGATCCCTTCTTTATTGTACCTGAAATCATATACATGGCATGTAATAAATGTATACTGATATTAGCATTGTGCAGAAACACCAACTAGGGGGGGGGGGGGGGGGGGGGGGGGGGGGGATGAAAGTTTTGGTGCTGTAGACATAACACAATATTTAGTCAACAGTGTTCATTCAATTGAAATTTGCACATACATTTATAAACATGTTGATTATTCATAAGTACCAACCCTGTTATAAAGAAATTACGTATTAACGCACAATGTTCAAGATAAAAACGCAATTATGTGAGGTCAAGATTACTCTTAATCGCTCAGAAGAAAAAAACAATGTAAATATTGAATAAATACTCATAGTAAAACATAATATGATTTACTTTGGAAGTATTTAAGTATATCTGAAGCTAGTAATAATCATTACGTAAGAAAGACAAAGTTTAAATTATTCATTTGTTTTACATCGAGTCGGGTGAACATGAAAGTAGGTGCTCTTACCTCTTGTGTATGTAACTTAGTTCTCGCTGAAATCTTGTATTCTTTCGTAATTTCTTTCGCCCCATCACTTTTACAACACTGTCTGTTAGGAACCTAGACAAGTTCGAATGTAATGCCAGAAACGATAGGTTAATCGCGTTATGGTATAATGACTTTCGATTCGACCGTCACGAGTCTACCGACGTTAGCTTCGCTTTGGATCCGATATGAATATTCAACGTGATCTCATTAACAAAGGCGTGATATCGTTTTCGGTCATAGCGTGACGTGCCTTTTTTTCCTTGTGACGTCATATGGTGTGACATGTACCGAGATACAGACTGTGGACGGTCGCGTCATTTTTCAATGGTGTTTGAGTATCGTACATTGCGGGTTATCTCTCTTTGCACAGACATGAGTTATCCTTTCACTAAATGATATATTTAAAAAGTCCAAGGTCGTTGATGTGACGTAAAGATGTTTATTGTCGTCTGCAACTTTGTTTATAAATGTAAGGCAATGATCAGAAAACATGGGTTGTAATCATCCAAACTCGGTAAAGGCTTCAAAGAAAACATCGTGACATAAGTTCAGGGTGGTAAAAGTTTCGGAGGAGTCGGTAAATTATTAAAACTTCCCAAATCAACTGTGTATAGTGCTTGGATAAAATTTCGAGAGTGAGGTACAAGAAGATTGACCGTGGAAAACGTATGGAATAAAGGGCAACTTTTTTCTGACGAGAGCCGGATTGCCATTGGAAATTACTGTCAAGTATATGTATTGAAAAGAAGTGGCGAATCTTAGCTGCTGGACTGTATCTCCCCCTGAAACTGATCAAATATTTGGGGGTGCGTTACGTGTCGTGGTGTTGGTACTCTTTGTAGAGTAAATGACAACATTAATTATGGAAAATACAAAGATAGCATGTGGCCTGTTGTAGTAAAACACTTTCAAGATGATAATTATCTGTTAAATGGATGACACTGCACCTGTTCATCAATCTGGTCTTTCAAACAATTACAAAACTGACAACTTATTTCCAGCACAAGTGACCTGCACATCCACCTGATTTAGGTCCCATAAAAACATATGGCTGGCAATTAAAAGAAAACTTCAAAATTGCATTTGTGCATTAAATTATGGTGATGAACTGTATTAAAAAAAATCTGGAAGTCATTTACAGTATATTATACAAAACTGTGCACCCCTTTCTCAACGAGTGCACAGAGTTCAAAGGGCCTAAGGGTATATCACGAAATACAAGGTTATTGACATTCTTTTATTTATTTTTATTGATTATTGATAGGTACAAAATATTTATTTATAATATTTTTGTATTTAAAAGTTATTTGTACTGCAGACACTCCAAAAACATCTTTGTTTACCGTCAAGCGTTTTCATTAAGAAAAATGGCCGCCATAGCCCGTGCGAATACTCTTGTCCACAGTCTGTACTTTTATGTACAACACGGGAAAACAATATTAACTTTGCTGTAAAGTTATAGTTGAATGACTATGAAAGTAAAGTTTCAGGAACTTGTTAATTTTTTTATTTCATGATTTCTATGATACGCCATTTTTCATGAATTCTATGATACACAATTTTTAATTGATATCGGTAATGAAAGAATCAATATATGACAGATAACCAAAAAACTACTTTACCCGACAGTGCGTTGCAGTGGATTCCTTGAAATTGAATAAAACTGACCAGAGGACACAAAACAGAGTTGCAAAGAACGGCAGTCCCGCAACAATGTTGCTCAACGCTGAAAAATGTAAACGAAAAAGAGCGTTCTGGCAAGTCATATCCATGCAGACTGGAAGTGCAAGCAACACAGTAATTTCAACAACTTAACACGTCTAAGGTTTTCCATATAGCTTCATACATATTTAAGTCCTTGTCCAAACACAACATATAATTCCAAAGGCATTTAAGTTAGTAATTCTAGTACTTGTTTAAATTCAAAACTGTAGAATTTTAAAAAACTTTTATCTCTGGGTTACATTCGTTCACGTGACAGAGGCGACAAGATAAATAGGATATGCATACTGATAAAGCAGCGCAATCTAACATCTTATTATTGATGAAATATGTCGATGCACGCCCAGCTGTTAAGTTTAAAATTCTTCTTATTTACCTTTTTTTTTTCTTTTTTTTTTTCTTTTTTTTTTTGAGAGGGGGGGGGGTGTAAATGTTCATTGGCATTTATTAGGTTAGGATTTTACAAACCCCTACATTCCAACCGAATTAGTGGATATTGGGTATTTTATAAGAATATCCTTACAGCAAGTACTCACAAATAAAGGAAGAAGAAAGGGGAACAGGGCAGTAAGAAAAAAGTAGCAATAATGGCGCTACTGACATATACAAAAGTCTACTTGTAGGCCAGGACTGTCTTATAAAAGCAACCTTTTAATTTACTACATTATTATTTAAATTTATCATTATTATTCAGAAGCATTTGAATTTAAAGTCCTCCGTGCTCAAAGGTCGTAAAGCGCCAAGCATAGGCCTAAATGTTGCAGCCCTTCACCGGCTGTAGTGACGTCTCCATGAGTGAAAAACGTTAAGCAATATACAACCAACCAAAGGCCCTGCCTAGGAAGAAATACAAATTCCATTTTGGATTCAGGAAAGATTTACAGTCTTAGCAGTAAGACTTGATGCCAGTCTGATGCAAGATTATGAATTTTTGTATTGTAGAGAAGGGCCTCGATTCGGTCGTGGTACACTTCGTACTGAAGATGATCGACAAGATTGTTATGAAAAGGTTGTCTATTTCAGAGATTGAGTCCTGTTACACAGTGTATTTTATATCGATGTTTTTCCTCTAAGATATTCAGACATATTTTGTGGTGGGAAATGGAGCGAGATATTTTCTAATTAACAGTTAATGTATCTTACAGAACACTTTCCTTTGTACTGTTTAAAAGGAAAAGCTGATCATATGACGACGAAATGCAGGTTCGTTTTTTAATGGCTTCACAAAATAGTGTAATTCCTTTCAACAAAAAGTTCTCGATGTACCAACTTACTCTACCATTAATGAAGTCACCACAGGTGCTCGACGATTTAAATACCTTTAATAAAAATTTTCTTCCTGCAAAACAAACTATTAACAAGGTATGTCACGCCGCCATCTTGGCTTTCAGTTTTACTGGTTGCATCGCTTGTAATTTTCGGTGAAAAGTTCGATATAATATCATAATTACACTCCTACTGTTTAGAAACAACTCTGTCAAGGTCTGTCTCTTGCATCGTCAGGGTGAACTGGAAATAAAGTCAATTTACGGGCTGTAATCAACCGTCAAATATCGTCTACTGCTTCTCAAATGCCAAAAATTGGTAAAAGGAGGGGACGGAAGTTGACATAATTTCGGGATAGTACTTTTTTCATTGGTCGATAAAATTAAAAATAGTAAATAGATTTAAACATATTGTAGGTCATGTAGATAGCGAGGTAATGGATCTTAAACACTATTCTATTGGTCTATTTTTTTATTTATTTTTTTCAAACGTCGAACATGATAACCTCACTTATTCATATATTTATAGTTGAAAGTAAATGTCATACGTAATAAGGAAATATCACATTTACAATTAACATCCACACACGCGTATAATATACGTTGACATACTCTCAAACATTCACAGTGACATTTATACATCCAGATGTCCTCTCCTAGTTATCTGTAAATTTTCAGTGTTGTGTTGTCACAAACGGTGACAAACTTTTGTTGGTTGGAGTTGCAGCAAAAAAGAAAAAAAGGAGGGGGGGGGGGGGTTTCCGATGTTATTTTGGCATTGCGATAGATTTACTAAACTTCCCAAGCCAGCATGCCACAAAACTACACAACTGGGCCCGAATTTTATTGTTTGTAAGGCTGCACACTACCCTCGTTCAGCGTCACCCCCTTTTCCCCGCACAAACATCAGAGGGTACATCAGCAAGGGAATTCTCATTTGCACAAGTATGTCAACTTCCGCCCCTCTTAACAATTTTTCGCAGTAGACGACGATTGACGGTTGGTTATAGCCGATAAATGGAATTCATTTCCCGTTCACCATGACGATACGAGAAGTAAGACCTAGTTTGTTTACAGGAAGACAATTTTTTAAATTATAGATATTTAAAACGTCGAGCGTCTGTGGAAGCCACCTATGCTATATCTGAGGAAAATGAGCTCGCGGGTTTCAAAAACCCTTGTGAATCAACTCTAGTGAATTCGTAAAAGTGGTCCTTCGCTTTTCGACATGTGTACTGTATTTTTCTATTAGGGTATGCAGGATGTACGGATTAATTTAATTGTACGAGCAGCGCTCCGTTTCTTAAAAATAATGGAGCCAAGGCCCATTAGGAATGGAGGGGCCTCCTTGGCCGAGTGGTTAGAGCATCGCGCTCAAAATCACAAGGCCTCTCACCTCTAGTCGGCACGGGTTCGATTCTCGCTCAAGCCGATATATGTGAGAAAGTTTGCCAGTTTACTGTCGGAAGGTCGGTGGTCTCTTCCCGGTTACAATGTATTTGGGTTCTCTCCTCCACCAATAAAAACTGGACGCCACCAGATAACTGAAAAATTGTTGAATGTGGCGAAAAACAAACAAACAATCAATCAATAAATCTAAGGAATGGATCGCTTCAAGTATAATGAACAGCTTAAAATTCACCTTTACTGGGCCATTTGCTGTAACTGAATGGATGCAAGGCCATTCAATTATAAAGATGTGATCTACATGATGTTTTGAGTGTAAAAGTAATCACCGACACCGGATATTGCTCGTCAAAGCGAGGACGTTTGAAGTAATAACACGCCAAGATGAGAATTCTTTCTTTTTAAACATTTACTGATGCTACCCACTTGTTGGAATGTTCCAACAGTGTACAGACTTATCGTCAGTGGTTTAGAATTACGTGAAATGACGTGGATTTCGTTTTACATCTTAAAAATTAAGCGCCTGGTACCTGAAAACTGAGGAGTTATTCTCTATTTTTGATTCTCCTCGGGACCGTATTAATTTTGCTAATTTCTTTCATAAAATCTACGTTTATAGACTAAAACTGATTTCAGTGTACACATTAATTAATATTATAACGATTCATACCGAGAAACAGTGAATAGATTCACTAGAATTGAATGACGACCCCCTCAGTTTTACAGGTACCAGGCGCTTAATGCTAAGGTATAAAAGGAAATCCACATCATTTTGTGTAATCCTAAGTCATTGACAATAAGTCTGTACGTCGTTTTGACATTCCAACAAACGGGTAACGTCAGTAAATGGATATAGAAGGAATTTTCATCTTGGTGTGTTATTAGCTTCAAATGGTAGCAATGGAGAGGTCACCACTTCAAGCTGAATATCGTTATATCAATATGAATCCGTCCAACATTAATATAAGAAATATCTCAAAATAGGCCGTATGCAAGTATAAGCGAAGTAGACGACGATTTACTTGATTTGACGACAGAGAAACTTGAAAAAATATCGTTTCCACAAGCCAAAAACAGACAACTACGATCAAAACAGTTAAGTTTAGAATATTCAGACATGTGATTTTTATTTCAATGATTTCATAAAAAGTTAAAATAAGATACCAAACTGGATAACTGACTGTGAAGATGTAAACAAGCTGTGACATTGAATTTAATTGTATAAGTAATTTTGTATGTGCTTTTCTTTTCAAGTTTGTCGAAAATACGATGGGGTAGGGCGTTAATATATTTAAAGAGTGGCAAAAATGCCCCAAAAGTCCTATTCTTTTTGTTGATATTATAGATGAAATGACAAAGGGTGAGTGAAATAATTCTGTGTCATGTTTTATTTGTAAAGCCAAAAATAAATAAATAAATGAATGAATAAATGATAATAATAATAAATCCCTAAAGTCGACGGATCCCAATATCCCCGGAAACGATGTGCAATTTTTTTTATTTACTTACACAACAATTGTATATGGATTCCCTAGAACATACTTAATAATTACAAGTTTTTAGTTGACGAGATTTTGCAAAGTGGAAACATTCTAGATAATGTAATGAAAACAAAGGCAAAGGATAATATCGGTGGTACAAAACAACAGACGTTGCCAATAACGGGAAAAAAGAGAAAACATTTTGTAGTCCAGCGGGGTTCTAGGTGGAGACACGCCTGAAAAAGCTTGTGCATATAACATTGTACCTCATTTGACTATACTTTACATTACGTGGTGGGCTGGAGCATCGAAATTTGCGAAGAGGGGACCGATCTCAACTACCTGTGTGTGAGGATAAACCTGGGGGAAATTCTTAGCAATACGGAGGACATATAAAAAAAAAAAAGGGGGGGGGGGCGAAATCAAGGATGACTCAAACATATATAGAAAAGTTTCCAAAAAGTGTGTTCGAGCATATGAAAACATGCAATACTATCTGCAGGTGGTGTTTTTAAACGGTATTTAAACTACCGAGGCGTGTCGGCATCGTTATCAGAACGATTCCAAGGAAATTTTTTAAGGGATTCCTATTTTTTTTCCCACAATCCGGAAGACGAGCCCCTGTGTGGAAAAAGTACCTCAGTGTGAAAAAGTGCCTCAATGTAAAACTATGTGACACGTTTTATTTCCTTCCACTTTCGAAACCAACCGAAAACCAATACACCACAGCCCCTTGGCAGACATAAGCTTGCAAACGTAGTGTGTTGTGTCGGACCTTTACAAGCAAAGATGTTTAAATGGATTTAGAACAAACTACTCGTTAAGGGCGTCAGCAGCTACCCGACTTTATCATGATGTGGAGCGTTCGAACCCCCAACCCCCCCCCCCCCCCAAAAATTACGTCAGAGGTGGATCCGAGATTTTCAAAACTCGTGAACATGAAAAGATTACATCTAATGTTTCATCGATCTTATTTTTAAGACCTTTTATTGTGAAAAGTAAGGCAGATGTATACAAAAAGGGAGATTGTGTTTGATAACCTTGCACTAATTCTTCTACTTTAGTTGGTACTTTATTGCATATATAATATACAATAGGTTTGAACACAAGAGGCCTCGTTATTATTACCCCAACCAACCGATTTTTGTTAATGTATTTTGAAATGTTTCGCAATTGCCTCCGTGTACATTCTGATTTTGTGAACCTTATTAGCCTAATTCAGATGTTTTGATAAAATTGTACAATTATTCAATTTCAATGAATTGATTTTGTTCATTCTTTTGATTAGCTTAGTTTTATACATATGTATGTTTAACAATTACATTAATTTTTTTTAGTTGTGGCAAACAAATATCTCTGGACAAGGAAGAACATCCAATAACTCGCTTTCCGCCTTAGTCCGTGAATAATCAAATCAGGCTTTTGAGTAATGTAAGACTTTTCATTAACTCTAATGTCCCTCTCTGAATTAGAAGCAACTGCCATGAATCGATAGTAATCGTTATTCTATATCAGTTTTTATCTCTCTCTCTCTCTCTTTTAAAAAAAAAATCTATCATACGTTTCGATTCAGTTCTTTACAATATATATGGTTTTGTTTCTATAAAATTCGTTTCGTTTATATTTCGTTTTGCATTTTACAGTACCATTCATGTATTTCTTTCAATTCTCACTGAAAAGTTAGAAAATTATGGAGTAAAAGAAAAGTGAAGGCAACGAACAGTGATCAGTCTTGTAACTTCTACAAGGAATACAAAATAGAGAGTTGGGCAAACACGGAAACCTGAATAGATCAGGTGTCTATATAGCTAGGAGGAGTAAACATCCCCTGTTGACCGGTCACACCCATCGTGAGTCCTATATATTGATCAGGAAATCAGAGCAATATCTTTAATCAACTTATCTTTTATTTCATTCAATAAAACACAACTCCGAAATCTTGCTATGACTGCATGGTCGCAACGGTAGCGTATCGGTTGGAGTTCTCGCTCCGCTACTGCGGTATGTACTGGGTCTTGATCACAGGCCGTGTCAAACATAAGTAGTGATTGCATGTTCCTTAGCCAAGCGCCCAGCGCTAGATGACCCTAAAAACGAAGGTTCCGGGCCCGTTTCGCAGTGGGCTTCATAAGTTCAAGCTTACGTTAGCATTCACTACTACTATAAAAAGGAAGCGGTCAGCACAAATATCTAACTTTGTTTTACGTCCCGTCGAGAATTTTTCACTCATATTGAGATGTCACCAGCTGTAGTACCACAAATTTAGACCTATGCTTAGCCCTCAGGGCCGTAGCAGTGAGGGTTCTTTAACATGCCAATGCCTACCGTGACACGAGACCTCCGTTTTCAAGGTCGTATCCGAAAGACCCGTGATTCTCACTTCTAAATGCCGAGCGTTTGGCGAAGGAGCAATCACTACCTAATCTTACGTCTTAGGTTTGACACGGCCATGACACGAGCGGGGCTCGAACTCACGACCTCCCGGTTACGAAGCAAACTCTCTAACCATCGAACTACCGCGACCGGTATCCAACTTTGCATGTGTAATACCAAACTATGCAAAGCAGTGCACCCCCTTTTTTTCGCACTTAATCGCTACGCATCTCTACACCTAAGCGTTCACTGATGGATATCAGTTTCTCTATATCGTTTCCTAGTTACTCCGACATAGATTGTGTTTCACACTTTGAAAAAATGATATGAAGAAAATAATTACACTCCAACCGTTTGTTATAGCCTAGCGGTTATGGCGGTCACTCCACAACCGGGGACTCCCGGAAGCCTCGTCAAGTCTACACCTACGACGTTAAAACAGGTAGTAACTGTTCCTTTGCACCTGACATTATATGACAGGGACCTCCGAAAACCGAGGTCCGGTTTTACGATTTAAGCGTAGATACAATAAAGACCCTAAGTTTGAGCGCCATGTACAAAAGTGACACTTCGCCTGTATTCAATTATGAATGAAAGACTCAAAGAAGTATCCATGGGCGACAATAAGAGTATATTTTTTATTGTAAACAAATGCAAAGCTATACAAATTGACAAAATCATATTCAATCAGTTTACAGATAGTCATTTTCAAATTTATTTATGACGCTTATAATTGGTTAATTTCTGACCCCGTCATACTGAGCCAAATTTTGAGGTCCAAAGACTTCATGTGCAAGCGTTTGGCATCTGAGGTATTACTGTAACGTGTAGCGGTCACCTATTTAAGGGTTGATAACAGTCGCCGTTACTTATCTTGTGTTACCAAGAGAAAAACTCTACCACATAACTAGAAAACCCAGTTAACGAGCGACGCAGTGTAAGTTCCCTATATATTGCCCCACCCCATCCAAGGAAGCTTAGCATGGTGAGTTCTCTCTGAGTGTTTGTCACCTCTTCAGTAACGGCATCCACCGTTCCCGATGACAACCGCCGTCGTCCCTGGACGAAACGACGTCCGTACATGAACACAAAGTCTCGGAGCTCCGATGAGACGCTACCTAAAACAGGCCTCCCACCAAACACTGACCACACTCGTTCGTTGGGAAACTTGCGTGATCAAGAGAGAGACTCTACTACATCACTAGAAAAGCTGGCTCACTAGCGAGACAGTGCAAGTTCCCTGTATTCTGTCCGCAATATTACCAGTGCTCCAAAGTCTACTATCTCTATCACCTGTGTACAGTGTATTTGAGCATAATAATTACCCCCCCCCCCCCCCCCCCGTGAGTGTTTTGGCCCATTAATCTCCTTTTCTGTTCAATTATCTGTCAAAATTCCAATTAAACAACAAATCAAATTTTGGCACTCTTTTTTTTTTTCAGTATTCATCGTCTTCAAATTATGCAGCTTCAATTATTACAAGATTGATTTTCAGAAGATCGATGAACCTTGCAACGATTCTTAATGAATACATGACAAAATACATCATGTATCTATGACAGTTCTTTATGATGAAACAATCACTAAGTGATTTTTTTAATACATTTATACATGTGCGATCTCACTTGATTTCGGTAGAACTTTACTACCGGTGCATGTGGAACACAGGACTGATATGTGACGTCACATTGGTTTTTTTACAAATCACTGAAGCATCTGGTCAAGTGTTCTTGTCACATAACAAATTTATCGGTCACACTGAATGGCATGATAGTAACCTGTAAATACAAAGTTTGTATTGTTGAATGGCTTGGTAAGAAAAGGAAGAAAGAAAGACAACTCTATATAAAAGAAAATAGCATAATTTGAATTGAATTCTTGTATCAGATCATATGTGAAATAATTTTCATTGTACCTATTACAGTTATGAATCTGTCCAAATTGAAAAGATATTAGATGCAGGCTGTGAAAATTGCTTCAGATTTTCTTTAACTCTAACTTAACTTCTGTGTGCTCTTTCATTTACTTATTTGAGTGCTCTCAGATTATGCACAAGAAAGAGTGGCTCACAGAAACCTGAATTTCACATTCGACTAAAATTAAGTATGAAATTCACAAGAATATTCATAAGGATTTCATGTCAAATATGAGATTCCTGTGCATATCTGTCTGACTAAAGCCTTTTCTCAACTGAACTACATCAGAATGCAGTGATATAGTTAGTGGCTGCCTGCCTGTAAACAGACAGGTGTAATGTGTGGATGTTATCAGGATTGCCCAATACTTGCAATTTCACCACATACTTTCATGGCTGGCAACAAATTAAAACAAATTTTGGGAATATAAAGTTTTGGGTTCTGTTGAACCTGAGCATTACACCATACACATCCAAAGAAGTTATAAAACTTCTGAAATGATATGAGCTAATGACCCTGAGTTTGGAAATTTTGGGTGGCAATTTGCTGTCACTGAATACTCTTTTCAATCTTTTTGCTGTAAACTGTATTACTAATCAATATATTCGGGCTAACTATCTATATTGCCAGATTTCTATCTACATAGTGCCTACAATCTTGCACACATGTTGAAGGTATTAATTCATCAGTAATTACCGAAACAGTCTTTGGGTTGGAGATGGGGCTTACATTTCTTTATGACAATCCTCATTCTCTCCTCCAGCTAATGACATCTGTTGATCTGTGAAGTCATATTTAGCAGAGTAGTGGAATGCTATATTGGAAAACACTACTAGGTATTCGCATAGTGCAAATATGGAGTACACTGAAAAAGAAATGAAAATACATGCACACTGAATATATAGAGCTTGTCCACCAAAAACCTTTTTGAACAGTTCATTCAAATGTTTGCTTTAATGGTATGGTTTATATATTATTAGACACCAGATAATGACATTATACATTGTATGTACACACTCTGATAAATGACAGAAGCACTGTAAGAATTCGTAAAAAGTGCACATATTGCAAAATGGTACAAATAGGAATATGCTTTAAAATCAATTTATCAATGAATAATTCAGTCCCTACTTCAGGACAGTTTATATTAATTTTTTTTTTTTATTTTTTTTATATGTAAACCTCACCTCCAGTTTCACAGTACCACTCGTGGCGAAAAAACATGTACACTGCTGTCAAGAACATTACCACATTGAAGACAAAAAGTCTCTTTTTGTACTGGTAGGACATGAGTTCCTAGCAAAAAAAAAGAGTAGATCAAAACATATTTATGAAGAAACAAGCACAGATATATGAGTAAGTTGTAAAATCACTTAGTTGAGAGAAAAATATGTTTTAACTTTGCAATGGCAGAGTTGTCCTCTGCATTTTTTGTTATTTGTGTTTGAAGTCATTGTAAAATACTGGTGCATGCAAGAACAACATTATGAACAAGATGTGTTTATGAAACATTGATGTTCCCATATGATGGCATAGTAATTCTTATACCCAAAGAAGTCTTGTCACCAGGAATACTAATGTGAAATATGAAAGCCTTGCACTACCCATTCAAAAGTTATGGCCAAGGTTAAAATGTTTTACATTGCAAGTAAGTCAAACCACACATTTATGAGGTCAAAATGTTTGCTGCCTATAGAAAGGTCTTGTCAAAAGGAATACACATGTGAAATATGAAAGCCTTATCACCAACCATTCAAAGGTTACAGCCAAGGTTAAAGTTTTTTCAAAAGTTGATTAAACCCCAACTAACAAGGTCAAAATTACAAGGCCAAATATTTTGGTACCAAAATAAAGGTCTTGTTACAAGGAATACACATGTAAAATATGATAGTCCTATCACTATCCATTTAAAAGTAATGGACAAGGAGGTTAAAGTTTTTGAAGACAAACAAACTAACAGACAAACAATTAGGCAGGTGGACAGATCAAAAAATATATGCCCCTGAATCTCTAATTACAAGGGCATGAAAAGTTTAAATTAAACATGCATGATACAGAAATCAGCATGATTTCTTAGTGATATGAAATTTTTGTATTATGGTGAAAGAAGGTCATTCAAAGATTACTACACAAAATCGAATTCATACATACTGTTTTTGTCATGACACGTCCATTACTTGTGTGGCTCCATTTATAAAGAATACATGATAATAACATGTATATTTCAGAACACACCATGAAGGCAATAAACATGTTCTCATGCACAGCTGAAATTAAAAGAATTACCGGCCCATTATTTCACTGCTACATACCCAAGAACACTCTATATTGCAAACTGTTAACATACATCTTAAACCACTGGTACACTATGCATAATAGCATTTAAAGAATTTGGTCATGCATTTGTTAAACACTAAATTCTTTATGGTAGCCAAATCCACCAAATTTCTTACAGATCCATAAAATGCTAAATTCAGTTCAAATTATTTATAAATTTAAGTGTGAAACTTTAAATTCAGACATATCTTCAAAAAGGATAAATGACATAGTAATGGACAGACGACTGGTCAATAACTTGATCCATGTATATATACTTTGAGCATTAAAATACAGTAAAACACACTTATAACAAACACACTTATAATGAATTCATGTTTACTGCAAAGTGATATTTATTCCATTGCAAGAGGAAAATAACAAACATTTTATTGGATATAATGAAGTTTGGTTATAATGGACAATTTTTTACTGACCCTGGATGTTCATTATAACTGTGTTTTACTGTAGTCACAAATCTGTACAATTACTATAAGACATATTTTCATGTGACATATTGTTTTGAGCTTACCATAATTATCAGTAGATGATACATAGGTAAGTGTAACTAAAGCAGAAATCTCAATTAGATGCAAGAAAACACAGAGTCTTGCAAGATGTGTATAAAAAGTGTTGTGTTTTCCAACATGGAAGCTTGTATAATAACCAAAATAAGAAAAAGCAAATAACAGTCTTGGTGCAGCATGAAGCGCTATGCAAATCCTCCATATATACTTTTGGGGAGCATATCCTCCAATTGCTGAGCTGATGGATGGTAAGTAATTAGATACCTGAAACAGAAGAAAATATTCAAAACTTGGTAAAAATCACAGACAGGGTATTAGTCTTGACATGAATATCACATCTAAATGGAAAAAAAAAAAAAATCTGGATTGTATTCCATATCACATTTACTGGTTTCCATTGACCAGCCTCTGTCTAATGCTCAAACATACTGCAATGATAAAATTGTTACAATTTTAAAGCAGGTAAATGCAGTCATGTTTACAATCAATACAACTGCAACCAAATAATGTCAAACACATGTATATCAAGAAACACAATTAACCTACAGCATGTAACATTGGCCAATACTGTAGAAGTATTTATTTTCATGTCAATTTTTTTTTATTAGGAAAAAACTATCAATTTAAATCTAAAATGAATTTTTAATTTCAGAAAATATATATATTTCAATGTCAAAAATATCTTATGTTGCTGTCATTTGTCATCCATTTATAGATAACATCAGTACCATAATCATCAACACAAATCTTCCTGCATTGTTGTGCTAATACAAGGGCTGATTGATAGGTTGTGAGCCTCATATGTAAGGGTTTGAATTTAGTCAGACATATTGTATTATTTTTCAACATAATCCCCTTCAGTATTTATACAAATTTGCAACTGATGTTCAAGGGCCTCACTGCTACTTTTAAAGAAGTCCTTTTCTTGGCCATTCATAAAGCCCTCCACTGCATGTATGACATCATCATTTCACTGAAAGTGGGCACCGGAAATGGCCATTTTCAATTTTAGAAACACACCTTTCCTGAGTTTTCTGTGGTGTTTGAGTTTAATATTTTCCTGTAATTGCCTCTGGAGTGATGCATAGTATGTGTCATTGACTGTTTGTTCCTTTTGGTGATAATCTACAATCAGCATCCCGGAAAACTGAGGCCATAACCTTTCCAGCTGATGGAATAGTCTTTGCCTTCTTTGGAGAGGGTGAACAGGGTGCTTCCATTGTTTAGACTATTGTATGGCCTCTGGGGTGAAATGATGGACCCACAATTCATCCACAGTAACAAATCTCTGAAGAAAGGAGGATCTTCCCCTAAAAGGTTTAGATTAGTATGCAACAAAGTGCCTGGTGTGCTTCTGATCAACTGTCAAAAGTCTTGATACCCAACAAGCTGATTGCAAGATCCTCTATCAAAACAGAATGTATTTTTTCCTGTGAAATGCCATCTGTACTGGCTATATATCTTTCTGTAACTTGCCTGTCAGTCATAACAGTATCATGGTCTTTATTGACCATTTCTGGGGTTGCAAAAGTGACAGGCCTTCCAGGACAGGGGTCATCATTACATTTAAATTCCATCACCCATCTTTTTACTATAGCACATGAGGGGGCAACTTTCCCGAGTATTGCTACCATATCAGTATGGATATTCTTGGGTGCTTGTAAACCTTTCCTATGCAAATATTGGATCACTGCTCTTTTACTAATTTTGTCCATTTTGCAAAAGTCACTTGCCTTGTTTACTTTAGAATGTTACCTCATCAATATAAATTGACCAAATGACACCAGTTTTCAGATACACAGACTTAAATAGTCAGGGAATAGTAGGGCTGAAAAAGGACATTGATGTTAACCTTCAATACAAGGCTTGCATACAACATATCAATCAGCCCTCATATTTAGTTAATCAACTCATTACAAAGTACACTTGGAAGAAATAAAAAAGTTCAATGTAATTAAGAATGATTACTATAAAAATATCACTGTTTATTTTAAGACAATAATTAATTGGATATTGATATTGAATCAGATGGAGAAAAGTACAGGTAAAGCTAAACGCTCAATAGACATTGCATATAATATTCTGCTGCTCAAGATGAAACCCATGTCACATATTTAATGTCATTTCTAGGACACCTGTACATCCAACAGCACTACAATAATCATGCATCATAAAAAAATTGGGAATCAATTGCCAGTGTCTACACATGTGCATTGAAGCATTACTAAATCAGATAATCTTATCTCTAATGTTGAGGATAAAAATATTAAAGGTATACCATCACCTTCACCCCCCAAAAAAATCCCAACATACTGAACACTGTGAAATTTTAAGAACATGTGTACTGGTAGTCAGGAGATAAGACTTTCGAAGTCATGAACACATCAATGGGATTAGAAGAGTTAACATGTTTATCATTTTATTGTATCTCGAAATATATGTGATTTAAGACCCAAACACCAGCAACGATAAGTAAATAAGTAAGGTAAATTTTATTTAAAGTCAGTACAATATACTGTACATATAACAAGTCAACAAAGCTATGTAGAGCATTTTAAACGACTATCAAGTGCAAATACATTCTGATCTAAACTTATTGGTCCAAACACATTAATTATGTTCGATTCCAAATGGAAAGAACTCTAGACTCTAGAACATCATGGGGGTGCTTTTAATGTGCTATCAAACCTAGTACATGTACAGAATATCAGACGTATCAATAAAACACTAAATAATTTCGAGGAAATTCGGAGAAAAGTGCATTTACCTATATATAGTAAAGTATAATTTGGCATACTCACACGACAATGCGTCCAGGTAGATTCTTTAAAGTTAAATAAAAGTGATAAAATGATACAAATAAGAGCACCTAGTAAAGGCAGAAGAGCCACAACTGTAACTAAAAAAGAAAAGCTAATGTTGAAAAGAACAAGTTGACGAGACATGCTTACGGAAGTAAATAAACAATGTTAAGTCTCAAGAACGTTTGGCTTTCCGGTGTGTAACTACTGTTAAAAGCGTGTTGTGAACATTGATACCAAATTCAAACGGCCTTGACAATATTCAACGTGTAAACAGTGTTCAAGGGAGAGGAGTAGGCATTATTAATAGATAATACTATGCCTTTTCCAGCATTGGTCAATTACATTTGATCAAGTTTACAGGATTTTTATATGTAATTTAATACGGTGTTGATGAGAAAGTGTGTTTTGTTTCGTAAAAAGGCTAAGTATGTCAAAACTAAACCAACAAGACAGAAAAGACCTGGAAAAATTCACAAAATTTTTAATTTATAAGAGTTTGCAAATAATTGTACAATCCAGACTTGGAGAAAAGATTCAGACAAAGTCGAAGCCATTTTCATCGGGTGCAGACTGGGTAATTAGCTATGATACTAATTCGATTGTTAAAAAAGAACTTTGGGCTAACAGATTTAATGCATTATTAATGAAAGCAGTATGCATGCATTGTACTTAATTGCACTGTCAGTTCACATTCACAAGTGTGCAATGTAACCTTGGCAAGATTTGACTTTACTCTGATATTTTGGCTCACAACCATATAAGCATCAGCTGAAATATCGGAAAATTTGACCAAATATCACCAAGTTTAAGGGCTATTGGAGGCAGTCTTAACAAAGTTTTTTTCTGAGCCATTAGGCAGTAGAGTTAGCAGACTTGACAATTTTACTAGCCCATATCATGAATAAAATTAATAATTAATGACATGGCATCATTTTATTCCATTTCAACATTCACTAGGTCATTTTGGTTTATTTTCTATGCATCATGTACAAAACATTAGGTCCAAGTTACAATCATATGAAATCCACATTTCCTATGAGGTCCTTTTCGTCTTCTCATACGTCTTGTGCTTATATTAATTTTATTTTTTCATTTTTCCATATTCTTTGTTTTGCAGGAGCAAAACATGTATATGGAAAATTTTCATGGCAAAAAACATGAAATTTGAAGAAAATTCTGAAAGTTAAGGGAAAGGGATTATTATGTATTGACATCCTTTTACAATCAGAGCAAGACAAATTTTCTTCATTATCAGTGATGTCAGATAACCAGAAGTACAAATAAGTTTAAGCTTTTAGATAGAAACAGTCAATTTAAGTAGACTGGGGAATTCACTACATCAGTTCCATTTAGTCTGATGTTAACATTTACATTCTCGCTCTCTCTCTCTCTCTCTCTCTCCTCTGAAAATCTTTATACAATATTCTTATGCTCTTCAGAGATTAAAACACTCAACTTTAAGGAGGAATAACACACTAAGAAATTGTTTTGGATGAAAAGTGGAGAATATATACTTGTAACAGTATTTTTAAATTAAAAGCTTAAACTTTGACCATATTTAGTGGGAAAATACAGTTTTAATTAAAAGTGATCAGAAAAAAATTAAACCCCTGTGAAATTTTTAGCTCACAATCTACAGTTTGGCACAGACACTCATTAACCAAATGAGCTAATAATCTTTCCAGGCAATTAGGGAATAACTATCTTCTCATATGTGGAAATTAATGCTGATTTAATGGTTGTAAATTGAATTTACTATTGATGCATTAACAGAACATATATCACACAAATATGGCAATACTACAACCAAATTAACTTTAAGTATTAAATAAATAGAACCATCACCACAAGTATCTTGACAAATTGCAAAAATAATGAACTGGGACTCTAATATGGTTACTGTATTGGAATATATACAAGGCCAAAATAAAATATATATGTGTTTCTGGTTTCCTGAACCTATATATGTTTTTGCTGAAGACCCTAAATATTTTATTGGCAATTATATATAAATAACATAAAATCTTGAGTTTTCAAACTGGCATTTTTTTTTCTTTGTGTGTTGGATTTTCTCCAATATACATTTTGACTACTACTGATTCTTGAAATGTTTGAAAAGTATTTGTAATGTATATTGACCTGTATTCAAAGCATATCAAACACTAAGATTTCAAATGTTTTAATAAAATGAAATGTTTTGACAAAATAAAATGTTTTACTTACCTACGTTACCTAATTTTTTAGGGAGTGTAATAGGAAACACATATATTTTAATTTGGCCTAATGGTAGAGTTAATTGTAATGGTTGTACATATATAAATAGCATTCATTACAAAAACCTTGATTTCTATAACTTAAAAGAGAATGAAGTTTTCTTAAAATTTAACCATATTTTATTCATTTATATTTCAGTTCAACCTTGCAATTAAAGATATAGCAGAAGTACACACTGAAACAAAGAAAGCACTAGCTGGACAAACCACTCTTCTAAGTCAGAATGTGTGTGTGGAGATTTCACTCAAAACTTCAGAAGGGAGTTCCATGGTACTAGAAACATGGTACATAGGACTGAACAAAGAAGCCTGTGATTTAAATGCTCGGATTTCCTACACTGTGTACAACCGCATGGGTATAGCACTGAAGACCTTGTTCAGCATTTCTCGTGTCACTCCTGCATACAAGCTCTCACGTCATCAGGGAGCATGTGCAGATGACTATGTGATATGCTACCGACTGTACCAAGGGGAGCCCCAGTTTTTCATTCTGGGAGACAACTACCATTCTGTAAAGGTTGGAGCAGTTCCAACCCCTGTTGGGACCATTTATATAAACCTGGCATACAGAACTAAGCTCCTTATAACACCACAGAAATCCTCTAAAGAGATCCCAATAGAACTGAAGGATGATCATTTTAAGAGGGACAATAGTCCCAGGAGACCTACCACACCAAAGCCATGTGCTCAGGGATATAGAAGGTAGGCAAAATAAGCCTTGGATATACCTATATTTTCAGTCTAAATATTAAAGTAACAACTGAATAGGTTTTATTTGTAAGACTTTCACATTGTATTTTCATCTGGAATGCATCATTTCCTGAGATTGTAAACCTTCAAAAAAATTGTATTTTATATATATATATATATATATATATATATATATGACCATTGCTCAAACACTAAAATATAAAACCATAATGCTGCAGTTTTGCAGCTCTCTTTCCTTCTCTGTGTGTGTGTGTGTGTATATATATATGTATATGTGTGTGTGTGTGTGTGTATATATATATATATATATATATATATATATATATATATATATATATATATATATATCTTCTATTATTTGTATTTATTAGGACATCATTAATTGTTCATAAAAAAATCTTTGTGTGTATTAAAATATTGACAGTTCTAGATGAAAAAGGTAAAATAAATTCTTATGCAAATTTTGGAATCTACAGTATACCTTATCAGTGGTTCAACTTAATATCCACTGTATAGGGGCTTTCCTTTGGTGTATTGAAATATTATCCCTAGATGGCTTGTTGATGTGTGTGTGTACAGGGCTCGAAATTAACACTTGTTCGTTTTTCCGGTACCAGTGGAAAAAAAATTCGGACAAGTGAAAATTGCTAGGCACTTGTCTGATTGGACAAATTTTTTTTTTTATGTAAAGAAGTCTCCAAATAATAAAAAGAACTATTGGTGAAAAGTTTATCAGTAGTTCAAAGCATGAAAAATTAACTTCGATCCTGATATTAATAGCTATGTAAACTAATTGAGTCACACTCGATCAGGATCGGTGTTCACTTATTGTGTACTTCTTTAAATTTTGTAAAGATAGATTGATTGGTTATATATTGTTTAACATCACACTCGAGAATTTTTCACTGATGTGGAGACGTCACCATTGCTGGTGAAGGGCTGCAAAATTTAGGCATATGCTTGGTGCTTATGGGCTTTGAGGAGTGAGGGATTTTTAACGCGTCACACGGGGCCTTAGTTTTTGCAGTCTAATCTGAAGGACTGCCCCATTTAGTCGCCTCTTATGACAAGCAAGGGGTACTGAGGATTTATTCTGATCCAGATCACCATGGGATAGCCACGTGATTCTATTCAACAACCTGGACCCTACAGACTTTTGATTCTCTCGATCATGTGACAGTGATTAAATGTTTGATGTTGGCAACTTAACGAGTGAACATTTATGTTCAATTGTTGTTATTTTCTCTGTCATTGACTTAAGACAGGAAGTCAAGATAAATTTTTTTTTTACATGTTTTATTGTTTTTATCAATTGAATAAGATCACAAATCAATCAAGCAAGTATAAAATGGACTATATTTTACGTAATACAGTTTTCAAGTTGACAATATTAGATCTTCTTTGAAAATTTTTCGGACAAGTGAAGTTGAAGTTTGTAAAAGTGAATATCTTTGTCCCTTGTCAGAATGGACAAGTATTAAAAAGAGTTAATGTAGAGCCTTGAGTGTACATGATATGATGATATCACCATACTGTTAATCCTGGATTGACAAAAGTACCAATATTTTATGAAAAATAGACCGGTCATGGTAGTTTAGTGGTAGAGTGTTCGCATCATAACTGGGAGGTTGTGAGCTAAAGCCCCACTCATGCCATGGCCACATCAAACCTAAGACATTAACATAGGTAGTGATTGCTCCTTTGCCAAATGCTTGGCATTTAAAAGTGAGAATTACAGATCTTTTGTATATGAACTTAAAAACAACCCAAGTCAAAGCGGAAGGCTTTCCCCAAGCAGTTTCATAACCTTCATAGTTCACTTAACGTAAGCAGTTACTTGACCGTCACCAAGCCTTATTAGTATGCATGTCTCATTTGCATAAGAGCATTCATCTACCAATTTCTTAGCAGTTTCTTACCCTTCACAGTTCGCTAGCAGTTTTCAGGCAGTTATTTTGGCCAAAGAATTTAAATTAGATACTTCTACAAGTCTTTAACCATGAATATTCATTAGAACTGCTTAGAAAACTGCTAAGGAACTGCTTACTTTAACCTCTGATCCTATTCACTGTGTCATATATGGAATACCAAACTGCTTATATCTATTCACTGTGCCATATATAGAATACCAAACTGCTAGGAAACTGCTTATTTTTGTCAAATATATTTATTATTTATTATTGAACTGCTTATCAAACTGCTTACAAATAACATTCACAATTAACAAAACAAAAACATGAATAAGAATTAATTTCTTGTACAAGTTCAAGTAATTTTATTTGAAACACACTACTAACAGCTATATAAAACAAACTACATGTACTATCAATCTTTAGTTAACAAACAATAGGTAACAATCCACTAGAACATTGTGGACTGGCGATATCAGATTCCTAATAAGTCAGATCATTGATAATTAACAAACTCCAAATAAAGATAATATTGCAACGGATCAATTGCATTGTGAAAAATGATAAATCTTAAGTACACACATGAAGAATTCACACATATATGATCATAGTAAATCCTTTGAATCTCTCACTTGCTAGTTCCTAAATATTTGGTTGCAATATATCACAGTTTCCTCTGCATCAACTCGACTGTCAGCTATATCCATATAATTATCAAGATACACTGCAAAGTTTAACACTTCAGAGCACCTGTACACAGAAATACACATAGCCGGTTCTTCAGGTTGATTTGGGCAAAAATTGTTCAATTGATATTGTGGAAATAACTCATCATAGAAAATGTATTCACAGTGACTGCATGCATCGGACTATATCTGCCTTGGTTAACATTCCTTATATACCTCCTTTGTTAAGTGGTGCCAAGTCAAAAGCATCTTGCCATAAATCTCTTGCATGCTGTAGTAGGTAGAGGTACAGTCAGAGTGACTGCCTTTGTCAGGATTGATGTCTACATGGTTTGAAAAAAAAAAAAAAACAGTATAGAAAAAAAATTGTGTTCATATGTAAATTAATCACATATTTTTAATATGCATTCAGTCAAAAATATACTGCAGGATTTTTGAATCTTCAAATGATATACATAAGATATTGTACTGTATATTTACTATGTACACCCCCCCCCCCCCTTTTTTCTATAAAACAAACAAACCAAAAAAGAAAAACCAAACCAAACACCATTTGTTTACTTACCAATAGACATAGTACTCAAAGCCTTCATTCTTTGATAGTATAAACTCCTTTCTTTAGCTACAGGAATGCTATATTATTTTGGAAATCTCCATTTTTTGTGACTGTCTGGGGTTTTGTTGAGTTCTCGTTGAAATATCCAGCCCTAGCCAACACTGAACTGGAAATAGTAGTGACATACTGTGATACAATTCTAACGACTTTCAGATTTACAAAATCTTAATATAAGAACAGTGCTACTTGGAATAATTAATACTAAGTAAATGAAAACATCTTGGTTCCTTGGAAATAAATAAATCCGAGTAATGATCAATGATGAACTTACCGGCTTTGCATGCCAACTCCTCGGCCACGTCCAAATGAAGTATCAGTATCACAGTATTTACAATGCTCATTACGAAACTGTTCACGATAACTAAATCTAAATAATTATAACATATATGCACTAAAACTACAAACAAACAATATAAAATAAGGCAAAATTCAACTGCTGATCTACTTTTCCTCATTTAACATGGCGCGGTACCTGTTACTTCATGTGACGTCACAGCAATTTGGCGCCTGAACCCGACACACACTCAGATGTGAGTTCGGAGTTTTTGCCAAGATCTCCATTAATTCAATTTATATATACATCAAATTTTCAACAGTTTTAATTTGGATAAATGTTTATTCTATCAAAAAATCTGATTGCATTACATGGGCTCTTTAATAGTAAATTCACAATTCAGAATTAATTGCTGTGATTCAAATAACACGAAATTCCACGTTGAAAATATTTGTCATAAAGGAAATTAAATTCTATCTTACAACATGTATAATATGCACTTGGAAATATGAAATAGCTATTTATCATGGAAATAAATGTAAAATTAAACATGCACGTTAGGTTAATATTTTTGATAATACTTTAATTAATTTTCACTCATATAGACAATTACATGTATCTTGGGGTATTATGTTATCATTGGTCACAAAATTTGACAATATAAATGAACAGTGTGTTCATGGGAATATTAATTTATTTATTGTCAAATATTAATATAATATTATTTCTGCATTACATATATATATTATTATCACTTTCAAAGAGAACTTCTTGTGTTAATACAACTGCTAAGCAATGAGAATGTGCATCTGTGGTGACTGCTTTGATAAACTGCTAACAGTTAAAATAAGCAGTTCATGAGAAAAGAGTAGGCAGTTTTATAAACTGCTTAATGTCAAACTGCTTGAAACTGCTAAGAAACTGTCAATAAATGTGTGAACTGCTCAAAAAAATGCCTAAATTAGCAGTTCACTTTGACTTGGGGAAGGTCCAGTGTTGCAGCAGGTGTTGCCACGTTAAAGAACCCTCACTTCTATAGCCATGAGAACTAAGCTTAGATCTAAATTTGTGGTACTTCACTTACAGCTGGTGACATATCAATATGAGTGAAAAATTCTATATGGGATGTAAACAAACAAACAATTTATGAAAAATGTTCCTATTTGCCATGTAATACATTATACATGTATTGTAAAATAATTTCATGGAGGCTCAGTTTTTGTGGATTTCGTGGTACTGCTTTCCCTTGAAATGCAAACCACAACAAAATATAATTTATATATGATATTTCAATGTACTTAAATCATATCAAGAAAACTGTTAAATCTCAACTTGCAATACATAAAAATTGGTGGCCATGAATTTACATTAATCAATTATTAAAGAAAAGGTTTCAATAAGACTGATTTTTGGTCCATGGTAAATCAAAAACTAGTGTGATTGGTAATATTTAGTACTGTCTCCTTTATCATATAATTTATAAATTTTTTTTTACATAGCTAACGGGGGTATCTGAAAGGCCTATCAAAAACTTTTTCAGATAGAGGACTATGACAATTAACTGCATAATTATTAACTCATTGTAGGAATGTTGTCGAATATAAAATTACAGTAAAATGTAAAAAAGCTAAGAGTAAAGTAAAAGTGGCACAATTTTTTTTATTTAAATATTTCAAAGGTATTTAAAAAAATATTCTTGCCATGAAGACCAGAAAAAATCCATGGAAAGCATTTATGCTGTCTTAAACATATAAAAGATATATATACACACTAGACTCCTGCAGTATATGTATTTAATGTTTATAGTAAATCATTGGAAACATTTTGACATTTTTTCAACAAGGTATTGTGTATAAAGAGTGACCAACAAAGCTGATGGTTAGGTCAAAATGAATTATATGTGTGTTTCTGGTTTCCTGACCTTGCCTATGTTTTTGCTGCCGACCCTAAATATTTTATTGATGATTATATATAGATAAAATTGAAATTCAAAATTTTCAAACTGGAAATTATTTTTATTTTGCATTTGAGTTTCTGATTTACAATGACTACTATTTATCTTTAAAATATTTGAAAAGCAAGTATAATATACATAGACCTGTATTCAAAGCATATAAAAACTAAGATTTCAAATAAAATGTTTTGATAAAATAAAATGTTTTACCTACCTACCCTACCTAGTATTTTGGGGAGTGAAATAGGAAACCACACATGATATTTGGCCTTATAATGACAAAGTGCCCTGTTCTTTGCTAAAACAATACTTAAGGCTCAATGAAAATAATGAATTAGAAAACAATATGATAAATAGATAAAATATATTATAAAAACAGCTCAAACACTTAGACTGTCAGTATGTCTAAAAAAAATACTGGTAACTGCATCTCCTTAGGGCTGACCATGAACAAGACCTCCATTGACTTCTTGGGTGCTAGTCCAGAGTTGCAGATCACAAAGGTGTTTTTAACACCAAAGATGTGTGTCAGATTCCATAATCTCACAAAATTATTTTCCTCAATATCCAATGTAGAAAACGTCCCTTTGTCACAATTTTGCCTGTATGGAGACAAATACAGACCTGTGCCCTTCCACAGGCTGGGTCAGGGACCTCCCATTCCAGAATAATAATTATTTGAGTCAACAAGAGATCCATGAGACAATGCATATCCTCTTGCAATGAGTGTCTACAGGCTTTTGTTTTATAAAATCCCATTGTGACCTTAACATTTGGACTCCAAAATTAGTAGGGGTTTTCCTCTTTATCTAAGACTTAGGATCTCTACATGTGAAGTATCAAAGCAATGGAGCAAACATGTGGCCTCTGGAATGTCTGCACTTCAAGCTTTTTCTATAAAGCCCCATAGTGACCTTGATCTTTGGACACCAAAATCAATAGGGTTCATCCACTCTTAATACCAAAGCTGCATGAGAAGTTTCAAATCAATCTAGCACAAAATGTAGCTTCTGGAGTGTTGACAAGCTTTTCCATGAAGTCCTTTAATGACCTTGATCTTCTATTTTTTTTTTTTTTTTAAATTTTACCCTAAAATCATTAGGATTCTTCCTCCTTAGATAAATTCAATTCAAATGAGCAAAATATGTGGCGTACAGAGTGTCTACAAGCTCAATGTTACACATAAACAATCCCTTTACTATATGAATTTCAAGGGCAATAATAACCATTCTAACTGATGTTAGCCTTGTTGTGTTGATGAATTCATCATTGCAAGCCATGGCTGAAAAGTACAGTCCTCTCACTTTTCATCATTGCAAGCCACAGCTGAAAAGTACTCTCCTCTAGAGGAGTGCACATT
Organism: Ostrea denselamellosa; assembly: GCA_024699665.1. Classification (NCBI taxonomy): domain Eukaryota; kingdom Metazoa; phylum Mollusca; class Bivalvia; order Ostreida; family Ostreidae; genus Ostrea; species Ostrea denselamellosa. The sequence continues at coordinate 15,438,750 of JAMZEH010000042.1, forward strand.
TCAGTATGGCTTGTGATGATGTGATCAGTTGTGCACAATTCTTTATATCAAAATTGATTTAGGTACATACTGTGTCTTCCAAAAACTGTGGTGAAGTACAAAAAACAAAAAGTAAATGTGATAAAACCAACTTAAGCCTATAATGCTTCCATTCGTTTTGATAGCAGAAACAAGTCATTATTGACCTTTGACCCTATCATGAACCATGTTGAACTTGAAATTGTGACCTACACTTTTATAAAAATGTAACTTTGTGTTACTGTGTCAAAGAATTTGTGTGTGTGTGTGTGTGTGTTTTGTATTATTTTGAATTATAAACATGATAAATGCAAATTCAGCCAAACTTGTCTTAAATTTTTTGTATAAAGAGGAGTTAATTTAGGCCATACTCCCTTTTAAAGTAAGATAATTAACTTGAAGAGTAATGAAAATAGAAAAGGGTGTCTAGAAATTGTCCCTTCAAGAATTATTGCATCAGAAAAATAGAAAATCCCTTGAAAAGCTCCCTTGTATAATCTAACATGTCAAATGAAGATCCATCAATGTGAATTTTAAGTATTGTGGCCCATGGACCTTTTGCATCCTTCAAGTATAGATGTATGTGACTTGTGTGAAGATGAGCTACCTGCTGTTTATATCTTTATTTTTGGATCCTTAAAACTGTCAGAATACTATATAAGACTTTATTATAATTATGAATTTGAGAAAACTTAATTGGTATTTATAATGTTGTATTTTAGCTATGCAACTCTTTATTTTGTTAGAAAACCTAGATATCCATTGAAGGTGTTCAGAACTTTGAAAGTTGATTGAAATTGAAGTTGGAAGATGCATTCCATTTCTGAAAGATTTTTCACCTGGGTTTAAATGCGTATATGTAACTATATAAAATGACCTGTTTCACTGTGTATTTGGCATTTAAAATTGTGAATTTTAGTTTTTAATATTTCAAAATGATGCTTTATTTTTAACTAAAGGTGGGGATTTTTTAAAAGTTAAATATAAAACAATTATTTTTACTTTGTTGATTGCTTACCAAACCAGGAAATTGTGTTATGCAACAAGAAAAAAATACAGTATGAAAAAGCTATATTTATGCGGAAGTAATATTATTTGCATATACTTCCCATTTGTTGTGATCTATATTTGTAAATTTTCTGTTAGCTCAAGGTAAAGATATTTTGATAGATGTACATAAGTCACTATTAATATATAATACATGTGATTTAAAAAAGACTGCACATGAATTAATCATCTTTACATTTTAACTAGCATATATTTCACATGAAATATATTATAGTGAATATGGAAATGGACATTGTTATTCTATCATGAAATTACTACATATGTATGTATGCTAAGGATTTCTTTGTCATAATGTTGATGTGGTAACTTAAAAAATGTATTCATTTAATTAATGTGAAATTCAAACTTTGGAATGTATGTAAAAATACAGTACAGTTGCTGAAGGATTTTCAGAATGTCTCAACCCAACTTTATGGAACATGAGAATTTTAGAAGTTTCATTATTTAAAATTATCAATGAGAAAGTTTTAATAGTGCCTGAACTTTTTTTCTTAATCAATACTTTTTTCAGGAATAGTACATCAGAAGACTTTTTTGGAGATGGTTTTGATGGTCAGGAATTATGTTCTACTACATTTGATAACAGCCCTGCCGAAGCCTTTTTCCATGGTTTGCTACAAAATGGACAGTTACCATCTAGTCATCAGCAGAAGACAACGAGCAGAATTCAAGAAGATGATGAACAGAGCAAGGAACAATCAAAAACACGGGAAAAGTGAGATATTTTAATTCACCTATTTACATGCAGTAATGTTCTATCTGTAATAAACCCTTTGGTGTTTAATTGTTTCAATTTCTCAATATAAGTGTGATGATGTAAGTGACCTTTCACTTTGACTTAAAGCTTTTAAAATATTGCTAATATTTAAGAATTAAATTTCAACAGAAATGAAAGTATATAGTAAATATTTAAAATATAAAAAGTGAAGTTTATTTCAGAAAATACATGAAAGTATGAATGACTACAACACTTTATGCTGACGTTATACTTTATAAAGCATGTTAGTGCTTCATAAAGTTTGCTGGCATAAAGTGTCATAGTTCATACCCTTATGTATTTTCAAGAATGAAATATACTTCTTAAATGAATGTGTGAAAAGTATTACATGTATATTGCAAAGTTTTACTAATATAAATATAATAATAACATAATAAATCACATAGTTAACTATATCTGATACAGTTTCAAACATCTGATACAGTTTCAAACATCTGTATAAAACACATGAAAGCACACAAGTTTTTCTAAAGGTCCAGAATATACCTTATTTGCAGTGGTGAAAAACAGCTTAGTTTTACATCATATAGCAGAGTTGGAGCATTTGCTCAAAACAGGAATTCCAAGGAAATTGAGGAAGATTTTGAAGATGTTCCATTCCTAAGTTTGCTTCTGCGAGACAGCAAACCTGACACCACGACTGAAAAATCTGGGGACCAGAATCACCGTGAGTCAAATGATAAACTCCCTGGTGAAAAATCTTGTGAGGGGAAGGCACTCAATGAACAGGACCTTTCACTATCAGAGAGTATCTCCAGCAATGCATCAGCTCCAGAAGACTTTGTCATGGTGGAACTGGTATGATTAATTCATAGAATTTTAACTGTCTTACAAAGTATGTTTATGACACATCATATACATATGTAAATACCTTGTATGGTTTTCACTAATCAGTCTTTCCATTTGTTAGCTTTTCTGTGTCTTATCTAATTCAGCCGTTTAATATATTTATTTCACTCCCTCCTCTCTCTTTTTTTTTTTTTTTTTTATAGAAAACCCCCTTTGCTGGAGCAGATCATAATATGGACCTAGGAACATTTTACAGGGAGTGTCAAGGAGCTCCTCAGCTAGCCATGTGTGGTGAAGAAACCAGTATTAGTGATGCTCTGGAGGAAATTTCTAGTCAGATACAAATGTTTGAGTCCAATATTGAGGGCTTTGATGACTTTGTCACCTCAATAACAGAGAGTGTTACTGTGGAACAATGCGATGAAACAGGAATTCTACAGTAGTTTACATTGTGATATTAAAAATTGTATAGTGTTTGTGAATTCAAATCCATGTTGACCAGTTTGATACTTTCAAGTTCTCCACTTGACATATGAATACTACATGTAATTTATTGATGGATTTAAACTTTTGCAAATTCAAGGTTAAGGTGTACTGTCTGGTGATTTATTAATAACTAACTATCAAAATAAAAGGGCAATGTTTTAACCTATCACCAAAATTAGTTAACTATAACTGATATTATGGCATTAAATCTTCAAAATGTTGTTCCTAATAGAAAATCAATTTTGTGTTTGAAATAAAAAACACAACTGGTAATTTAACCAAGTGAAGTAGTTAGAGCTTAATGCCTGTCATGATCATTAGGTATGTGGTTAGATGGAGATTAAGTGCACGGGCCTGTTGGATGGGCTTTGCAGCTGTGAATGTGCAATTTTTGCCAGCTCTTCAGATTTTCACATTCTGTACAGACCCAGAATTTTTCCTGGAGAGCTCACCAATGGCAATTTTTAGCAGGATGTGGGCAGTCCAACCTATACCAAAGGTCTAACAGTTATGAACTTTAGACAAATATCTGGGGGATGGGATATGATATGGACACTTAGTTCCCTTCTCTGGATCTGCACATGATGTTAAAATGGATTGCAATATTTATATATAAATATACAGAATGTAATCAGGTTCATGTTTGTATACTTCATAATCAATTCATGTGCTATACCATTGCCAAATGTGATTTTGTTGTACACATTTAATACCTTTATCAACATATATAATAATCTTTTGAAAAAGGTTATTATAAAGAAGTGCTAGCAATGCTTTCTAAAGCTTAAGCGCATCTTTGTTTCAAAATAATATTTTACTGCATTCATTGGTGGTCAAGGTAAATGAATATTTGTTGCTTACTGTCAGTTGTACAGTGTATGTAATCACCATTAATTGCACAACTTGCTCACAATTCTGACCATTGAAAATTGAAGAATCTTTTGACTTTCTGCATTCAACTTTATTGGGTTAAACTATCCACAATCTTTAAGTATAATATCCATGTTTTCTTATGTGTATTATACCATAAGGACTTGCTCCTGTTATAAAAAAAAAATTAACAATTTATATTTAAATATGCATTATTTTTTTTTAGGGGGAGCAAGCCACTGTGATTTGTACTTTTGTTTCACCACATTATATTTAGTTACCAAGAAAATCAAAACAAGATTAAAAAATGTGTTGTGAACTATTTGCACTTTTAGATATGCTTTCTGTTGTCACATTCATAGTGATGTTCCTGTTTTCAATAAATTGACTTTTGGTTCAAAATAATTCATTATTGACATTTTCTATTGCATAACAGTCTCAAAAGGGCCTCTGTGGCTGAGTGGTTAGAGCTCAAAATCACAAGGCCTCTCACCTCTAGTCAGCCCGGGTTTGATTCTTTCTCATGTTGATATATGTGAGAAAGTTTGTTGGTTTACTTTCAGAAGGTTGGTAGTATCTTCCTGGGCTCTCTCTTCCACCAATAAAAAACTGGATGCCACCAGATGACTGAAAAATTGTTGAGTGTGGGTGGAAACAACAAACAATCAATCATAAGAATCTCTGTTATAGCAATGAAAAAGAATTGTAGATGACTATTTGTTTTGAAGATTTTAAATAGTTTTGGAGATCTTAGCATGAATATAAAAATGGAGATGCTGGATTAATGAAAACAGTAGTTATCATCTTATTTCTAACAGAGCAAAACATGTCAATGAAAATATGTTACAGGAGTCACCATGTCATACAGATTAAGACCATGTATTAAATTATACTCCCCTTTTAATTCAGTGATACTGTAACAGCATGTAAATAAGTGTATTTTCAAATGGATTATTCTAATTGAAGAAGTGCAATGGCTGTGTCATCTATGATGATCGGTGATGAGACATTTTTAAAAATGGTTTCTTTGCAAAATTTGTGTTTCATTGAAATATAAACACTTTGAAGTTACATTTTTTTGAAAAATACACCCAAAAACCCCCAAGAAATTGACCATTCAAAAAAGAAAAGAATGGGGGTGGGTGGGTACTGCAGGTCCTGTCCACAAGCACCCATTTCATCTTAGCCCAAGGTCATTGGTAGATTAGTGTGCAAGAATGTCCAGAGAATTAATATCATGCACTCTGGCACAGGGTGGCAATGTGGAGACCCAATGAGGTTAAGTTTTAGGCTTACCTGATATTGAAGGCTCAAATAAGTGTTCTGATCATGGTGTCCTTATGTCAGATGATATCATTGTTGTACACTTTCCACATTTTTAAATTGCTAAAATGGGGTGCTTAAAAATCTCTCAAGAATTAACTACTGATTCAGAAAAGCCAAGACATCAGATTCAATGAATGCTTCTTAATATAATGAAGATTCAAGCATTTTATGATTTTAAAAGAATCCAGTTCTATCTATCTATATAAATTGCATTAATCCATCACACTGGCTCAGATATTGGCAGTGGGGTCATTGACATGGGAAAATACCAAGTGTCTGAATGGGTGATCACTATACCCTTTCACTTACAACCATTCCTGATACTGGGGATCAAATTCTTATCCACCAAGATCTCTCTATGAGCAAAGTGGCTCTGGCAAGCACTGTGGCCCCTGGGCCTCTTGTTTTCATTTTTCCACGATACCTTAACTATACATGATATGGATTTGCATCTATGGCTGTTCATTAATTACCATTCCCCAAGTTGAATGATGCATTCATCTTATATTTCCATGACCCAGTTGCACAAAAGTTTGACTGATAGTTAGTGTCTTGAAAATGTACAAATTAACACTAGTGAAAGTTGTAACTAAACCTTTGTACAAATGCATGGGTCCATGTTGTTAGTTTTTGAAGCACGTTCATTTCCAAAAACTACATATACTGTAAAACTTTGTTATGGTAAATTTCTGGTCCAATTTGATTGACTTAATTGTTATATAAGTATATATATTATTGCTATATCCTTATTTTGAAGTATTTCTAAAATTCATAATGAATTTGGTATGAGATTTGGGGCTAGTTACCATGCGTAAATGATCCCATGAATATTCATGTTTGTTTATGGAATAAAACTGATCAAATCAAGTGTACATGGGTTCTCCTTTATTGCATGATATAGCATCTATGAATGCACAAAAGTATTCAATGTTCATATGCCAGTGGTAAGTATATCCACATAGGCTAAAAGGTATTGGATAGAATTATGTTGTTTCATTATCAAGAATGTGCCTGGAGGAGTTGCTCAGGAGTCTGAAGTACCAAATGAAATAAAACTCTGGGGAAAAAAATCCAATCCAGAAAACAATTATTCACCATCTTTTATAAAAGTGTATTTTTATGGATGTATAACTTTTTTTTGTTAAAATTGGATAATTTTTCTCTGGATTTTTATTTCAATTCATTTGATAAAATTTCAGACTCCTGCAGGGGTTGTAACATTATGTTGGACAAGCTCTAGTTTATTGTCTCATTCTAGAATGTCCTTACATTGCCACATTTATCAAAGAACATTACTGTATATCCATATATGACAAAGACATACTTGGTGTATTAGAAATAACATTTTATGTGATTTACAACAATTTTTAACATCATACAGCTGTATATACATGTCATTCACTTTATCAAATACATGTTGATTAAATAAATCTGTAGAATTAAGTATTTTTATGGAAATCTGGAAGAGATACAGTTGCATGTTCTTTATTGTTGTTCCGTATGGGGCTTGTTCTCCTGTTTGAAGAGGAAATTATAACCCTCAAAATAACAAATATTAATTACCCAAGAAAATGAGTGAATCTACAGTATATGCATTCGTAAAAGGCATCGACCAAAATTTTTCAACAGTGCAGATACTTTGAAATTAAAACCCATTGTATTCAGTTCAAATAAAATTTATACATAAAATCAAAATTATGAATTTCCTTAAAACATATAACCTCTTAAAATACAGCAATTGTGCACAAAATGGGATTTTGTCATGCATAAAAATAGCAGTCTAAACACATCATAAGCTACCCTTGCATATACTCCCATTTTTAGCATATTAGGTTAGAATGTGGCATTATCAAAAAATTTAATAATTTAGCATTGGGAGGTTGTGTGCCAACTAACTGACCAAAAACTGACATTAGATTTTTCAGTTTGCTTTGGATAATCTTGTTGGAATGTAAATATTAAAAATATGGTAGATAAAAGAATTTAAATGTACATGAAACAGATATTGACTTGGCTTTGTCTTGATGACATGTTTCATGGACTGACAGATCAATGTATACCAATAAAACTTTAATATCATAAGGAGCTGCACCAATCACAATGTCTTAACATCCAAAAATTCAACCTCTTTCTTTTGCATGAAGATCATGTAAAAACCTAAGTGTATAACAAATTCTTCTTGTCAACTATATTAAAATATAATTATGATCATGCAGTAAAAGGTAACAGAGTTGTCTATTATTTAACATAAGCTTTTATGCACGCAGATCCTACACTACCACATAATGTGAAAATTTCCTTTCATTATATTTACATTCCCAATGTTTTTAAAAATTGCCTTTAATATTTTTACCAATAATAATGATAGCCAATTCCTTGTGAATGAGCAGTAGTTGTGAACAAGGCCAGTGCATATGAATTATAATCTTAATAAATATGTCTTCTGTTTTTTTTTTTGTTTTTTTTTTACAGAAATGAAAGAAGTATGTATAAATAAAAACAATAAATTTCTAACCCTCTTCATGAAGTATGCCAGCTTGAAGTACCATAGTTCATACCCCCATGTATTTTCAAAACTGAAATTTATTCCTTAAATGTACACTGGATCTTGCTAAATTTAACATTCATAACCGAGACATTTTTGACTGTTAAAGTAATAGAAAATGTCAGGGCCAAGAAAAATTGAGCATATATAAAAAAAATCAAATGGTTTTTTTTTTTTTCATTTTGTAAAATGTGAATTCAAATCTTGGCTTTATTCCATTTAATTAAGCTTCAAGAATTTCAAATAAACCTTGAAATAACAAATTCAAAAAAGGCCCACAGGCCTTATCGGTTAATACCTGAGTATTAGTTAAAAATATCACCTAAGAAAACCATTAATTTTCCAGTTCTGCATATCTAGACTATTAAATTTTTAATATTCAGCAGCAGTATAAAATAGAATGTGTTCTCAATACACAATGTCCCCAAAAGTGCATATATAATGTTATTATATTTATATAATGTTATATTAACACCATATGTAAAAGTGAAGATAACGAACAGTGATCAACCTTGCAAAGAATATGTGGCCCCTGGGCATACCAGAATGGTGGGATCAGGTTCCTGGGAGGACTAAGCATCCTCGGTTGCCCTTTATTTTGATGAAGTAAACAGAGTTATCCATAGTCACAGTTGGCATGCCTAACAATTGGTACATGCATGAATCTATTCTCTTTCTATGAATAGCCTGTCTACTTCTCCAAAGAGAATGATATGAAACACATCAGACAGCACCTGACCTAATGACAGGTTGTATCGGTGTAACGACCATAAAATTTGTGAAATGCTGACTTTGAACAAGACATCTGAAACCCTTGTAATATCAACTTATTTGTCAGCAATCTGCCTTGATTTAAAGTTGTATGGTCCAAATTTCGTCCACATTGTAAAAATCATAGCACGTACTTATTTATGATGTCGTACTACATGGCATACATTATTTCACCTGTTTTAACCAGAATTATTTGGTTTTAAATCAGTGTTTACAAACAACTGTCACTCAGCCATTTCTAATGCATATTCAGAAGACAAGTCAAACTTCCGAATCGGTAGTCTTATCTATGTAAAGCTGTGTATTTTGTTACTACAGTATTGTGCCTTAATTAAGTTTAAGAGAAATAAAAATATCAAAGACTATATAAAGGTGGATTAATAAAGGAGCTTAATTTGTGCCCATGAGAATTCCAACAGACCGTCCCCATAACAGACTCTAAATAATGAAAGTCAGAACCCTGGGGTTGTGAAATTAAAGATTTTGGTACATCCCTTTTTGCGTTTCCTAAATATGCATTTAGTTTTTATACAATATCATCAGAATTAAAGAAGACTTTTCAAATGACATGACAATAATCACAATGATAATTTTGGCCCCATCTTGGAATCAAAACACTTACCCTGGGATTATGAATATTAAAAATTTGGCAAAGGGCTACCTTCTCCTTCTACATGTGGATATATATTTAGTTTCAGTTTAGTACCAACAGCATTAAAGAAAAAACACTAAATGTCAAGTTAGGCCCTGCCTGAAGTCAGGGATAATGAAATTAACAAATCTGGTAGAAGCCTTCATTTAGTATTTTTCTTACAAATGTGAGGTTGTAAATAATTTTTGAAAATTGACAGGTTTTGAAATTTATAAAATATGTCCCCATTATATCTCGAAGATGCTTCATACCAAATTGAAAAGAATATGAATGACAATTATCAAGAAGTTAACACTGTTCCACTGTTAACACATGAAGCATGTCACACGACAATGGACCAATAGCAATAGGACACAGTGTCAATTTGACCACAGACCAGTTAAGAATGATACAGACTGGAATTTAAATTAAACAGTGAAAAGGCAAGCACTGTGTATGATTACACTGACCATTGGTTTACATAAAATGTCTTCAAACTGTTAAGTTTTCAGACTTATCTCTGAATAAGCAAGGTGATTCAGACTTAGTTACGTGTATTTCACTTTTAGCTTTGATACTATACCGTTTTAAACACATGTACTGCATGTTAATACACATATACATTGTATTCCAGGATGGGTATAAAAAAAAATCATTAACGTATGTGTCAAAAACACCTCTGTAAATATGTGCATCAAAAAGAAATAAATAAAAATACATGCAAGTGAACACATTGAAAAGATTATACAGGATTATAAATAATAAGATCAAATAAAATGATATGATTAAAACTTGTACATCTACCGGTCCTCTATCTTTGGATTATTTTCTGTTGTTCTTTATGTGTGTAAGATTGTTTTACTGGGTAGACTGTCTAGACACTAAATGCAGATATTACAATTTTTACATAAAATTAAGAAATCTTTGCTTTTTTTCCCCTCCAAAAATATTGGCTCTGTTACTAACATGTAGAATTATTTTAGTTCACAGTGAAAATTTTCTGTGTCTGCCATTATTTGTTAACATGCAACATTCAAGGAAATGTACAAGGTCCATGTATAGTTCTATTATCAGTAACAATTTTGTTTACACTTCCTGTACACTCTAGTAATGCTATCTAAAATACTTCTGATCCATAGCATACATGCACACATAAATAATTATATTATTATGCTCTGTAGAATAAGAGAGGCTTATATTTTTAGGCATTTATAAATACACTTCTGAATAATTTATATATACTAATATTTTACAGAGATATAGTGAAACAATATACATGTACATGTAACATCACATCTATGTACCGTAATTTTGAGTGCATGCATCATTATGTACATGTTTACTGTCCATCATAATTTAATTTGAATAACAATAACCATTCATACCTTCTGATCATACATATTAATTCATACAGTACATGCAAATCACAAAACGTAAAGTACATTACTGAACTGGAATGGTGATGTCCAAATTCAAAATAGATCCTTTGATTTCTTCACTTACATGTACATCTCACTTTAACCAGCTAGACTTTTGCTGTAGGATACTTTTATTATATTTTCAACAACCAAAAAGGTTCTGATATCTTTTAAAAATTTATTTCACTTTCAATATATTTTATTTTATACTTTGTTTTATACCTCATATTTTCTAAGGTAAAATAAAGAACACAGGAATGTTAACCATGGCTTTGACTTACAGAAATACCTAAAACAATGTAAAAGTCATCTAATAAGTAAGTGAGAAAATCAAAGGGTCTAATTTTTATTGAATAGTAATACTAATGGCATTATACATTGTGTATACAGAATTCCAAGGGCATAAGAAATGAGTGAAAATAAATACAAGATACTTTAGATCACTGTCAGAAGAATTTGTGTATAATATTTGCAAAATATGTGTATTATGTCTAAATGATGCATCAATTTCCAGACTAACTAATAATACTTTTCAACAAAGAAAATCACAAAACTGTAGCTTTATCATAATAATGATATACATACCCAATAGTGGTCTTTTGATACTGCAGTACCTATATAAAAGTCTTCCTTAATCCATCTTGACTAAGAATAACAAGTTTGACATTCACAAAAACAATAACAGATATAACACACAAACACCACCTCCTTGAATAAATAGCATTTCGATGCAGTAACTTGCTCTGAGTACAGACAAGTTTTGCAATTAGAGTTAATAATTGCATGCTACCTACCAGTACCTAGAATTGCATGTGTAATCTGTGAATAACATGAACAATATTGTGCACAAGTTTCCAACAAATGAAGAGGCAATACATCACAATCATTTACAATGGATATTCATGGGGGGAAAATTTTTGTAGTTTGGACACAAGTTGAGGGATATACATGTGGATCACATGCAGCATGTTTACCGAGGTTATATAATAATGCTTCATTAATTTTATGTAAGAATTTGTAGGGGAATACAAATTAAAGCATATGTAACCATGAAATATTTGGATTATTGAAACAACACAAAAATTGACGTCATAGTATACATTATCCTTTTCAAAACAGTGTGACACTTCACTTAGCATTGCACTGAAATGTGTGATTGGTTGCTATAATGCATAATGATTTGGCACTCTCATACAACACCTTATGCAGCAGCAGCAGGCTTCTTCTATTATATTACCATATGTCAAATTAACAGTATGCTTCAAAAATTGGTCAGTAATAAAAAAAATAATAATAAATAAACAAATAGCAAATAATTTGGTTTGCATAATCTGTATCTGAGAATCACTTTCTAATGAAATAGATTGAGCTGTTTTTCTTTTTAAAAAAAATGATAATATAAAACATTTAATATCACACATGTACTTTATACAACTACAGTGTGGTTATATACATGAAAAAAGAGTTTTGACCACAGTTTTTATCTTTTACTGTTGCACAGCAAGATGCAATTTTACACCATACATACATGTCCAAATAATGCAAAAGTGTTCACAGTGTTTTGAAAGGTAATGCATTGCAGATAATAAAAATTAGACCATTATATTCCTCTCCACATACATTACTTTCAAGGTGAGCATAACATTTGATTTTTCCAAAAATCAGACTAAAATAAATCAGCAATTTCCAAATTGATACAACTGATTATCATTATTTTGTTGTCCAGTGAAGATTTTTTAATCACTTTTTACTAAGTCTTGCATTCCAGCAACAAAAGAAAGATAGTCATCCAGGTATTATTTTGTATGCTCAATTACCCAGATTTAACGTTCAAAATTATTCAATCATAAGAAAACAATTGCTGACATTTTCTAAGTCAGTACGATTACTTAGGTACCCATGAAGTACAATATTGTACTTCTCAGGTAACTTAGTCATAATATTGATGTAAAAATGTCAATAATTGTATAATATTATGTCACTAAACAGGTAATATTTCCTCCTAAGACAATAATCTATAACACATTCATGAAGACCAGGCAAGTAAATCACTTAGTATATACAAAGTCAACTTATCAATTGCAATTCATTTGAAAACTCAAGATTGTAATGATATATTACTATCAGTAAAGTTAACAATTACTTACAAAGACACCATTGACTGTAGTCCAATACTATAGTAATGCAAGTGTACACTCTTTTGCTAGCTATTAACAATATCCACATGATAATGATTTGAAAATATGCAGTACATGTGTTCGGTAATCAAACATATGTGGCAATATCATTTCCTATCTTCTCACATTACAATAATGCATTCAAACAATCTTGTAGATGTACCAAGATCTTCATAGATTGACACTTTTAAAATCATTGTATTTCTGACATAAAGTTGAGAACTACTTGGTGCATCTTATTCTATAAATCTATTACGATTCTAAAACTAATGACGCAAAAATGTATCAGATTACTAGATACTTTATGTATTACCAGCTGCTTGAATGATAAAACTTATTTAGTACATGTACAACAGTAAATGTTTTCATAAAAAAAGCATAACATTGTTGGCTGGGGAAATCAGTATTGATCATTGCAGAGGTGACCCAGTACATCTACTTCAAAGTACTCTTGGCATGCTGCAACATGTCAACCATTTCATTTTTTATGACATCAATTTAATAAATTAGCAAGTTCATGGAACATAACAACACACACATAAAGAGACCAGACATGGACATTTTGTATGATTGCACAAATTTGTGAAAGAAACTATACTTCAGCACACTGCTTTTATCATCATTGAACATTCTCCCCTGCTCCCTTCTTTCTGATCCTTAATCTTCTTCTCATGCCTGTGTCGTCATTTAAATCCTGAGTGATCCCGTGTAAATCCTGAGTGACATCCTCATCGTTATCTGAGGCATCTGGAGCATTTCCATTGCTTAGGACAGAGATTGAGATGAAGTCTGCTGCTATCAAGGACTTGTGCTTAAATTCTAAGTATGCACTAACGTGGTATCCCATGTTGGAGTATGCTATAACATACTCGAATGCAGAGAAAAAACTAAATGCTGAAAAGACATAAAAACTACTAATTAATCATACTGATTATGTTTTTTCATTAATTTACACACATCTGGTATTTAGCATACTGTGACTCAGTAGTGGATCTGAAAGGGATAGGTGGTACCATTTTGAGCCATTTGCAACCCCCACCACCCCTTTTGGGTGGAAAATTTCTAACTTGGGTCACACACCCCCTGCCCCTTCTGAAAACTTCCTGGATCCACTCTCGTGACTGTAAAGCTTTACTAATCTATAAAATACACAATGTATGGTGACACCAATGTACATGCAAGAGTGTGAACTTTTACATGCAATTTGAAGATTTGGTGGATGACTCTCACCATAATCCTTGCTAAACAACTACATATATAAAGAAATTATAAACATTGATTCAACAAAACTCTGTCACTAATTAACATGTGACCACCAAATTGTGAAATGTATAATATCACCAATCAAAAATTGGTCCAAACAAAATAGCTCCACTCTCATTTATATTTTGCTCTGTTTTTCATTTGCATTTTTAAAAAGTTCATAGAAATTAAAACATAGTACTGTATCTGCGAAGTAGGAGACTGCAAACTATTTTCTAACTGAGTATCTTGAGCATCAACAATGATATCATGAACCAGGTAAATTTTCTTGCTTTTTGGACAAACTCACAAACTTTATGACACATTTTTATGCATTTCCGCTTGAAACAAGAGTTTTTAGAAGACAACATAGCCCTTGCTGGTTGTGCGACTCTACTTACCCTATTTCCTTTGATTCAAAAGGTATAGACAATTTTAAAGTTTTTGAAAAGTAGGCCAAAGTCCAAGATTACTAGATCAAAGGTTCTGGTACCAAATGAAAGGCATGGTCATGAAGAATCTATATGTGAAATATCAAATCCCTATCCCCAGTGCTTCTAAAGATATAGCTAAAGTTAAAGTTTTCGAAAAGTAGGTCAAAGTCCAAGGTCAAGAGTCTATAAAAACATATATCCAAGGTTAAAGATTTTGAAAAATAGTTCACAGTAAAAATCCTTGGTATCAGATGAAAGACCTGGTCATGTGGAAGCAATATATGAAATGTAAAAGCCCTATCCCCTTAAAGTGTGATGCTGATGACAACAAAAGGGTTCAAAACAATATCTCTCTGAACATTTGTCCTGGCAAGTTAAAAATGTAGATTATATGCATCTTACACAACCAAGATAATTTACATAACTACCATATCAAATTATCTTTAACCAAGCATGACTGATTGTTGTATATAACTATTCTCAAGTGAAAAACTGGCGAAAATGACCATTTTCACTAACCATATCAAATGAATTTAAAATATAAAATTAGCATGGGTGACTGTTGTGTACAATTTCTTTTTTCAAGTGAAAAACTGTGGAAAATACGACCAGTTTCTTTCACTTTTTATTTGCTAAATTGTTAAATCTTGAAGATATCACAACTCTATAAAAGAGATTGATATATCTAAATGTTTGGTTTTTGCAAGGTGTTAAAGTTTGACTATGTTTTAATCTTAAGGCTCATAAATCATGGCAAAAATGTTCCTTCTTCTATACATATATATATATATATCTGTGTGTGTGTGTGTGTGTGTGTGCATAAGACAGTGTTTATTTATACACACTGTTTCTATATGTCCTGAAGGCATTGCTTTGTAACCAAGTGCCCATGCCAACCCCCATTTGACTCCCTAGCCCTTCCAGGAATTCCTGGATACAGGCCTGCAAAACATATATGGATATTCATATTATGACAATACACAAACAAGTTCTATAACTTATATCAATGCTTCTTACTGCTATAAATATTGATGTGAAGGGGTCATTGATTCAACTCACATAGCATCTTTTGCACTGGTCACAGAATGGAGAGAAAAAAATATTTGTGAGATTCATGGGGCATATTTTTGATCTAATATAAGTATCTACACATGCATATATAGATATTTTGCTAAATATCAAAACAAAACTTACAAAAAATTATTGAATATAATATCATGTATACGATGTACACATAATTAAAATTCATGATGTAAAAGTAAGTACATGGCATTATCTAGGAATGCAGTGCATATACAGATTCAATAAGAACATGTAAAGTTAACATTAAATACAATAACAAACTTACCATACGGAACACAGTACACTCTGTGTAATACAAAAGCAGTTAACAGGCCAGTTGTAGCTGTCATTATACAGGCAAACATTATCCACTTGATCTTCAGAGACTGTTTCTCCTGATAAAATAAACAATCACCTTTAAGCTTATTCTAAGTTTTCAGGTTTTTCACATCTGAAAATCAAACTACATGCAATGTGTATTGAAATTACAATGCTATTACTTCAAAATCTCCATTTTTTAAAATTATTATTTATTTTTCTTTTTATAGAGAGAGGAAAGGTTATTACTTTTGAATTCAGAGAAAAGCTCACTTGAGACTACAGCTCAGTTGAGCTAAATACAAGGTTCATTTTCATGCAAAATGTACATCAAGAATTTGATGGGTACTTATGAAATCCTGGCTTTACACTGTCACAGTGGTACATGAATATGGCTTTTATTTGAATTAACATACATTCTACAGAGATCAAGGTTATTAAATCATGAATGACATGATACACTTTAACAGGCTTGCTTATCACAAACTGATGATACGTAATCATCAAATCCATGTAATTTTAAACCTTTAAATATTTCGGAGCAAAGTCATTCCATGGTGTGTTGTTTTTGCAAGCGTGATTCTATCAATTATGCCTGCAAGTCCCTAGAGATTGAAAATATGCAAACAGAATTTTATGAATTAGTCTTAATTAAGTCTGTTTCTTCATTTATGGTCCCCAGGCTTGGTATATTTATACAAGTATGAAGTCTTACTGTTGGTGTTAGAATGTCTGTTCTGGTCCATTTGAAGATGAGAGTGTTCAGTAACATGTAACAGCAACTGGTTACCATAAACACCACAAATATTTTTTCATGAACAGCTGGAAATAAATTAATTTGATTTAATCACATCTCTATCTAATGCTTTTTAATCAAGCACACCATCAGACAAATAACAAAAGCAACGCTCACACTGTAAAATCAATCGGGACATAGCTCAGCCTTTAACAAATTTCTCTAGAAAAGGACAAGTGATGTTCCGATTGACTGTAAAATATGTCCATCCCATAAATTCAGTGCAGCAGTAATCAAAGAAAAGATTAACATCAAAATAAAACATTCATTGATCAAATGAACTGCACCGTCATAGCCCATGATACACCCATCAGATGTTTATTCATTATAAACATATGAAAGTGCATGACACAAAATCGTATCAACCTTAATTGGTGCAAAACTGTCTTGTCAATATACCTTATAAATTGTTCAAATAACTACAAAAATATCTTAAAATATATTTTCATTTTATAACATTGACAATTTTTCACCTGGCATGAATAACTTATCTTGGGTTGTACATAGAAATGCTCCACACCTAAAGGAGCATCAAATTAGTTCCGCAGCCTTCTTACATTATACTCATTAATTAACTATAACTGGACAGGTGCAATTTAGCTCTTATCAAAATGATCTTGCATCTTTGAAACACCATACTCCCATGGGACAAATGGAATCTTAATTAAACAGATAGAATCTTCCTCTAATCAAAATATCAAACTGAACTCTTTTAAACACCATGGCTTAGATCATATTATATTGATGCCCATGATACAATTCCTCTATCTGTTGTGTGATGTGCTTGCTAGGTCTTTGCAAATTTTGCAGTTTAATTCTGCATATATTTATATCTTTAATGTTAGAAACAAAATAATTATTCATATCAACTATTATGTAGCTACATTTATGAAAAAAAAAATGTTTTCTTGATGCAATAATTATTGGATAGGGTTAATATGTTACTGTCTTATATATGTAGGGATAACCTCCCTTATAACAGTTGGGGTTTTCTCTTACCATTTTGAAGTTTTAATGACCAGATTTTAAACTGCAGATGCACAAATTGACAAGGTTTGTTGATTCTAGGACTCAAATCTACACAAGTCCAAAAAATGGGTTAAATTATATCATCTTAATTAAAGGTCACAGTGACCTTGATTTAGCGTGTGACACAACTTCTACCTACAATGTATTAACTAACCAAGTTACGAGTAAGACAGGATCTTGCCATATTTGTTGGGGATAATGATGAGTGAACGCCTCTTCTGTGTCCACCTTGCCACAAACAGTGTATGGTGACAAGAAAATTCATGAACAAACCAAGGTGATCTAGGGATGCCCTAGTTCTAAATTCTAATCAGAATACTCACATATATACAGTATTATAAATGTTGTATGACACTTACGATAATTTTCCTTGTTGGAAATGTATGTCACTCCCACTAAACAGGAATTCTCAATTGTGTACAACCAGAAATTGAGCTTGAGTAATTTCTTCAAAAGAGGTCGAAATCCTTTCTGTACATAGGATAGTCTGGCCATGTAATAGTTGTACTGCATGAAGCCCACAGCAAATCTGGGTGTGGCATGTAGTCCTATACATATTCTCCATAGGTATGCTCCTGGGGTGATCCCTGTGACAGCACTGATGGAAGGTACTACATTGGATGCCTAAAAATAGTGAAAAATCATATTACACAACAGGTTGATACACTGTATATACATATCTATACATGTAACAAGTCAATTCATCATACATATTGACCTGTAAGTCTGATTTTGGGAAGTTAAATTTTGATTTAAAAAAACTCTGATATCTGACAGTAATATAGGTGTATCCTACTGCCAATGGATGGATTCTTTCTTGTCAAAATATGGATTGTTTTAATCATTCATCTGGCAATTTCATCAGACTTTAATAACAAAAAATGATGGACTAATAGTTATCACAATAATTCAATTGAACGAATAGACTAAAAACATAAATCTTAAAAATTACACGAAATATATATACTCTTATATTGGTTGTTTAATGCTCTAAAAAAGCATTTGAGTTAATTTTGAAGAAGAAAAAACAATGATATGTATGTCTCAGAATATAACACTGCATTAATTGGGAAATTCATATCAATATACAAACCTGATTGATATTGGAAGTTTCAACTGTTTGTAAGGTTCATATCATATGTTTTAACACTTTACCTAGTGCCTATACATTAATATATCATTATTACTACTGCTTTGCAATATAGGGTTCAAGAAAAACATTAAATCATTAAATTTTTTGAGGAATTCTAGTTTTTGTGTATGTCATGTACTTAAGGTAATACACAATGTTTATGCCATATTCTAAAGCTATTTTTTTATCTCCTAAATATGGAGAGTCCTTGTATGATTTTCAAAATAGGCTGAAATGTTATATTGTTGTCTTATAATATTTAGGTCAGTGGTTAGACCATTTAACTAGCAATGCAAAGTTCCTGGGTTCAGTTTCTGATTGATCTAAAGATTTATCTTCATCCCCTTCTTTGCTGCACTGTAACTTAGCAATGTCCATACATGCAACCTTCTCTTTATAAAATAACGATTGACTTTACATGTTTATTTGCAGCAAACTGGAACTATCAAATTTAATGCTAACTCTAAAACAGATCTAGTAACAAACATATCTTAAAAAGTTTTGTAGAAACAATAAGATAAGGATGCTAGTGAATTCTACCCAAAATGTTACCAAATATTATATTATTCAGAATCATACTGCATGACCTTAACTATCAAAGTCAACAAGATTTTTTTTGGGGGGGGGGGGGGGGGGGGGGGGGGGGATGAAGAAAGAGAGAGAGAGAGAGAGAGAGAGAGAGAGAGAGAGAGAATGATGTTGCTAATCAACTACAGTCCCACTAAGACAAGGGATAACTGATTGAAAGTAATTATGTTGTTAGTCAACGAATAATAAATCATCAACAATAGACCCATGGGCTACATCACTCACTTGAGTCACCTTGGTCCTAATTTAAAGATTTTTCCCTGTATATATGCATGTAAAACTTCAATCCCCATACTGTGGCTCCATCTTACCCCCCGGGGCCATCATTTTAACAAACTTGAATTTGCATTGTCAGAGAGCTGCCATGTAAGTTTGAACATTTCTGGTTCAGTGGTTTTTGAGAAGACTTTTTCCTATATTTTCGTAACTTACACATTGATCCCCAATTGTGGCACAGACCTGTTTACCCCTTCTGACTGATGTCAGTTTTCTAGAAGTAAGTTGTCCGTTTTTTGAGCACTTTTTAAGTCAGATTGACCTTCTGCAATTTTCAAGTTGGGAAATATCAGTTTGAATGCAAAGTCAGTTCAGCTAACAATTCAGATATCATAGCCACTGTATTAGTTATTGCAAATGAAGTATAGTTCAGCATTGTTTGTTATAAGCCTATTAGAGTGATACTTTCAGTTTCAACAGGTTTTTATGTTGTTTCCTCCAAACATGTCTGTTTGTCAATGTGACTGCAGCTGAAGTCTGTGTTGCACATGCTGCAAAACAACAAGTGACCTGTTTTCTGTGGCTGTCAGAGGGATGATCAAAGCACTCCGTATGAGTCCTTATAATTTTGGACATATTTTTTCTTCTTTTGAGCCTCTAAAATGGGTTTAATTATTTTTCCAATGGATGTTTTGTTTGCATTATCAATCTGACATTCATCATCCATGTTTTTAGTTTGATGTAAATCAGTATCAAATGTGTGCTTTAAACAGTGGCAACTCTAATTGAAAGCTTCTTTATCACACTGATTGACTAATTTCAGAAACAACTAAGATCTTTTTTTCTGGATTCATGGAAAATCATAGATTTTGAACTTGAATCTGTAGTGTATTTTTACTTAAAAAAAAACAAAAAAACAAGGAAAATATGGACAGTCTGTACAAGTAAACAGCTCTGGTGGCCCCTCCTTCCCCACCCCCCCTACCCACAAGAGTCTTGATTTTATCAAAATATCAGGATGCTCCCATGTAAATTTGAACTTTCTGGCCAAGTGGTTCTTGAGTAGAAGACTTTTATATGACCCCATCCTATTTTTGCATTTTTGTGATCTCCTCTTTGAAGGGGACATGACCCTTCATTTGAACAATCTTGAATCCCCTTCAACCAAGGATGATTTGTACCAAGTTTGATTGAAATTGGCCCAGAGGTTCTGGAGAATATTTCAAAGAGTTTTTTTCCTATACTTTCATATGCAAAACTTTGATCCCCTATTGTGGCCCCACCCTATCCCTGGGGGCCATGAATTTTACAATCTTGAATCTGCACTATGTCAGGAAGCTTCCACATAAATTGGAACTTTTCTGGTACAGTAGTTCTTTAGAAGAAGATTTTTAAAAACCCCACCCTAATTTTTTGTTGTTGCATTTTTGTGATTATCTCCCTTTTGAAGGAGGCAGACCCCATTTCATTTGAAAAAAAAACATAAATTCTGTTCACCCAAAAATGATTTGTACAAAGTTTGGTTGAAATTGACCTTTCTGGTTCTGGAGAAGAAGAGTTTTTAAAACTTTTCAGTGTATTTTTGCTATTTCATTATTATCTCTCCTTGAAGAAGAGTGTTGCCCTTCAATTGAAAAAAAATTTATTCCTCTTCACCCAAGGATGTTTTTGCCTAGTTTGGATAAAATTATCCCAGTGATTCTAGAGAAGAAAAGTTTATGACAACAATGCTGACAACAACGGAAAATTTTGATAGAAAAGCTCACTTGAGCCTCCAGCTCAGGTGAGCTAAAAACATATAAAATCATAAAAAAGAAACATGGCAATGTATCTTTGATATCCATTGTGTATCTTATAATCATTCATGAATAAATAATAAGTTCTAGTCATCATGCCAAAAAGACATTACTATTACTACTACATGTACATGTCATTACACTTTCAATACATAAATGTATGAGGCTATTAGCTATCTATGTAAATATATTCTATTTGTGATATATGTAGCTTGACGTTACAAATCAATCTAATTAAAAGCAGACTTCTTAAATTCATGCTGTACACTCTGAGTAAGTACTTACAGTCCTAAGAAGTTTGATTTTAATTAGACTGGTTTACAGATACATCCTGCAGGTTCTGAAATCTGGAAGGTGTAATTCAGTTCCAGCTAAACTTATTTTTCTAATGATATACATGTATGAATGTTTGATTTGTAATTTCTACGGTATCCATGGACTTTTCAAATATACACCAACACACTGACAATGTAAAAAGGAATAATTTATATCTGCATGTCCTGAAATTTTAGCTACCAACTTCATATTCACGAATGCATACAAAATACTCTTTCTAATTGTGCTACATCATCATGTAAGATTTGTAGATAAAAATGTATCAAAACTGTGAGATATGATAATAAATATGTTTAACCCTGAAAGTTTTCAAAGATAGCTAAGGGATGTGTTAATATTGTTTGTTTTTGTTTTTTAAATTTTCTTGGTGGAATTAAAATCTAAAGTTATCAGGATAAACAAGATGTATTTGTAAATCACTAATTAATGCTCCCATATAGTAGCTTTTAGCAACTGTACAAAAAAGAAAGGTCTTGTCACAAGGAATACACATGTGAAATATGAAAGCCCTAGCACTAAGTATTTAAATGTTTTGGCCAAGGGAACAAACAGAGAGAACAAAAACTATATGCCTCCAAATCTCTGATTACAGTGGCATAAAAAATATCTTGCTCATTTATTTCTTGGTACATAATTACAAACAAATTGTTTATGGCGTAGTGTATATAATTAAAAATGAATACAGTAAATTATAATCCTGCACATCTGTGCAGAATAAAATTGTGTCAAATATAAGATTTATCCTTTGTAGGTCATTATCACATTAATGATAGAACATTCTATCTAGAACTCTTTAAGTCTATCACCCCAAATCTTAAGTAAGTAGCTTCCTTTTTTCCTTATCAGAAGGTAAAAGGAGGCATGTGCAAACACAAATGAAACTGCCAACATACACTATAAGTATGGCAAGAACAACAAAACCATAAAATACACATTTTATGGCATCATTATAATTAGCAGACATGGTAATGGTATAGATCTTTAACAAATTGAAACCACATGCACTGAGCCACGCCCAATATTATGAGCATGTTTTATAATGTAACTTGAAATTTATCTAGGTTTTGAAATAATAATATTATTCTGACCAAATATATTCTTTGACGAAGTTGAATTCAATACAGTACCTTACAAACTGTTTCGTTGACGTCATTAAATCGAAATATTATACCATGCAGAAAACAGTATAGCAATGAAAACGCTGGTAAAGAGACGGTCACAATCGCAAACGGCTTGAATGGAACTGCAAGTTGAAGATCCTCCACGCTCCTGGATTCCAGCTTCCCCATTTATATCAAATAAACTACTCTCTGACCAACAAATAGACTAGAAATACAGACGACACCGGGCCCGATCACTATATGTGTTTTAGTTTTGAACGGATGTCGGTTGGTGGGGAATTTACAAGTAATTCATACCTAAAGCGTTTGGGAATGATTTTTATTAACGAAAACATTAAAAAATATATAATTATACATATGAATTAGTATTACTCTGATATAAAACCGTATGCCTAAATTTTATTTGATTATCTGAGATAATGATTAGCTTTACCATAGTCACGAATATTAATGACACGAGTTAATGACATCCGAAAATGGCGACGAACAAAACACATGTGGGTTTGTTTTCATTTTAAAAATCCATATACATTAAGATTCTAACTTCACGCAGTTTGTTCTTTTAATTTCATAGATTTAGAGACGTGGAAGATGCATGAAATTTTGTTGATAATTATTTATTTTCGATCGCTAAATTTAGCGACGTTTGTAGCTTACTTTTAGCTGGGCCTAATGTATCAATGTAGGTAGACCTACTTAAAGAGATAACTTTAGCTGCCTATAATATATACATGTTTTATCTACCAGGTGCATGTTACTGGATATGTCCACAGATTCCGAGACATAACTGAATAAGTCTATTACTCGGGTTGGAATCACTTTCCCCCTATTGGCCTATAGCTAGGTCCAGCACAATCTCTATATTTAGCTATATAGCTTTATTAATGTGATTGTAGAAAAATGGGGAATCATATGTAACACTTTAGCAATGTTGTAGCATAGTTGGATTGTTGTCGACAATTCTTGGTATGACTTAATTTTGTATTGGAGATGTTGGTGTGAATAAACCAATTTTTTCAGGTAATTAACAGATTATTTCATATTATATCTGAGTGATGTTATATGAGTTGAAATGTTAGGTACTTTTCTAATTGTGCATATGTTTGTTTATGATGCATGTGAGGTTAATTTTGCACATTTTTTCACCAAAACAGTCAATGCAAAACCATGTGATTAATGATCACATGATGAATATTGTACAATGAAGTAGCCAAAAGTTATACACTTTTTGCCTGTTAGTGTTTTGATTTATGATATATATCTTCGGTGTTTTGTTTATGATATATTGAATATATGTAGGTAATTTTATTCGTAATATAATACTTAGTTGACGGTGTTTTTTT
Organism: Ostrea denselamellosa; assembly: GCA_024699665.1. Lineage (NCBI taxonomy): Eukaryota > Metazoa > Mollusca > Bivalvia > Ostreida > Ostreidae > Ostrea > Ostrea denselamellosa. The sequence continues at coordinate 15,463,040 of JAMZEH010000042.1, forward strand.
CTACCCACTGGTACCAGTACCCATTCAGTTGTGGAAAATAGCGTCAAAATCAAACAAATTGTGAATTTTATTCCAATGTATCGGCAAATGATTTCAAGTAAAAGGAAAAGAACAAAATAAAGAATGAATCAAGAAGTAATTTTTCTGCAGGAATCATCTTTCTTCAATTTTTATGGTAATATTTACTGTTGTGAGACATTAGGAATCATCATAGGATCATTCTAGAATCGTCGTAGCTCTACAACATGTGCACTGCCATGATCTGTTTTTTCGATATAAAACTGGAAGTGGACATTTTAGTTAACTCATATAACCTTTCAGACTAAGTAAATTATGGTGTCGGCAATCTATTTTTCGGCAAATGAATTGGGAATTTTTTGGTCTCAAAATTGGAAAAAATCAACGCTTTTTGGGATTGGGAATGGTACTGTTTATCAGTACCAGTTATATAAGGGGAAAAAGCACTAATTGATATAGGTAGTAGTTGATGTTAAAGTAGCAAGTTATGATTCCCACACTTTCTACATCCAGGCATTCTCAACATGGCTGTGCCCATACAAATGTTATTGTTTACAGTTATCTTTGGGAAAACCGTGTTAATATGTGCAAGTTATTGGCTGTGCTATGATGTCTGACTGTTAACTACAAGTTGTGTTATTAGTGCATCATATCATTATTAATAATATTCTCGGTGTCTATTCAGTATTCAATTCCAGGTAGTTAGTTGTGGTTGTGATACTTTATTTGTATCAGAAAATGTCAGTATTATTATGTCAGTCGTATTGCCTGTAATGGAGGCCTCTGGTCTGTCCAACACTAAGAAGGCTGCCAAATTTGCAGTGTAAGATGCCACAATGATCATTGCAAAGCCTGCCCACACCATTCCAAGAACTCTTGCACTGAAACTTCTAGGTGTTCCTGTGTTATTAAAAAAAAAAAAGATGTGTTTGTAAAATACTATTGATTGATTATCTGGTATTTATAACCACCTGTGCAATTTTTCAGTCAATCTAGTCTAATTAATTGAAGCCTCAGGATAACCAGGAAGTAATTCACATTGTTTACATAGTAATTACATTATTATTAATAATGTTCAAAATTCATTATGCAACATTTTGGATATGCAGTTGCAATTAAAAAATTTAGTCTAATTCAATTTAAGCTAGCTAAATAATGCTATTTCAAATAGCTTTATAAAGATATATAGCTTAAGTGAGAGTAAATATATCCTGTGCTACCAAGAAAAACACCCAAGGAGTACATCTATCCATGTGTTCACATGAAAAAAAAGTGCTGAGATGTCCAACGATACTACTGCAAATATATATAAAACAAAAGTACTTGCAGTAATATCAGAAGAAAAAAAAATTAAATAGCTGTAAATTTATTGCAGCATGTGCACATATCTGGTAGTATAAAGAGAAATTTTGTTTTATTCCCTTTTGACCTTTGGATTCACCCAGCAAAGGACACAACTCAATTTACTTTTTGAAAAGTGTGGATGGGTTTATACTCTATACACAATCTAGCTTTTTGGTCGCGAAGTAGGATGCACACTTTATAGTAGACCCATTGGTCAGAAAGCTTTGGGATCCATATTGCTCTCTAGCACATGTAATATGGCCTGTTTACTTAATATTTTTGAACATGAATGAATGAAAATCAGACTTGGTGAAACCAATTAATAGTTCCAATAACAGATTGAAAGACAAGTAGACTGATAGCTGAAATCAGAACATCCCCAGTTTGTGGCAGGTTGTGTAAAAATGTGAGAACAATATACAAATGGCCATAACTTTCTCATAGTTTAATAAATTGATCTGAAAATACATAATATACAACATTTCCTAAAATTTGGTAAAAAATCAATGAACAGCCTTTGAGAAAATCTTCAGACAAAATGAGTCTACAGACAAATGAAGTGAAACCATTATAACCCCCCCCCCCCCCCCCCCCCCCCCCACCAACTTTGCAGGGAGTATTATAATACACCAGTTTCAAGATGTGCTCTTCTGTGTAGGAGGTGCATTTAGTGGAACTTTGAATGCTAAAGTGGGACAGTAGGGACCTACAGTCAGTGAGGAAGACAATAAAATGTATTAAAAGCGGCTTCTCTCTCATATTTTGCAAGTAATATCCTGGATATGATACATACAACCAACGAAATAATGTGATATAAAAAGAATTTCATGTATTTAATTACTCCCTGAATACTTATCACTTACCTAGTTTGTGTATCAGTCGAATTTGGGTGATGAAACTTTGTATGACAAACTTTCTGAGCACATTCACTTATGCAGTGATGAATATTTGTCCCACTCCCGCTTGTAAACAACTTGTTTCGTGCCTTACTATGTACGAGAGTTCTCCAAAGGGAAATAACTCAGACATATTTTGAAACTGGTGTATTAAAGCAAATTTAGCTACATAGTTAAATTTACTGATCATATTGTATTGGATATGTTCATTATAAAAGTGGGAAAATTTTTTTTCAGAAAGCGAATGATGAGAAACCAAAAGAATTGAAATTCAATGATTTGGTGGTAGATATTTGTTTTCATCCAGGCCGTGATGTGATAGCAGCAGGACATATAGGAGGAAATGTTACTATGTAAGTTGCAAATTAAGAGTTGGATGTAATGCATTAACTGTAGAATTTAGATATCATTTAATTAATTTTTTGTGAAATGAATGAATATATTAATATTGAACTGTACATACCTTGATATAAATAAACTTGTAATTACATCATCTTATTATGAATTCATTCATAGTTTTGCTGTACATTGACAACATTGATTTCAATCATGTGACTGATAATTTAAAATTTTTGTCGTTGAAGTTTCTTATTTTAATTGAAAGCTTATGATATTATAATCAAGTAAAACTGCTACATTTCCAGTCATACATATTCCACCACTGGAGAAAACAATGAATTAATGACACTGGAACATCACAAAAAAGCTTGTAGGGCCCTCAGATTCTCCAAAGATGGAATTCATCTGTACACAGCATCTAAAGATAAATCGATACAGGTGGTAGATCTCAACACAGGATCTGTCAAACAGAAGATCAAAGATGCCCATAGGTAAAAATTTGCCTCCAAATTTGCATTTTCAGCAAATGTATGTAATGGTTATCCAGCTGCTAGTTTGAATTACAGATGCACAAGAATGGTGATTACATTTTTGAATGATTTGATTTAACAGTTCACCCATATACTGTTTACAAGTAACTGGTGAAAACTTTCTCGCTTCTGGAGACGATGATGGTCACATAAAGGTAATATTTTGAAAGATTTTAAGAATGAAGTAGGCCAAAAATAATTATTGTTGTATCTCCACTAACATTCATGACAAAATTATGATAGATTGGAAATCAATTTTTCACTTAAACTTTATTTCAAGAGTCCACAAAGAACCATTTCAATCATGCAGGTATACTAGTATTAACCTACTGAACATGTGATCATTTTTCAATATTAATTCAACTTGGTATGCTTTGATTTTAAATACCTCAGAAGTAAATATAAGTAAATATCAACTTGAAAACAGTATTTATATATTAATTTCTTGAACAGTTTGATTTTAAGAAATTCTAGGGCAGGGGTATAATGTAGGGTCATGGGGTTAGTGGAAACACAGGAATTTTATTTTTGGAAAAGTGGTGCTTATTCAAGTTTCATGGATGTGGAATTATGGGAGTTGTAATTAGGGTAGCTATGTTATTGCTTGTATTTATTTGTTTTATTTAGGAATAGGCATGTATAATTTGAATATTATACTAGAAATACAATATTACTGTTAAGAAGAGGCCCATATATCACAAGGCTTATCAGAATCACCTTTTTTTTTTATTCAGTAACTTTTAATTTTCATTATTAATTCTCCTTAAAATCTAGATTGAAACTGCACTATCCAGTGATAATGCAGGGTCAATGTTACTTCCAGGCCAGACAGGTTTTACTTGTGGCCTTTTAAAAAAAAAGGTAAAGAATGCAGGAAATGGGTGTTTGATTGATTGATTATTTATTGCTTTCCGCCACACTCAACAATTTTTCAGTTATCTGGTGGCGTCCAGTTTTTGTTGGTGGAGGAGAGAACCCAGATACAATGTACCTGGGAAGAGACCACCGACCTTCCGCAAGTAAACTGGCAAACTTGCTCACATAACGCCGCGGCCGAGATTCGAACACGCGCCGACAGGCTTTGTGATTTTGAGCTCGATGTTCTAACCACTCGGCCACGGAGGCCCCTGAAATGGGTGTTTGATATTCATGAGTAAGTGTGGGTAGTGTTTACGTCCAGTGATTTTGACTTATATTGGATAGGACATAATAAAGTACATGTACAGTGTCTGAAAGTGTATGACATATTACGGTGTACATGGATAAAGCTATACCAGATTTTAATATATTTTGCATTGATTTTAAGTAGCGTGGGACTTAAGATCAAACTTAATGTTGGTTTCCTCCTAGAGCAGCTTTGGGACCTGAGAACAAAGACGGCAGTGATGGATATGAAGGAGAATGAGGACTACATCAGTGACATGGCCATAGATGATCAGCAGAAAATGCTGTTAGCAACAAGGTAAATGTACTTTAATTTGTGAATTGCAGCTAGCAAAGGCATTCTTAACATGAAATATGAATGAAAGAGTCAGCACACACACTTTTTTAAACAGAAACAAAATGATTGGTTTGTTGAACATGTGGTATTCACAAATCTTGCAATTATTTGTCTCGCAACAAACAGTTAGATTACAGAAACAGGTCCCAACTACTGCAAAAGAGATTAGATATATGTTTTCTTTAAATATTGTATAGCTAATTATTGAATTTTATGTTTAAGTCAATTATTTGTATCAATATTGTTGCATTAATTTATAAAAATTTATAAAATTCCTTGCACAAAAAAGTATTTATATACATGTAATGAATTAGTTTAGTAGATAATTTAACTAAAATGAAATTTCAATTTCTATATCAGTGGGGATGGAACTTTGACAGCTTTCAATGTCAGAAGAAAAAGAATGGAACTCCAGTCAGAATTGTTTGATTCTGAACTTTTGTCTTTGTCAATTGTCAAGGTTGGTACATGTATTGTCTAATTTCATTTATAAAGGTTGGATATATTGAAAGTTCAGTTTAATACATGCTTCGTATGAGGTCATCTTCAAGATGCAAATGATCGGTGATAAGTACAGATAAAGTTGCATGTTTTTTACTGTATGCATGGATTTTTTTTGGTCCTTACTTTATTTTCAACCTCACCATAAAAAGATGAATTAGAAATTGGGCAAATTTTACATGAAATGCCCTTGTTTTTCTAAAGCAATTGTTTTAGGCAAGTTTAAAACAGAATGAAACTATTTTTCTACGTGTGTAGGCAAAATTAACACAGGGTGGAATTTGACCTACTTTCAAGAAAATGTAACCTGTTAATTATCTTCAAAAATATTCAAGGTAGGGCTTTCATATTTTGTATATAGATTCTTTATGACAAGACTTAGTAATTCAATCATATTTGATCTTGTGACCTTAACCTACTTTCGTATTAAAAAAATCTGACCTATTCATTATCTCCTGATTTATTTCTAGGTAAAGCTTCTATATTATATGTATAGATTCTTTTTGGCAAGACCTTGTTATACTTTAATGTTCAATGTTTTGGCCTTAAAGTTTGACCTACTTTTGATAAAAATCTGAACTATTTAAGATGGAACATGTCTGTAGTATGAATTCAATTTATGTCAGTTATGTTGTGATCCTTTGGGGCAAGGTTGGGGCCAAATACAGGGTCAAAATTTTCGTGGGAAATAAAGATTTATTTAAAAATAATAATAATAATCTTTTAAATATCACAACAGCAAAAGAATGGCAGGGTCAAGGTGACTCAGGTGAGCGATGCTACCCATGAGCCTCTTGTTTTTATGCCAGTGTTGAATGTATCTTCATGAAAATTTATCTTAAGTTTTGGTATACTAAAAGATATGTAATATCATTAAAAACATTTTCTTTAATTTGTTTAGTTAAGTTTTTATTAAATTATCACATGATTATGTGCATTGTTGATCAAGCCCAATCTTGATGAATGTGTAAAATATTCTTTTTAAATGAGGCAAGTGTCTTGTGATTCTTGTACATGATAAATCTACTTGAGTGAGTACATCATTAACACCAGATGGATGTTGGTTAGTTGTCTTCGGTTTAATGTAACTTCAAGAATTAGATGATGTTGGTTGTCTGAGGTTTAATGTCATTTTGAAAATTGACAATTTATAGTGAACTTTTGAAGAACAAATTAAAACAGATTTAAAACAATATGGTCCAATGCTATGTTTTGTGAGACACGATCATTTAACATGTATATATAACTTAAAACTACGAGGCAGATGTGTATTATTTATTGGGTATGTGTGTGTATTTCATTTTTGAAAGAAAAAAGTAGTGTCATCAATGGGACATTGTGAATTTCCACTAATGACATAATACATGGTGTTTAGTGTTGTATGTTTCATTAATGGCTGTTATTGTGCTTCTTAATGATAAAATCACAGCATAGTATTTACATTGTGTTATTGTGTTGACTAATTTTACTTCAGGGTAACCAAAAAGTCCTATGTGGAACCTCTGAGGGTGTGGTGAATATTTTTAATTGGGGAGAGTGGGGAAATATCAGTGATCGATTTCCTGGCCATCCAATGTCCATAGATTGTATGGTACCCATCACTAGAGACATTGTTTGTACAGGTTCCAGTGATGGCATCGTCAGGTAAATTCACTTACCTTTTTGTACTCACTCACACAACAGTGACCTGTTTTACAAATAAATGTACACTATAATTGTGCACCTCTTTGAAAAAAAAGAGGCATGTTGTTTTGCATTTCTTGGTTGATGGGTAGGTTGGTCTTTAGACCAAATCTTGTCCACTCAATATTTTAAGATCCCTTTTAAGATCCCTTTGCTTGACAGACATCAAAACTTGGTACACTGGTACATCTTGAGGAGTAGATGACCCCTACTGATTTTGAGGTCATATGGTCAATCCACTCAGGACATAGGAAAATGTTGTTTGTTCAATATTTTGAGGACCCTTTCCTTGACAGACACCATCTTTTGTACACTGGTACATAGTGGATGAATCCTTTTGAATTTGGGCTTACATGGTCAGAGGTCAAATTAGACGTAGTAATATACTGTATCCTCTATATCTTGAGAGTCATTTGCTTTATTGACACCAAATTTGGTACAACAGCAGTTGTATCCAAAGGAGTAGATGGCCTGTTGATTTTGAGGTCACATGTTCAAAGGCCAATCCACTCTGGACATAGGAAGATATAGTCCACTCAATATCTTGAATTGTTTTGGTGCTGCTATCAATTAAATGATACATATATGTAACCCTTTTCAATTTTGCACTACAGGGGATATACATGTTTTTGAAATATTTCTTGTTTTTATATAATTCTTTGAATGAGTAAAAGTTTTTCCTAAACTAAGTAGTAAAACTAACTACTTCTTTAGTTATCATTACACTTCATTGCTTGAAAGGTAAAGAGAGAGAAAAAAATTGATGTCCCATTCATGAATCGGCTAGGGCATATACTTTTTCTGTCATTCCATCATTCTGTCATAATTCATTCTCTGCTCATTATCTCTGTAAAGTTTCACCTATTCAACTGAAATATGGTATATAGATGCAGTCTACATCATGAAAATATCCAGGTCAAGTTCTTAATATTTGGTTCTGGTTGAATATTTTTTGACAGAGTTTTGCTCCATGTAGTTGAAAATCTCAAACAATTCATAGCTTCCACTCATTATCTTTACCTTTTCTTTTTTTAAACATATATTTTATGATTAACAAGAAAATTAACACACAAGTTCTACAAATTTTACTAATGCCTTTCATCATCTTGGGTATTGGTGTGAAGAGGTAAATGATGTGGGAGGAATCTGGAGTACCTGGGGGAAACCCACGTGTCCCTCTCACAACCACTGCTGACCCTGAAGATAGAGGATATCAACCACTATGCTACCTGGACACTGCTCACTATCTTAGTCATACATGGACATTTTGAATTGAAATGTGGGATATAGATATGTCCTTAATATATGCAGGTCAAGTTTGTATTTGGGTCTGATGAAAGAATTTTTAGAAGAGTTGAGTGACGTGGACATTGAAAAATTTGAAACAGTTCATAATTTCTGCTCATTATCTTAGTCATGCATGTACATTTTGAAATGAAATCATGAGATTGCTTATGTGGGTCTTTTAGCAGAGTTATGGCCCAAAGGTGGGGCATTTTTGTCGCTCAGGGTAGTAATTTTTTGTGTGACGAGGACCAACGTTCTAGTGAATGTAAAGTACAATGAAACAAGCTTTGGGAACTTTTGTTTGTGAAAGAATTTCAGTAATTACAAGGGGGGAAAAAGTATTGTTTGTTTTTCTTTTGGTTGTTTTTGGTTTTTTTATTATATAAAATTTTTAAATTGTGTTATGTCACTTATGGCAATTTTTTCCAGGAAGGACAGTACTGATGTATTATTTAATCATTTTGAATTAATCTGTAGGTTAGCACATGTACTTCTTTCCTTTTCAGGGCAGTCCATATCCTCCCAAACAGATTTCTTGGTGTGGTAGGGGAGCATGATGAATTCCCTGTAGAAAACTTAAGTCTTTCTCATGACCAAAAATTCCTGGCAAGTTGTTCACATGATCAGACTGTAAAATTCTGGAAAGTTGACAGTCTCAAGAGAGAAAAAGTGAATACAAGGAAAAAAGCCAAGAAAACTAACAAACCAAAATATTTAGTCCCAAAGGATGATTTCTTTGCTGGACTTGCAGAGGGTGAGCCCAAAGGTAATGAAAAGAATGAAGACTCAGAATCAGATGAGGATGGTGATAGTGATGATAATGATGTTGATGATGATGATGATGAATAAATAAATTGTTAAATTATTTCAGTCACTTTTATTTCTGGTATAACTTGCTTGTACCTGTACAATTTAGATATATAATGTACCATATTATCTCATGACATACTACACAATCTCAGGTGCTTGATGAATGAGCGGCTACTTCATATTTCGAATTATCACAGTTTATAAGGTTTAAGCATCAACTTCAAATACATGTATGCCAATAGTCTGGAGGCTGATTAAGGAGTTTAGTCTGAGGGCAACAGTTAGGCTGACAAAGTGATTATATCCCTCATATTCATTCCATAACTATTAACCCAGCAGACAAGTCATGTTTATATGACATTGAAAATTGGTTGAAATCATTTGGATACCTCAGATAGAGGTTTAATTGATGTTGTGATGGAAGAGTTCATAGACAAATGACCAGGTATGAAAGCACTAAATAGCACACATGTCTCTTTCATATATGTGTGTGTGTGCTCATGTGTGTGATTCAAATCAATTATTGCTCTCATCAATTCTGCAGTTGGTACATGCATTAATTCAATTCATGAGAACAATAATTGAATTGATGAAAGCAATAATTGATTTGATGCATGCATTAAGTCAGTTGATGAGAGCAATAACTGAATTGATGATATCTTCAAATAATTAAAGACATCTTTAATTATTTGAATTTATGTTTATTTAGCGATCCATAGAGCCCTATAACCAAAAAGTTTTCCATTTTAGTGAACAGTACCTTTGGAATCATGAGCATGTGATAAGGGGGGATGAGGAGGCTGTGGGATGGCCACCTATCGTGATGCTGTATGTTTACTCTCTTTGAAAAATACAAAAAACATTGTCCTATTGTCCATTAAATCTCCTCCATCTATCATTTAGCAATACAGCAGTCACAATTCACATTAATCAGAGTGCTGGCTAATTTTGGCTAAGCCTGCTGCCCATTTCCATCAATTTACTGAATAAATATTGTTTCAAGATGTTTATATATGTGTGTGTGTGTGAATCTTTATTTTCAAAAATGTCGATGAAAAGCATGAATGATACTCCTTTGATAGAGATATCTATTTTAACCAATCTCAAATCAAGCTCATTTTATGAATTTTTAACCATATTTAATACAGAGTAATATAAATGCATAATTAAGCCAACGAACATCATCAATTTTTATTTCCCTACAGATTTCTAAGTGCACAGTACAGTGTTACTTTACCATGTTATTTAAGAATTATAAATAATTCTGAATACATATATAGTGTTATTATGAATTCTAAATTCAAATGCAAAAATATGTTGACGGGAAAAAATGTACATACTGTAATAAGTTTTTTTTGAGCGAAATACCCCAAAACAGGTCATATCATATGCCATGAAGTAAATGGTTGATAATTTAATATCACCAGGTTTTTAGCAGATATTTAAGAATATATTGTGTATTGTCTACATATTTATGGCATAATGATTATGTTTATTCAAATGGACCTCCTCGTCTATAACCATGTTGATCTTTTCGTCTTATTCAGAGCACACTTGCGGGTACCACTGCTCTTCATCTGGATACAAATTTGTATGTCAGAGGGTTCTATTTGTTATTGTCGTAGTATAGACCAGTGACGACCTCTATAGCAGCTGGTAGAGTTGAGCCCAACGAATTGTATTTGTCACTGTCCATAAAAAGAACGGGTTCATGAACTTTTAATAAGTAATAACCATTATCGGGGTCATCCTCATGCACAGTGATAACATGTCCCTTGGACACAAGTTCGGAAAAGGATTCCTCTTCGTTAACCGATTCAACATCAATGATATTGTTGACCATCTCAATACCTACACATTGTCCAACTTTCAAGACAGTGGGATGTTGGTTAAAAATTTGTGATTCACATTTTTCACAAAAGGAAGACAGTTTTTGAGTGATGATTTGTGAAGATGAGTTGTAAAGATAACATGGTGAAGAGATATTTGAAACAGGTTTAAATTGTAAACTGCATTCTCATCAGATAGAATCAAGAAAAAGGAAGTGTTCGTCTTCGACAAACATGTTTGGTCCTTGTCAAATTTGCAGTAGCAAATTCATACAAGTTCAACCCATTTAGTATATTGGTCAGTCCATGCAAAACTGCCAGATCTGCTTCCAGCAGGATCTTTAGATACCAAATTTGGCGAATTCTTCATTGGGAAGATTCAGAAAATTAGAGATAATCTATGTTCTTCGAGCATGTTATCGTCTATGGATGATGCTGTTCGAGCTGACATCAAGTTTAGTGGTCTTCCTCTGGAAATGTTTGAGCCAGTGTCAGTTTCTGAGGTGCGTGATATCATCAGTAATGCACCAACGAAGTCCTGCGAATTAGACCCGATACCAACGAAAATTTTGAAACAATGTTTAGAGTGTGTTTTACCAACCGTTGCTGCAATTATCAACAAATCCTTTTCAGAAGCAAAAGTACCAGTGGATTTCAAAAAAGCCATAGTACGGCCATTAATCAAACGCCAGGGACTTGACAAGGAAGAATTAAAAAATTACCGACCTGTTTCGAACTTACCCTTCCTGTCTAAAGTATTGGAAAAAGTAGTGGCAGCTCGACTCGAAAAACACTTAAATGCTTACCAGCTTCATGACCAAGTGCAATCTGCATACCGAAATTGTCACTCGACTGAAACTGCCCTTTTGCGGGTGCACCATGATATTACCTCTGCATTGGATAGGAATTCATGTGTTGCCCTCGTGATGCTTGATCTCTCGGCTGCATTTGATGTTATAGACCATAACATACTCATCGAGCGACTTGAATACGCGTTTGGTATCACAGGGTCGGCTTTATCATGGATGAGGTCTTATCTGTCAGGTAGAAGTCAACAAATTGCTGTTGGAACTGCGCTGTCCAAAGAGTTCTTACTCCACTTTGGTGTCCCACAGGGTTCTGTCCTGGGACCTCGTCTATATTGTATGTTCTCCAAACCAATCGGAGAGATTTGCAGGAGGCATAATATGTGTTATCACTGCTATGCGGATGACACTCAGGTATACCTGATCATAAATCCGAAGGAAAACTGGGACAACATTGCAGATAGACTTGAAAGCTGTCTTTCGGATGTAGAAAACTGGATGAGAAACAACATACTAAAACTGAACCAAGAAAAGACAGAACTAATCATCTTTTCCCCAAAACGTAAGGCAAATGAATTTTCAGGATGTCAACTTGCCTTTGGGGGATCTGTCATCACTAATGCTTTTTGTGTCAAAAATCTTGGGGTACTTTTCGATAGTGAACTTAGCATGGATTCTCAAATTAATTCAGTGTCTAGATCCTGTTATTTCCATCTTCGTAACATCGGTAGGATAAGATCCCTCATAACTGAGGATGCATGCAGGACAATCGTAAGATCACTCGTTACATCTAAACTAGATTATGGCAATGCTCTTCTTTATGGTGTGAAGGCCACGTCCATGCAGAAATTGCAGAAAGTTCAAAATACCGCTGCCAGGCTAGTGACACGTTCAAGGAAATATGAGCATATTACACCGATTCTCATATCCCTTCACTGGCTACCTGTGGCATATCGAACAACTTTTAAAATCCTTTTGTACGCCTTCAAAGCACTGCATCAAAAAGCCCCAGTATACATCCAGGAACTGGTTCAGGTATACCGCCCACAACGTACACTCCGGTCTGGAGATTCATTGTGCCTTCTAAAGCCACGCACTCACAGCAGGGTGTATGGTGATAGAAGGTTCGATGTGTCGTCGGCCACCCTGTGGAACTGCCTCCCGCTGAACCTTCGTTGTGAACAATCACTTGCTGTTTTTAAACAAAAGCTAAAAACACATCTTTTTAAACTTGCTTTTGATTTATAATGTATCCAGTTATTTTCTGTTTTAACTAAAATGATAAAAAAAAAAAAAAAAAAAAATTACTAATACCTCCCATTTCGACTTTAGATGATTATTATTTTTGTGACCTTTCAATTTATATAATGTTCGTTTTTATATTGCCCTTGTTTTACATGTTAAGCGCTTTAGAGTAATTATATAATTAGATAAGGCGCTATATAAAAATAGTATAATAATAATAATAATAATAGATACCGTAATGCAAACATCAAAGTCAAAACATGTAATGTAAATTGGTCTGTAAAACAATTTTTAGAGCTACATGTAATTTTAATTTTGAATTTATGCAAATATCCATCTGAAAGATTTATCCTCCATATATATATATATAAATTTTCGATTCCCCATTGTGGTCCCATCCTACCCCTAGGGGCCGTGATTTGTACAATTTTGAATCTCCATTCTTTTAGGAAGATTTCACAGAAGTTCTTTCTTTTCTTTACAATCATACATCAATTTTTGCGTTATATGGAGAAAAATCAGTCATTTTATCAATTCTGTAGATAGAGCGCGTGGGTATGTTATGTATAAGGCCTGGACATAGTAGAATGACTATATCTGCGTATAGTGAACTCTAATTGCTCATAAAGTAAGTGCAAATTATATAAGCTATTGTCATTATTTTTATATTTTCATTGCAGTTATATTAAACTTTAATTTTACCCGCAAAATAAATATAAGTAATGCAGAGGTCACGTATTTTCTGATGCACTTATCAACGTTACCCCCGTACCGTGCGCGTCTCCCGGTAATTCATTGTCGGCCCCAACTTACGTGCAAGACTAATCTAGACATTGCAAACGCGAGTCCTATGTGTATGTTGGCGTAGGGCCGACAGATTGATCGCGCTCAAAATCACAAGGCCTCTCACCTCCAGTCGGTACGGGTTCGATTCTCGCTCGCGTCCATATATGTGAGAAAGTTTACCAGTTTACTTTCGGAAGGTCGGTGGTCTCTTCCCTGATACATTGTATCAGGGCTCTCTCCTCCACCATTAAAAACTGGACGCCACCAGATAACTGAAAAATTGTTGAGTGTGGTGGAAAACAATCAATGAATCAACCGACAGATTGACAGATTCAATATCATCTCTCCCCTCTTTTCTTGATGGAAAGGTACATCAACATAAATGTAGAAATTTATATCTTTGATAATGTGATTTCCCGTTTTCAGGTTTTGTATTCATTTGGGAGAGAGAGAGAGAGAGAGAGAATCGTGCAGTAAGTTAGTAGATTTCCCTCATTGGCTGTCGTACATGAAGATCGCATATGCGCATGTTTATTATGTAGACTGTCGACAAGCGACGCGACGCGACTCAAAACTCAGTTTCTTGTAAATCTAGGCCTATATATATATATACACACACTGTTAAATTGTATGAGACTGTAAGTATGAGTTAGTTCCTGTGGTTAAAAGATTTTGACGTATTCTGTCAGATAAATTTTATATAGGCTTATATTTCACATGACATTTTCTTTTTTACTTTCGTTTTAAATTTGGTTAAATAAGTATTGGGCCTAGTACTAGACGTAAAATGGGATCGTGCATCATTGTACACGAATTTGCAAACAATTTGTACATTCAGTGAAAGACTATCGGGAGTTCTTATTTCGTGTACTTCGACCATTTTTACTTCAAGCTGCATTATGATTTAGTAGGCTCCATATTAAGAAGCTTTGGTCTTTTACTCACTGTCCTAGATTTGATTGATTTGACCCAATTGTGTCAGAAACAGTTAGGGATTTTGAGGTTTGTTAAAGGATAAAGTGAAATATACAATATGCTAGTCACAGGTGCCTGTGGACAGGACTTGTGGTGCAACCCCTCCTCCCTGTATTTTCCTGGGTATTCTGGGTGTATTTTTAATAAAATATGTAACTTCACTGTAACAATTCGGTGTATTTTCAACTTCGAAGTTGCATATTCTATTATAACACACCAAAATTGCCCATGGAATTTCAAGAACATTCAAAAATACAAAAAAAAGGAGGTTGAATCTGGTATCTCATGGGTTAATGCCCCCGATTATTTGGGCATACCTAATTGAAGACCTTCAGGTAATTGAAGATTTATGGAAGGCTGACCAATATGGGTGTATACATCAACACTAATATGGCTTTCTGATTAAGCATGTTTAAAATATATAATAAACACAAAAAAGTTTGGTAAAAGTAAGTTTTAAAGTATATTTATAAAGCTTGACATGAACTCTTTTTTTCACTTAGAAGCCCAAGCACAAGAACGAAAACTCGCATAAATATGTCATACGTGTACACACAAATCAGCTGTTCAATAGTTAACCATTTCTTTTATTATTATGTTTTTCTTCATAATAAAAATTAAAAAAAAATATATTTTTGGAAATTGTATATTAAGCTGTGAACAGCTGATTTGTATGTATGACATTTATGCGAGTTATCATCCTTGTGCTAGGTCTTCAAAGTGAAAAAAAGTTCCCCATACCGAGTTAAAAGTACACTTTTAACCTATTTTTATCAATCTTTATGGTGTTTATTAGATATTTGGAACATAATCAGAAAATCAAATTAATTTTGATGAATATAACCTACATTTTTGTAGGTCTTTAATAACTTGTAGGCCTTCAATTAGGCAGGTTGGATTATTTAAACATTTTTCAGTACATCTATGGCAAACAATTTTCATAAAGATAACTTCAAGATTCCATGTATTTTGCTTATTGCAATTCACTGCACTGGAAGTTAGCCCAAATAAATTAATAATACGTGTGTTTCCTTTTACCAGAAGATTTTAATTCCTTAGGTTTAGCTTTCAAAAAACGCTAAAAATCTATCGGCATTATGAAGTATGTGGTCTCAATGTGCAATGTTTAAAATTGGTCCTTTGGTTCTTGAAATTAAATAAACTATGTGAAAAATTTTGAAGATTACATGCAGACAGACAAAATTTGTTTAGAAAAAACTCGGGAGATAAAAGATGTTGCATGTACTTTGTCAATGATAAACCCAAGATGATGTCTCAACATCTAAAAGTGATTACTACATTACATGTTTCCCTTGTTTTGTTTTTATACCTTCATTATATATATATATATATATAGTAATCCAAGGTGAAGATCAACTCAAAAAATTATGGTCTTGTCGTTTTGATTGGATTCGACAAATTCATTGCAAAACATTTTAATTCTATTATTGTGTTTTAATGAAGTAACGTTGATTGATTTGTTACAGGTGGGCGATAAATTCACCATAATGGCATGCGCCCAGGAGGACAGACTTATGACGGCAGCCATAGATTTTGGCACGACATATTCAGGTTACTCTTTTTCTTTTCGACATGACTTCGAGACTGACCCTCTCAAAGTGTCAGCCAACACATGGACTGCGGGCACTGCAGGTCTCGTGTCCCTAAAAACACCCACCACAGTTCTTCTGGACGGCGATGGAAAATTAGTGACGTTTGGTTATGAAGCAGAAGATCGCTATTCTGAGTTAGCAGACGATAATGAACATGGAGACTATTATTATTTCAGACGGTTTAAGATGACACTTTTTAATTCATCATCAGTAAGTTGTAGCTTTGTATACTTATTAAAATTGATGGAGGTATAGCTGTGTGCACTAGACCGTGTGGTCACAATGTACATCGCGATGTCTGAATAATTGGAACATCGATACATGAAATGGAATATTGTGTCCCAGTAACACTTTCCGGTAATGGAAGATATACACATTTTGGTTTTAAGTTCAGTTCTGGGGTTAACATCATGAAACTAAATGAAAATTCCATAATCGTGAAAAGAAACTGTACACAAGTATTCTAAAAATATTTTTAAGCCATTAATTTGTTTAATGCACTGGAAGATTGTATTTTTCTTGTGATTGATGAATAAACTGTAGAAGGGAACAACACAACACGACGCTTTGTATTTTAAAATGTCTTTCAGATATACCCTGATAGCAATATATCACACCTTTATGTACATTACCTCTAATTAAACAAGTGAGAGGGCCTAATAAATTTTGCTTTTGGAAGACAGATACAACAAAAATACCAGAGTACTTTAAATAATGTACATGTTTTAAATATCTAAATTTTATTACATATTCAGAAAAAAGAGGGTATTTAGAAATATACCAGACTAGTCATCAAACAAGATTTTATGATGGGTGGGAGGTAACGTACAGACAAATATAACACCAGTGGAGCAGACGTTAATTATAGATATCTTTATAGAGACTAACAAGAGACACCATGCTGAAAGACATGACTGGAGGAAAACAGATGAAAGCCATCACAGTTTTCGCTCATGCCATCCGGTACTTAAAAGACCACATGCTGAAAACCCTGGAGCAGCGTGGATCCGGAATCAAAGCCAGAGACATCAACTGGGTACTGACGGTTCCTGCCATCTGGGATGATCCCGCGAAACAGTTCATGCGTGAGGCTGCAGAGGAAGTAAATATTCCAAGATTTTCTTTTAACTTCTTAAAGCTAAGAAAGAATCCATTATGCTTGATTTCAATATTTGATAATTTAGGATTATACAGCGTAGGCTGGCCCAATCCAGGTTACACTTGTATAATTTGCCCAAAAGTAAAGTTATTCCTTATAATTTGATATAAAAAGACAAAAATACTCATATTTGTTTATGAAAATGTACATAAATACTGAAAAATGCATGTACAAATCATTTGAGCCAGGCAGTGATTTACTTAGCAACTGTGTTAAAGTGTGTTATAATTCTAGCGTCTAGCTGTGTTCAAGGCAGCCATCTTAGTATCTTAGTTCTGTGGAGCCTATTTATCATGCTATGCATGCAATGCATATTTTGCTGCCCTTTAAAGATCGACTTTAAAGTCGTTCCAACAGATTGAAAAAATATGTGAAATTGCATTGTTGACGGCCTACCCTAAGTAAGTCTTCAATTATCAGAAAATGAACTAATTTGCTGCTTTTAAACTTACAAAGATTTTTTATTACATAAAAACTTGCCCCTGCATACAACATTGTCGCTGATATTAAATCCGACACATGAAAATGCATAGGCAAACTGTGGCTAACCGTGATACACAGGCAGTATGAGGTGACGTCATCTGATAAAATGTGGCGCACAGTTTTTCGTTCTGTTTTGATGAGACAGATCAAGCAGTGAAGCACCCCCTCTTTCCCCAGTAAGAAATGTACTTCAAAATGAACAGGGTAATGTTTACAAATTCTTGTTAAATCATTCATTCAATTAAATAAAATATCTTTATTTCAATCTATCATCCGAACATAATATGCAGAAAATGTATTGATGTTTTACAACAGTCATTTGTGTACTAAGTAGATTCTATACGTCTTGCTTGACGATGAGAAAATAATTTCTGTATTAAACTAAAGTATGTCATTGTACATTCCATAGAAGGCCCAAAACAATGCTGCAATGTAAATTAAGTGGGGTGGGATGGGATGGAAAGTAGTTCCGCAGCTGGTTGTTAGGAGAGTGGGGCCCCATACCAAACCATGTTATACAAAAATAACCTGTGTTCCTTAGTTTGAATCTGACCATTCAGAGACTAGAATACAATAAGAATTAAATTATTTATTAATGTCTTGTTACTGTTTTAGACAACTTTTAATGGACTTTTTTTTTAAAATAAAGTTGAATTTTAGAAAAATTAACCTTAAATAATCAACTTTGTCACTGACAGGTGTTTGGATTCTGCATATTAAATGATTCACCTTCAGGTCATGAACAATAATGTGTGGAAGTACTACGAGGGACAATTTTTAAGTTCGTAGAGTAAGCCTAATATTTTTTAACGTGATTATGAAATGCAGAATTTTTTACACAGAACTTGCGTAATCATTCCTCTCTCGAATGGTATCACGGTATGCGGTGCACGAGGTCCACGTGCGCGCTGCGCTGGGTATTTTCAACAGGTGGTTTCATACAGTATAGTAAAATATAGTGTTCAATATGGAAAAATCTCTGAACAGAGGGTATATTGTAAGATTCGAGCACACCTTAGGTTTCCATCAACAGAAATTCATGCTGATTTGCAAAAGGTTTATGGGAATGGTGCTTTAAAATATGCTACAGTTGCAAGTGGGTATGTCATTTTAATGATGGTCGGGAGTCAATTGAAAATGACCCTCGAGTGGGTAGGCCGGTTTCCGTTTTGACGGAAAAGAACGTTGCTACTGTGAAAACCTTAATTGAGGAAGACGCACGTTATAACGTGCAAGAGGTAGAAGAATTTAGTGGCATTCATTCGTCAAGTGTTTTGAAGATCTTACGTGAATGACTTGGGGTACGTAAGATCTGCGCGCTGGGTGCCCCATTTGCTCACTGACGGGCAGAAACAAAGTCGGGTTAGATTTGCATCGCAAGTTATAAAAAAATATGATAAATGTGACCCATGTTGTTTGGAAGAGATAGTTACAGGTAAATAAAACCTGGATCTATCATTTTCAACCTGATTCTAAGGCTAAAAATAAGGTTAGGGTTTCATCTGAGGGCGACAGGCCTGTCATTGTGCGTCGTTGCAAAACATCAAATCGCATGTTGTGTGCGATATTCTTTAATTCAAAAGGTCCAGTTCTTCAAATTCCAGTCCCGAAAGGTAGTTCTGTTTCTGGAAAGTTTCTATCAGAAACGCAGACCGCGCACCGGTGTCCGTGACATCAAATTACTCCATGATAACACACTGGCCCATAAATCCGCTACTATACAGGAATGTCTGAAAGAATCTGGGCTTGATGTCTTAGGTCATCCCCCATACAGCCCTGACCTGCCCCTCTGTGAGTTTTGGTTGTTCCCGAGACTAAAGGAAATGCTGGCAGGGCACCGTTTTGAATCCCGTTGTCGTATAGGCAGTGCAGTCTACTAGTGTCTGCAACATATACCTAAAGAAGAGTACCATGTGGCATTGAGGCAGACGGGGCATATTTCAAAGATCTTAGATAAATAAAATTTTGATATTTCAAGCGGTTTTAAAAATACCGCCCTACTCTACGAACTTAAAAAGTGTTCCATCGTATTTTCAAAGAAATTGACAATTGCAAAATTACCGGTACTTGTGATTCCAACATTTTGTACAAAAATATGAATGTTTGTTTTACAGGCAATGTGGAAGTTTTTGTTTTGTACATAAATATGGATGTTTTCTTTCTGTTTACTAGGCAGGTATTAATCGAGCACAGCTAATGATATCGTTGGAACCAGAGGCAGCCTCACTGTATTGTAAATATCTACCTATAGAGAAGTTGCAGGGTGCAGATGTAGGAATTGGTGCATTCAAACCGGGTAGCAGATACCTCGTTTTGGATGCTGGAGGTAAGGAAAACTCGAGATAAAACTATATATTTTGTTTCCCCATGAATGTATTTGGTAGAAATGAATATATTATGGTTGACACTACATTTTAAAAGTTATAAATGAACACGTAATTTTAAGAGGGAAATGCTAATTGCAAAGTTTTGAACATCTTGTCGAGGGGCTATACATAGACGCGTACTTCCAATCCATTAAGAAGTCTATGATGTACAACAGGTCCTCCTAATGTAGAACTACTGTTATGTGTATTATTGAGAGAGGTTTGTAACTCCAATTTTACCAATTTTTATTTTAAAAAATTTCAAATAGAGGCATTATATAAGTTCTTTGGTTTTCAAATTGCATATAACTCGTTTAGATTGTCACTAAGTTTCTTCCAAAAATTCAAATCACTCTCCAAATCAATTAAAAAAAGATTGACCTCTTTATTTTAGTCAACATTAGCTTGGGCCTGCTAAACACTGTTATTTAGTGTTGCTTATAAATGTATTGTTCAATACAGAAAAGAGGATTCAACAGCAGAAAGTAAGCCTATATAAATGTCCGTTATTTCACATCCTCATAGCCAGTATTTGCTCTGCAATTATTGGATTTCATTATTAAGAATATAATGGTACAACCATTTTGATATGGTATAGGCAATCCCATATGCACAATATTCAATTCAGAATTCATAGGAAATTTAATAGTTTCCATGCTTATTTGAGGCCATGAGAAACTAGTTCACATTTGAGGCCATGTAAATAAGTGGACTAGTGATCCCATGGAGATTAAGAAGAGCGCACATGGGCATATGGATCATGATCATATCGAGAGTTTTTCTTGTTAACATTTTGTGGAAAAATTACACGCAGTCCATCTGTTGAATTTTTCATAACAATAAACTTTAATGGTTGCAATTTCATTTGAATTAGAGTCAAATATACTAATTCAAATGTTTTTATCCTTAAATTTATCATTATATATATATATATATATATATATATATAAAATCCAGAAATAAGTATAAAAAATCGACACAAGTAGTAGTATAATAAAAATATCACAAAACTAATTGAGGAGTGTACTCCTGAAGAATTTGAGAAACTGTTTGAGCATATACTCAATCGGCTTTGGGATATTTTAATTTTATATATATATATATATATATATATATGTATGTATGTATATTTGTCTGAGGAACTACATTTCATTCCAATCCAGAAGCCAGTGTAGGTTGTGCCCGTTTTCTCTTTGATAGGGTTAACATTTCACGGGAATAACCTGGAGGAATCTGGTGAAATTAATTTTCATAATAATGAAAACATGAACTTTAATGTTAGCAATTTTATGTAAATAATAAACTTATATACATGATATATACTCATTGCAGTGTTTTTATCCTTTGAAATATGATATATGTCTTTGTTGATATGTACGGATTTAGTAAAGCTCTATTTCATTCTGATCGTTTAGCTTGACCATTGTTATTTAATCATCAAAACACACATTCATGTGTACGGTGTCAAATGAGGATGGGCTTTGGGGATGATCTAACAAGGGACTTCTTTATTTTTTATTCTATGCTACAGTAGAGTTCAAAAATGTCTTTCCAACAGTAAGTAAAAAGAGCTAAAAAGCATTTATTATTACTCAGTGAAAAATGTCGAAGTTCACATGGTGAGGGTTTTTTGGGGAATGGAATATTTATTTTTCCTCCTAGAAAAAATCCAAATGCACCATTTTCTTTGTCTCCTTGAGACAAGAAAATGGTTTGAAGCACATAAACATAGCTCAATTAATAAAAATTTCATGGCTTAAAACCTATTTATTTCCTAGGTAGGTAAATAAAAATTAACTAAATCAACTCCGAAATTTTTACTTATCATATATTTAAAGGATGCTTATAGCAATTTCTTTGTCTTGTTGAGACAAGGAAAAAATAAATTTCTTATAGCATGTATAATCAAGATTTCTCCTCCTAAAAATGTGATTTTGGACTTTGTCATTTTAAAACGAGCTAATACATTTGATTTCAAGTCTAAACATTTTATTGTTCTACCTAGAGGTTTGTTCATGGTGTCATTTTAATTGTTTCATTGAGATACAAATTTTGGTATTAAAAACAATAATACCTCACAATAAGTAAAAAGAGTTAAAAAGCATTTATCATTACTCGGTGAAAATTGTCAAAGTCCACATGGTGAGAGTTTTTTGGGGAATGGAATATTTATTTTTCCTCCTAGAAAAAATCCAAATGCACCATTTTCTTTGTCTTAA
This sequence comes from Ostrea denselamellosa, assembly GCA_024699665.1. NCBI lineage: Eukaryota > Metazoa > Mollusca > Bivalvia > Ostreida > Ostreidae > Ostrea > Ostrea denselamellosa. The sequence continues at coordinate 15,485,430 of JAMZEH010000042.1, forward strand.
TGAGACAAAATGGTATGAAGCACATTAACATAGCTCAATTAATGAAAATTTATGGCTTAAAAGTTGTTCATTTCCTAGGTAGGTAAATAAAAATTAACTAAATCAACTCTGATTTTTTTAATTATTACATTTAAAAGATGCTTTTAGCAATTTCTTTGTCTTGTTGAGGCAAGGAAAAAATAAATAATAAGATATTTTGTCACGTGTTTGAGATTTCTCCCCTGAAAATGTAATTTTGGACTTAGTCAATTTAAAGTGAGCCAATAAATGTGTTTTTCAGGTGTAAAAAATTTTATTGTTCTACTTAGAGGTTTACTCATGGTGTCATGTTATTTGTTTCATTGAGAGACAAATTTTGATGTAAAAAACAATAATACCTTACAATAAGTAAAACGAGCTGAAAAGCATTTGTTATTGTTATTGCTTGGTGATAAATGTCATAATCCACATGGTGATTGTTTTTTGGGAATGGAATTTTTATTTTTCCTCCTAGAAAAAATCCAAATGCACCATTTTCTATTTCTCATTGAGAAAAAGAAAATTATGAAGCTCATCAACATAGCTCAATCAATGAAAATTTCATGGCTTAAAAACTATTCATTTCGTAGGTAGGTAAATAAAAATGAACTAAATCAACTTCAAATTTTTTATTTATTATATATTTAAAAGATGCTTATAGCAATTTCTTTGTCTTGTTGATGCAAGGAAAAATAAATAATAAGATTTCTTGTAGCATGTATAATAAAGATTTCTCTCCTGAAAATGTAATTTTGAACTTGGTACTTTTAAAGCAAGCCAATAGAATTGTTTTTCAAGACTAAAAAAATTATTGTTCTAGCTGGAACTTTTTTCTTGGTGTTTTTTTATTTGTCTTGGAGAAAACATTTGGTATTAAACATTAATGAATTGCAATAAATATAAGAAAATAAGACCCAAAAAGTATTATTACTCAATGAAAAATGTCTAAGCTATTGTCCAAATGGTGAGTTTTATTTGGGAATTAAAAAAAATTCGTCCTAGATAAAATCCAATTGCAACTTGTTCTTTGTCTTGTTGAGACAAAGAAAATGGTGTAAAGCACATTAACAGAGCTCAATCAAAAATTTTGTTGCATAAAAGCTATTCATTTCCTAGGCAGGTAAATAAAATAACTAAATTGAGTCAGAAATCTTTATTAACTATATTTGAAAGATACTTGTAGCAATTTCTTTGTCTTGTTGAGACGAGGAAAGACATATATAGTCAGATTTTTTGTAGTATGTATAATAAAGATATCTCCTCCTGAAAATGTAACTTTGGACTTAATGAAATTGCCTTTTGAGTCAAAAAATTTTTTTTTTCTACCTAGAACATTGTTATTGGTGTCATTGTTCGTCTGATTGAGATGTTGACAAAATTTTTCGTATTAAAACAAAACAGATCCAAAAAGCAATTTAAATCCAATCATACCATATTTGTCGTCTCATCAAGACAAAGAAAATAGTATAGGTTGTTTTTTAAAAGGTGTAGAATTAAAAATATATATATATATTGCTGAAAAGGTGATTTAAAAAAAAAAAATGAAAAGGTCATTTCCTAAATCTGTATATTTTGGAGTATTTAAAAAAGCTATATAATTAGTCTGCCTTGTCTAGAAGGAGAAATATATAATCAATTTTTTTAGCTTGGAAAAATAAAGATATTTGGGCCAAAATACTGATTCTTGACACCCCCCCCCCCCCCCAAAAATGTAAATAAAAAATGATTATTTGGCCTAAAAATTTATTTTAATAGCTAAGCTATGTTTTTGATATCATTTTGTTTCTCTCGTTGCGACAAAATTTTTGGTTCCATATTTAATGATATACTCCAAAATTAAGAAAATCGGAGCCGAAAAATGATTTCAAATAACTGACAAATCAAAAAGTGATTTTTTGGACCTAAAAATTTATTTTACCACCTAGAGCTTTGTTATTGGTACCATTTAGTTTTGTCTCATTGAGACAAAAATTCCGATACCAAAAATAATCATATATTGCCAAGAAAATCAAACCTGGGGCGTAGAAAACCAAAAATGTTCCCAATTCATGCCTAAAATATCAAACAATATTTTTATATCGAAAAATGGGTTCAAAATGGTTTAAGTTACAAATTACCTTATCAAGTCACAAAGGAGAGGTATTATGAGCAATAAGCATAGCCCCGCTCACCCCATTCTGCCAAACCCAAAGGGCGTTCTTTTGACCTTTGATCCCCAAATCGATAGGGATCATTTTCGTTCCATGGGAGGTCCATATGTTAGATATGGTGACTCTAAATGAAAAGGATAACAGGTAAGAGCCCGAAAACTATTTTGCTATTTCAATGTCCTGTACACTTGACCTTTTGACCCCTAATCGGTAGGGATAATCTTCATCCCGTGGAGAGCCCATATTTGTGATACGGTGACTCTAGGTGAAAAGAATAACAAGAGCCAAAAAACTATTTTGCTATTTTAATGTCCAGTAAACTTGACCTTTGATCTTTTGACCCCAAAATCGATAGGAATCATATTCGTCCCATGGGGAGTCTATATATATATATATATATATATATATATATATATATATATATATATATATGGTATGTTGATCTAGGTGAAAACGATAACACTTTAGAGCTTGTAAACCATTGTGTATGACCGACAACCTGATTCCAATATACTCCCACAATTTCGTTGCCAGGGGTATAATTACACTATTTAAGTTAAAAATTACATTTGGTCTCGATTAAATCAGAATTGTTATGTCAACAACTTAAAAATAAATTCAATGATATATTGTGTCTTTAAAATCACATGATATGATTTTTCACTATACACGTGTGTAAAGCCCATATACGTTTTACCGAGCATGTGGAAAAAGTTCACACTCACACAGGCAATTTATCTTGCCAAACTGGGGACTTTTCGTCATCGGGTTCAATGTTTTGTTGTCCTGGGCTGGTAAATTTAGGATGCTGATCTCGAATTTAGCATTTGTAGGAGACGTTGCCAACTGGGGGTGTCCCCGGTTGGAAGGTGTGTAAAGATACAAGTGTCCCCGTTTGACACTGTACACGCACGCACGCACACAAACACACACACTTGCGTGACATCTATCTTGACCAACATCATCCAGAACAAAATCAATATATCACAAATATTTCTGTATTAAAAGAAATTGTTTCCTTATCAATACATAATAATGATGTATATGAATATTGATTAATAATAATGGTAATATAAATTCAATATATACATTGTCATTTGTAAGATGACCTAATAATATACAGATTGAGGAGGCAATCTTAAAAATTTCTAAAAAGTATAAAATTGAAGATCTTATAATCAAATGTTATATCTATCTTGATGTACGGCGTGAAGACCAGGAGGATGACCAAAGGAAATAAAAAAAGTACTGGACACCTTCTTCCACCAATGTATTAAAAAGACATCCTGATATGCTAATGCCATTTGCAGACATGTACTGTCTTATATTTGACAAGTCAACATCGCGATCTTACAATCTGGCACAATTATCTAATAAGTCAACTTAGTCATCCGACAAGACGACAAAAAGAGATCATTATGTCTATTTTTGAGATTTTTATGTCGACTTGTCAGATCATTATATTTTTAGTGGATAATACATTTTGGCGTGAAAGCATTTTAATGGTTACTTTTGAAAACTTAAGTTTGACCGGTCACGGTAGCTCAGTGGTTAGAGCGTTCGCTTCGTAACCGGGAGGTCGTGAGTTCGAGCCCCGCTTGTGCCATGGCCGCGTCAAACCAAAGACGCAAAAATAGGTAGTGATTGCTCCCTCGCCAAACGCTCGGCATTTAGAAGTGAGAATCACGGGTCCTTAAAAACGAAGGTACCTTTTCACGTTAAAGAACCCTGAGCGCCAGGCATAGGTCTAAATTTGTGGTACTTCAACTACAGCTGGTGACGTCTCAATATGAGTAAAACAAACATATATATGACAAGTTGACAAAATCATCTGACAAATCGACATAATTTACTGACATCTATTATCTGACAAGTCGACATAATTTACCGACATCTATTACCTGACCAGTCGACATAATTTACTGACATCTATCATCTGGCAAGTCCACTTAATTATCTGACAAGAACGGGAATGTTTAAATGCCTTGTTTTGTTCACTAAACATCAACATGTCGGTATGTTGCAGACAAGTGATGGCAGAAATATACTACCTTATAACCAAGGTCATAATTTTTCAGATCTTTTTATACAATTGTCTTACTTGTCTATAGAAACGTTTATAAGTTTGGTCCTGCCCTGAAGTTTGCAATGCCAATTTTAACAATTAAATGACTTTTAACTTGATAAGTCTTTCATCTGAAAAACATATTTTTCTTGTCTTGGTTGTTTTTAGAATCAACATGATGAATTGTAGCTTATCGCTAAATCTTATGTCAGTGAAATGATTGTAATATGATTATAAAAAGACATTTGAAGTTGTCAACTTGCATAATTGCCAGACAAGTCAACATAATTATCTTGCAAGTGTATTTGACAAGTCATGGCAGAAATATATCACCATAATAATGAGAAAATATGAAATTCAACAAGTCGACATAATTATCTGACAACTCGACATTATTATATGGCATGTTATAGCAGAGATATGTCACCGTACAGATGTCATAACGCCAGTCATTTTTTCCCTTAAAGTATGTTAACATTCAGACCTTTCAAGAATAATTATTCAAAGGTTAACTACTTTTCTGTTACAAAGGTGGCACGGTCGATATCACAGTCCACGAAGTTCAGTTCAACGGAACTCTGAAGGAATTGGATAAGGCAAGTGGTGGGGCCTGGGGAGGTACTCGAGTTGATGACTCCTTCAAGGAAATGCTAGAAGAAATCGTGGGACCGGGAACGCTGGAGGTGTTTGCCATGTCGAACACAGCAGACTACATAGATTTGTTCCGGGATTTCGAGACAAAGAAGCGGAATGTTAAAGACGACGGTGAAGGAAAGATCACAATTCGTATTCCGATAAGTCTTCAAGAGTTGTACGAGGAAAGAGAGGGAGAGGAAGTTAAAAAGAGAATTCGCCAGACCAAATACAAAGATGACCTCACATGGGTCGGTGATCGTTTGCGCATTAACAAACCATGTTTTGTAAGCTTGTTTTCTGCGGCCTGTGACGGAATGGTGGATCACGTAAAGAAATTGCTACGTTCACCTGAAGTCCGAGGTACAAACAACATTCTCATGGTTGGAGGATTTTCGGAATCCCCCTTACTACAGAAAAGAATTCGTGACGAATTTAGCGATTGTCGAGTGATTATTCCGCAAGAGGCTGGGTTAGCCGTCCTTAAAGGTGCCGTCATTTTTGGTCATCAACCAGCAACAATTGCGGCACGTGTAGCAAGGTGTACGTACGGTATAGAAACCAACACGTCATTCAATGCTAGAAAACATCCACAGTCGAAAAAAAAAGTTGTAGAAGGCAAGGAGAAATGTAAAGAAGTTTTTGATAAGCATGTGTCAATTGGACAACAGTTGGAAGTTGATGAAGTTCAAAGTGAAAAAAGCTATTGGCCTCTCTATTCAAACCAAACCAAAGTATCACTACCAGTTTATTCGTCTACAGCGGATAACCCGGAGTTCGTGGATGAAGCTGGCTGTAGTTATCTTGGAAAGCTAACAGTTGATATTCCGCAATACGGTTCAGACAAAGAAGTGTCAACAAATTTCATCTTTGGTGGAACAGAACTAAAAGTGCAGGCTATTGTGAAAAGCACAGGAGAAGTTACCAGTGCCAATTTTGACTTTTTGGAAGGAGACAGTTAAAACCTGGATTTATTTAAATTCATATAAATTCTACAATTATATAAAACATGTATATATGTCAATATTTAAAAATGATGCATCAATCATATTGATAGTCACAGGAAATATGTAAACAACACTTTTCTACTTATTATCGAGTTTTGATAGCAATATAGGGTGGTGTGTGTATTAGGTGTATTAAATATTTTAAGATGCTTTATTTCCAATTTTGGATCCGTTAGGACATGCAACAACAGATATACACTAAAGTAAACTACAGAGGGGAAAATCCGAATGACAGACATTCTATATAAGACTGCAAACTTGGTATACTGGTTTCACCCAAGAAGTAGGTGACCCCTATTGATTTTGAGGTCAAGAGTCAAACTACTCTGGACATGGTAAAGTATTATCCAATCAATATGTTGTGAACCTTCTGTTTACTTGACGAATTTTACACCCCCCCCCCCCCCCCCCCCCCACAATCCCCCAAGGGTCAATATACTCTGGATATAAGCTAAATATATGTTCTCCGCTCAATATCTTTAAAGTCAAGGGTCAAATTGTTGTGGATCTACATTGTCTGCTCAGACATTCTAGATTTAATTAACATTAATCCTTTTTCAGTAATGCCACATGATGTTGCCGGGGAGGAGGGAATATGTTTCTAGCCTTACTTGTCCCATATAACCAATCATTATCGAAGCATGTTTCCATGTACTTATTTTTAGCAGCACAAAGTCCTATAAATCACACAAAAATAACTCAACAGTGATGAAACTTGAGATTATTTAAGAATTGTTAGCCATAGAGAAATTATAGAATTAAATTGATCTTGACAGAATTTGTAATTTTCTTTGATTCTAGTTCTAGCTATGTGAAGGCCTTTTCTGTACAGAGCTTTAATTTCCTGGATTTGAAAATAGAAATGCCAAATGGAAACTGAATTAAAGGAAGAAATGCAGTATATTCATAACTTTGTATAATGGCAGTATAATCCATTTTGTGTTTTGCTCACTTGCACTATAATCTCAAGTTGGCTTTTTTGATCATCTTCTCTGGAACTACTTGGCCAATTCCAACCAAACTTGCCATAAATTATCATTGTTTATAGGGAATTCAAAATTGTTCAAAAGAAGGATTACTCCCTCTTTCAAAGGGGAGGTAATTAAGAAATAGTGGAAATATGATGACATCTTTTAAAATTATTTCGAGAACCACTGGACCAGGAAAGAAAGAAAAAACTTATTTGAAAGCTCACTTAAAAAACGGAGATACAACAGTGTGCAAGTCACGGTCCACGGGAGTAGGGTGGGACAACAATTGGGAGTCAAAGTTTGTAATGGGGATATTCGAGGGCTGTTCGATATGTAATGTGTATTGTACCACTGCGCGATAACGCTTTGCAAATTTTTGTGGATGATGATACTCATGAATTCAATACCTTTCCAACAGTATAAACACGAGCCTTCAGCTCCACATAGTTTTGAACTTAGTCATTTCAGTAGAGCCAGTCGTTAACGACTTGTAAAAACGGTTGGGAAATGGGTTGAGATAATCTGAGAATATTGAAAAAAATTCAACGTCATTTAGGTTTATTATTGTCACAGAACCTAAGTTGGTCGATATATATTGATTCCATATTAGACAAAGCTAATAATAATGATAATAATAAAAAATAGGGCTCTTAAAAATACTTGAGTTCAAAATTGGTAGAAAACATCTGTTAAAATTGTATATAGCATTTATTAGGCATACTCTTGAATATGCTTCAGTTGTTTGGGATGGCTGTTCTGTGCAAGATTCTGAGAAACTTTAAAAAATACTGTTACATGTAACTGCAGCTAAAATTGTCAATGGACTTCTATCTTTGCATTTAGGGAAATCCTTTATTCTGAAACAAGCTGGCAAACTTTACATTGTAGACGCTATATCGCAAAAATGACTACTATGTTCAAAATTCGCAATGGTAGCGTCCCAAATTAATTAAATGATATTTTTTCAAATATATATGAAATTATATATTTCATATTACGAAATCAACAAGATCGTGTAAATATACAGGGACGTCTCTTTATTAATGAATTTTAACGATTCAAAGTTGTTCCTCTGAGCTAGCATGGTCATCATAAAGCATAGATCACGCTCCTGGATTTTTTCATGTTTTCTTTCTTCTACCTCACCACGGAAATGCCATATTAGAGGACAATAATTAAAATTCGACATTATAAAGTATAATAAACCTTCAATCTACCAAGCTTTTTTCAGTACGTTTACAGTAACTGCAATGCTGTGCCGCTTTCCTACACATGTTTGACATATGCTCCATAAATTTTAGTTGGTAATTAATCGTCACACCTAATAATTTAACACTGCCATCTGGTTCAATAATTTTTATCTATATTAAAAGAATTTCGCAATTTTGTTTTATGACTTATATTGCCTGAAATTTATCAAAGTTGGCCTGCAACTGATTCTTTCAAATCCACTAAAATTGAGTTGCTCTCCTCTGAAAATATGGTAACCTCTCATGAGTTTCTGCGGGCTTGTGACAAAGTATTGTCGTCAGTATACTTATAAAGATCACAGTTTCTTACAAAGTTAAAACAGTGTCATTTTAAAAGGATCCCTGAGCACGCTCAGATACAAATTTTGGAAGCAACTACATACAGTCAAACCTCGTTTTCTCGAACTCTATGGGTCCGAGAAAAAAACTCCGAGATATCCAAGGATTCGAGATATTTAGGGTAAAATGCTTAACGAATAAGTGGTTAGGACTTCCGAATCATGCAATTCGACATATCCTCGTTATTCGAGATACCGAAGTTCAGCTGTATATCATTTTGACACCCCGTTTTCCTATTACTAAGACGGCTTTCAGTGATTCACTGACTTATTTGCTACCACACTCCTAGAGCCAAATATGCAGCACAGGCACATGTCTATCTGTTCCCAATTTCGTATTACGAAATCGTTTCAAGCTCTTTGTAAGTTATAGGGATTGGCCTTCTACCGGTATAATAAAATACAATGTATTTTATTATACCGGTAGAAGACCAACCAGATAAAAAAAAAATCAGAAAGGGGGGAGGGTAGAAGTATCTATACCTCAGGTGCCTGTGATATGCAGTCTACCTTTAATAATGCAGTGTGCAGGTTAAATTCATATAATTTTATTTTGAATATCATGTGACAAAATTAGGTCGTATCGATATCAAGTGTCGCCTGTTCAGTGCAGTTTATAGTCTAAGAGAGATTGGTATGATGGGAACGGGGTCGACATGGAACCCAATCGTTTGAATGAAACTGTGAGAATCAAATTTTTCAATTATACCTAAAAAATTGTTTATCTCTGCTTTATTATTCTGTCACATTTTATTGCGAGAGGAGATATGACGGTCATTGCTAGAAGAGATATGACGGGAACCATTCGCCTGCGCGCGTGCGTGCGCGTAGAATACTACGAGACTTCAGGTATCGCACCGGTAATTGTCCAAAATGAACTTAGTCAATTGTAGTTCCGTATATTTTAAAAGAATATTTTTTTAATACGTGATTTTCCCCATTTCACCTTCTTCTTTTCTCTTATTTTTTGTACCCCTGATTAGGAAATTTTGTGTAATTTGTAGAAATAATGAATTGTTTACAGTGGAACTATTTGATGTTGATAGCTGAGGCTACTTTCTGAGGAGCACTCGGTCTGTTCACACACATGTGAAAAACACGTGGATTTGAGGGTAATCTTGTTTGCAGGTAAAATCAAATCGAAAATGCCGTATAGGGTGTCTTTTTTTCTGGTGTCAGGAGTCGAGAGAGGTAACATAGAACATTTCCGAGTGCGTTATTTGGCATCAATTTTGTAAACTGATTTTTAATGGTTTCCCCCCTCTGTAGTAATATATAGTGAAATTGATTACCGGTGTGATACCTTCAGAGAAAAGCTTGTAAATTTAATTGCGAGGGAAGATATGGAAGGGAATTACTACCATGATTCTATATATCCTTCTTTTATTCTTAATTCTAACTTTGATTTTACTACATGATATTTTTAATTCCATGTTACCTTATAACTTTTCAATTTCCATTCTTAATTCTAAATTTTATTTTGCTACATGTCATCATTAATTCCATGTCACATTATTATCTTTAAATTTTCTATTTGCTTTCGACTTGCATCTTTGAATATAATATATATGACATCCTTAATTCCATCTTATTTTATTTTATTCTTGTATTCGTTACATTTTAAATTCTAATTTAGATTTTACCATCTGACATTCTTAATTTTATCGAGATTCAATCTGTTGTTTCGCTTTTCTTGTTAATCCTATTATGCTTCATTGCATTTGTCATTTTATGTCTCATTATTATACCAGTGGGCATTGCATTCGCTACAACTACTGCTCCCCGGATAGGAAACTGAAAGTTCGACGACTTACGGAGTCCATTTCTTAAAGCAATAAAAGCTGCCAAAATTGCAATTTTTTATAGTGGCATTAAAAGAGGTTAAACGAACGTTGATATGATTGAAAAAAAGAACTGCATCGAATTTCCTCTCTTATGCATCGTTTACACACCTTTACGTGATGAAAAATATATTCCTCGACATTCCGTTTGACCCTAACAATGGCAGCTGATTAATCGTCGGCGACAATCCCGAAGATAACCGATGTTGACACGAATGATTCTGATGCTGATCGGGGTGGATCGGGTTGTATCCGGGTCATTAAAATATGGACGGCGAGGTGAGATAAAATTCTAGTTACCATCATTATTTTGGCATTGTTAACGATGTTATGTTTTCAAGTTATGATGGTATGTTTTTTAGTTATGATAGTTTTAAGGGATCGCTCGAAACATTACGCAAAATTCCAAAGTCGTCTTTCTCCCTCGCTTCGAACCTTTCGTGTCGGACATCTTTCGTGCTTACCGGAAATATTGCGCTTGCGCATTTGATTTTGCCGAATGAGTTCAACTTTAGGTCATTGCATACGGAAATAATGTCGGGAAAATTAAGGTACGGGAAGACTTAATTTCAACTGTCGAACATTTTTGCATTTAATGCAAAAAATACAACATGTCAAAAGTTTAATCGATAAAATCAGGTATTAGAAGGTAGATGTTTACAAAATTTTCGATTAAATTTTAGGACCCCAAAATAACAATTTTGACAGCTTATATTGCTTTAAAAAGGCGTATATATCTGGGCATAAATTAGTCCGACTAAGTTATGCCAATATTTATAAGAGTTTAAATTGCGCTTCTGAAAGCGACATACACCAAAAGCTGCGAACTTAGTATGCGCAGACTATCGTTTTAGAGACTAAGATAAAATGAAGTGGATCTCTTTATCGCAGAAAAAAATTACATCGAAGTACATCAACCCTGATCCTGACGCGATTCTGAATTAGAATACGGTGTAATAAAATTTGTCTTTAACCTTACCCCTAGTCCTCTCTCTCTCTCTCTCTCTCTCTCTCTCTCTCTCTCTCTCTCTCTCTCTCTCTCTGCGTGTGTGTCTGTCTGTCTGACTCTCATTTTTCATGACAGTAATAAAATGTGTGTGAAAATGTAAGACTGCACCCATGAAGACAACCTTGCCTACTCGATTTAGCGATTGGGGAATATTAGGATTTCTTGAAGGTTTCAGTGTTTTATCCTGAATACATTTCCATATACCTACTTGTAAAATATTATTTCTACAAATCATGGTACTTGTAAACCTACACATATTAATTCATTATGTCTTTTTTTTTCTTTCTTTTAATACAAATTGAGCTCTGCATCAGTCACCTGTGGGACCAGGGATGTTTATGATGAAAAACAAGATGGAAAGGCGTTAATTCGAAAGTGAAAAAAGATAAGAAAGTTGCTGCAAAGCACACACACACACACACATACACTAAATAAATAAATAGATAAATAAAAAATAAAAAGAAGAAATTGAAAACTACGCACTTATGCCTACTCAGTGTGACGGAACTTTTAAAAGCTTACCGCTGTCATCTGCCTTTTTGAGAAACCGACTCCAGGAGAACTGGAGTACCCAGGACACCTCGGTCACAGAAGTTGGATACGAAATGGAATTAAGGATCTCATGTAGCAAAATAAGATTTAGAATTAAGAATGGAAATAGAGATGTTCTAAGGTAACATGGAGTTGAAATGTCATGTAGTAAAATCAAAGTTAGAATTAAAAATACAAGAAGGATACATAGACTTATAGCAGTAATTCCCTTCAATAGGAAGATACCTAGCCTTACGAAGTCTTGTTCATATAATAAATTGGTGTATGTAGGTTTTACAGTAGGCATTTTTTTTTTTAGTTCACGTGGTCTATTCGATATTTTGTATCTTTTATTCTACTATAACTTTTATCACGCACGTAGACAGAGAAAACATTTTGCAAACATAAACATTTTTATGATCTTGAGATTCTGCTACCAAATCTAGTCTCATTAGCATCGGCATAATAATTTGAGGGGAGAAAGTCTTTTTTCCGGAATTAAGAATTCTACACATACTTATCTGTTTTAAAATGGGTTAGTCCCCTTTGTAAACAAGTTGCAAGAGTAGTGCCAGTAAATCGAGTAATCACTGTAATGGTACCATGCTAAACGATCGATTTTCCTAGGGGAGTCTGAGTTGGTTTTTGTTTTGTTTTGGTTTTTTTTTATATTAGTGTTATTGAACGTTGTGCATTAATTCATGTGCGTAATAATGTAGTCTGCTTCCGACTTCGCTGCAAAGAACACGGGCACTTGATTGTGATTAAAATGAAACCCGAATTATCTCCATCAGTAAAACGCCCACACGATTTATTTTTGAATGGGTAAGTGATTTTATATCAAGTAGTAAACAGTGGAATATGATATGAATATTGATGTAAGTCCCATTCATGATTTTTTTTTATACTGCAAACTTTTAACTTAGTCGACCTTTGGTATACTCATTATATAATAGTTAATACAGCACATCTGGTTAGCTGTGTAACATCCTTCTGTTTAAAACTGTTCCGTGATGAGAACTCATACTCTTAAACAGTAGCAAGTGGTATGAAGCAAATGATGTAAGTCACTTAGGGGTCTGATTTTTTGTGTAAATACTTGTAAGAACATAGCAAGCTTATACTGTTCATTGACATTACACATAATGTTATCCAAGTCTGCTTGCTATTTACAACAAATATGGGAAATCAGATGGAAAGTACAAGCATGTTACTTAATATAACCAAAACAGTTAGTGTTTAGTTCCTAAAAAATAAGTAAACTGAAATGATATCTTTGCCTTAATTCATTCACTATTAACTTGTTAGTATAGTAGAAGAAAGACTATGATACCTGTAACTGTGGAGGTCAGTGTCTCATTGTATATATATATGTATGTGTGTGTGTGTGTGTGTGTGCATCATATTGATTTATAAAGTGAGTCTAACACATTTTCCACTATAGGCCAGTCTAGCAGTACATATTATGAAATATGTACGTGAATACTGTTCGTAATGTACTAACTGAGAGATAAAGTTACTGAGATATAAAAGCTTCTTTTTTTCAGAGGATGATGATCACACAGTGTATCAATATTTTCCCAACAAAATGTATGCAGTATAGATTTTGCCATCAGGAGCTCTCCCAGATCATTGGTTACAAGGGGTAGACATTGCAGAACAGTATGTTGGTGACAGCTATTCTGTGTTCCTTTATTCTCGGAGTCGTAGTTACACTGGTCATTCAGTTTCTCTTCATCAAATATCAGCTGAATCATACTCCAGAAGAACCAATCAAACGCAGGCCACAGTTTACAGATTTCAAGCTTCCAAAGGTATAAGATCTAGTGCTACAAAGATTCAGATCTTAGAATTAAGTGTTAGCAAAATCAAATTTCAATAAAGATATTACTTATAAACCTTTGTAATTAAAAAAAAAAGAAAAGAAGTCATTCATAATGGTATTAGAGTACTTTACTGTGTTTACTGTGTTCCAATTTAACTGTTAAATGAAACATTTAAATAAATTGAGTATTTTATGTCAAATGTGTGTGTACTATACTGGGTATTTTGAAAGCTGGCAAAACAACAAATATGTAGGATTCCAAAAGTAGTTCTAACAGTTTTGAGTACAGAAATTAATGAAGTTGATATATGTGATCAGTTTAGCAGGTCTGAATCTTTGGCTACATAATCTTTTCTTTTTTTTTTTAAGTTACCTTAAGCAAATTTAATCATAAGCAAGGCAGTAGTATAGAAAAATTATTTGTCAGTGACTTTTTCTCATACTTGTAATAATTGTAGTATAGGGACCCTCAATACAAGTATGTCCAAATCATGTGTGGTTCTTGTCATTGAAGGGCATAGAAGAGTGACCATTCCTGAAAAGCAGTGAAAACTGATTAACATTACTTTTTCTTTCTCTGAAATTAAATTCAGTCTCAAATTCAAACAGACTCTAGGCAATGGATACTCTTTCAATAAATTTATAATACTTTTCAGATTTTGTGGTCTAGACAAAATTATGATCAAATGATAAGTAAATATTGACTATGTAACCCAACCTCCCCCCCACCCACCCCCACCCACCCCCCACCCAAAAAAGTATAACAACAACAACAAAAAAACATTAAATGCAGTGTATTTTTAGAGATTTAATAAATCTTGGAAATATGAAGTATTCAAGCTGTAGTTTACTGCAATGTTAAACTAGGGTGAATGTTAACTTTGTGCTCTTGCACTTCTGTATCAGTTTTCCATCATCATATATGCATATACATAAATGGTACCTTGAGTGTTTATCATTATTTAATTTTTATTTAAGAATCCCAAAGAATTTGCAGATGAAATTATTCTGAATATTTCATCAAATTCGAAGGAGAATTGATGGAGAAATTTGAAGAAAATAGGAAAATATCCCAAAGTCATTTGTCAGCAATTTTCTCATTTGCATGTGTTTGATAGTTTTGTCACTGTGACATCACAATGTATAAACAGCTACTATGAGACATAACATTAGTTTAAGTGACTGTCTATAGATATATATTGGGTTGATCAACCCAATTATATATTCATAGACAGTCACTTACAAACCCAAGAAGTGATTTGTTTTCTTGAGGATCATTACATGTATATGATAAGAAGTCAACATATGCTCAAGAACTGATAATCAATATATTGAATGTAAAGACGTGTATTTAACTGTTAACAATATACACTATATCAACAGTATTGAATTCAACATTGCATGTGTTTAATTCTGTTAACCAAAATACCCCCAGTACTTGTGTCTACAAACAGTTCTAAAAACTGTAATTTCAAAATTTCACTGGTAACAATGGCGGGGTGCAAGTCAGTGTGTGATATAAAAAGTGTGGTGAACTACTTCTACATCCCCATTCTTCAGATAAAACAGTCTTAAAACATGTGATGATATACCGTATAACAGGTATTTTCTGCGGTTGTCCATTTTTTGCGGATAGAAAAAATCTGCAAAAATTACAATCGCAAAAAATATATCGATACATATCAGTATAGGAAGATATAAAGCAACTGCAGAAATTGGAAACACAGAATATAATTTGCTTCCTTTTAGGAGTTGGATTGCAAAAATTTCCACCTGCAGAAAATACAATCCTATTATATAGTACAACTGTCAGTAAAGAATAATCTTTTATAATATCAAATGTTTTGTTGAAAGATGACTAAATATCTGTTATGCCATAATGAATATTGTCTCTTGTGAATTTATTTGTAATGGGGTTCATTTCTCATTTTCTTAAATAAATCTGTGTTTATAAAAGTCAAAGTGTCTCAACATCTTGTCCAATTTCAACAGTCAGTATTTCTTCAAAATTTGCACTTTCTCTTTTTACTGTCAAGTAATCATCAAAAATCTTCACAGTATCTTTGTTCACTTTGAATGTTTTGTTGTTATAAGATATGTTGAAAATAAGATGTCAAAGCTACACATGTAATACTGCAATGGCAGCCACTTTTATGACATTCACGGCTGTAGTCACATCCTGTCCTTCCAATCCATAAGCTACTTACGTCATTTAGATACACACCACAAAATATTATCCAAATGTGAAAACATTTTGTTTCTTGTGTAGGTCTAGGGATTATATTATGTATGTGACACTAAAATGTAGAATTATTTTGCTTTGCCTTACAGGTGAATATTTATGATTTTTAAAGATGTACAGCACACCTTGGACAATTGCAATTCTTGAAAAGTACAAGATAAATTGATGTTAGGAATTGGAAACTTTTAAATCTATCATATTAATTGTGAAAATTGTAATTTAAAATTTGTGTAAAATCACTAAGAGATAAAAACAAAACTCTGAGGGATTCAGATTTATCATCATGGATCTTCAGATTTAGCCCTTAACCCACTTATCTAACCAGATAGGCTACACAATTTGTAAGGGATAAATAATGTATGATTTATATTCATCATGCATTTGTGACATACTTTCTTTTAAAAAGAAAACTGAGTGTATGTCATTACTTTTTAACAAGTCTATATTGATCAATTGTTCAAAATTGCTGAGAAGGCCAATGTTCAATATTCAGTCTTTAGAACAAAGCTTAAAAGTTGTTGTAGGATATTTGATATATCATTAATATGTTGTTATGATGTTGGGTTGCCTAATATGATATTGTCATGTTTTAAGGACTTACTGGTTGCACTAAATGAGGCTCTTAAGAAAGATCAGAGAGAAAGTTGTCTGGCATTGAATTTGATTATCAGCTTTCTGTTTAGAGAACTGAAGGATAAAAAATTCATTAGAAGGTAAGTTTCTAATAGTAACAATATGTAAGCAAGTTACTGGGTGAATCGTTTGGAAGTTGAAGGAATAATAGAGTGAAACCAATCCTTATAATGCGTAGGACAACTTGTATTTTTTAAATTGAAAATAAACTTTACAGGATGTTTTTAATAACAAGATGTACATGTACAGTATCTGTACTATTTCCAAAGAGGTTATGTTATAAATTTGATTTGTTGTTATTTGGGAAAAAAAGGTAAAAAGTAATGAATGGGATTTTGTAAAGTTCTTAGCTAAGGTATATTGTAATATCAATAATACCAGATACATCTGTAATTGGCCAGTTTTTATTTTGGAAGAGATGTTAGTGGAAGGTGTAGGATTTCTAGCATGTCTAGGAGCAAAATGAATGAAGTTTTGTTATCCCAGCAGCTTGTGATCTCTAAATGTTCTTAATGATTTATATTTGTATGTTAGGAGTCAAAAAAGACACTTTTTTTTTTTTTAAAGTAAACTGAGATATATTTAGAATAAAATATACTGCACTGTTTATAAAAATTAAAAATGCTGAAATATGAAACTAATGACACTACAGGTATATTTTTTGTACGAATGATCAGTGCAGATGCCATAATGCGCAATAGATTGAACACCCCCCCCCCCCCCCCCCCACCCCACCCCACCCCCACCCCCCAAAAAAACCATAATAAAAATAAATAATAATAAAAAAAGGGAAAATAGAAAATCAATAAAAACAAACTAACAGAACTGATTCTTGATTGACACTTACAAAGATGTTGAATATTTTCAGTGGCACTGACATAATACTTATTTTTATTGTATTATATTTGCATGTACATTAATTATTTTAACAGATGGGTAATCAAGAAAATGAACACAGAATTTGCAGAGCTGATGCAGAAGACAGCTGGCAGAATTTTGGAACAAATATCAGTAAGCTTGATTAATTACCCCATGCTGTGGTATATTCTAAATTTATAGAATGTCAAGTGTTTGCACCTGAGCATGAAAGTCTGAAGAAAGTAATATTTATTATCAACATGATTGAGTAGAAATCAGAGGCAAAGGTGGAGATTTAATATGTGCTTATTAATGATGAGACCAACAGAGGAGTGTGATTAAATCAGAAGAATTTAAGTGCAAAAAGGTCAAGATTAACATGCTGTTGCTCAATTACAAGAACTATGTCCCCATTTATTCTATATAATTTTATAATAATTATTTTTTTTCTTTTCAGAAATTAGAAATATATTTTCCATTACTGTAAAACTTAGGTTTGAACATCTTTTTAAATATGCAAGCCCTAGGATTCCTGATATCGATCTTAAAATATTACATTTGTCTCTAATGAAAAGAATTCATAAATAGAAATCACTATTAAAGAGAAAATTATACTTGAACTTCTATTCCTCTAAGGAACCATCTGCTGCTAAATATTTATCATATTATATGTAGCGCATCAAATCAAAATTTTTTGATTTGAAATCATACAGTGAAGGAGTACACAATTTATGTATGGTTTTGAATTGAGATTCTGAAGAACACAATTATAAAGTGTTTAAGTCTTGCACAAATCTTAGGTGTGTATATCATTAAGCATCATCACTTATGATTTAGATACAGATGTGGGTGCCTTTTTATGGAAGGTATACATGTAATAAAAAGTAAGGATGAATCCCAGCATGATCACATACTACTGCTAGTTTTTTCTTTGGACAAGAGACCTTCTCTACATTGTCTCAATCTTCATAAGTGTAAAAAGATACTGGTTAGTTAGAGTTAAACTGATGAGATAGACTGGAAGTACTGACTTAGGTTAGGGACTAACCTGATGAAACAGTCTGGGAATACTGAATAAGTTTAGGGATTAACCTGACGAAACAGGCTAGGAGTACTGTCAGAGGTTAACTTGATAAAACAGACTAGGTGTACTGTCTATGGTCAGAGGTTAACTTGATGAAACAGACTGGGAGTACTGAGGGAGTACTGACTTAGGTTTACTTGATGAAACAGACTGGGAGTACTGAGGGAGCACTGACTTAGGTTAGGGATTAACCTGATAAAACAGACTGAGAGTACTGGCTTAGGTTTAGGGTTGAACTTGATGAAACAGAATAGGAATAAGCATTATCTTATTAGTCTTCATGGTTTTCTGATCATTTATTTCCCTTTTTTTCATTGTAGGTTCAGGAATTCAATTTAGGACCATCCTTTCCCGTCATAAAATCTGTAGCAGTCAAAGATACTAAAATAGAAAATGATGCAATAGATGTAAGTTTTCTTTTTCACAAATTTAAGTAGATGTACATGTATTTTCTCAAGGTAATGTACCTTATTTTCTATTAGCACAAACTGTTATTAGAAAATGTACACCTGGTTTCTTCAATAAACAAATGCATCCTACAGTTACACAGATATACATGTAAATACGCATTTCTATGATTTACAGAAATTAGATGTAGAAGTTGACCTAGATTATCGGGGAGGGTTCCAGTTGTCACTTGGAATTGACCTAGTCCTGGGAAAGCATGTGTTTCTATCTGTCACAGTCACAAACCTTCAGGGGAGGGCCAGACTTCAATTCTCACACAAACCATACAGTCACTGGTCCTTCTCCTTCTATGAGGAGCCACATATTGATTTCCAGGTGGAGTCGAAGTATGGAGGGAGAGCAACTCCACAGCTAACTTCACTAATAATTAAACAGGTAGGTTTGCCAGTAAAGATGTGATCATGTGTAATTTTTAATTCATAATGACTTATGTATGTTTACTTTTACAGGCTCTTTTCACTTTGGTTTCTGTTAAGTGGTGCCTTGCTGAGAATTGTATTATTTTAGAAGAGAAGGCTATATTGACATACATGTACAATGAACATATACAAGATGCAACCTCTTATTTATGTGTTATCACCCTGCTTTGGTTTCCATTATGCATCCATAAAATTAAACAAATAGTTAGCCAGCTACAAGACCTTTGATGTTGATATCGTATGAATGATAGAAGTTTGACTTAGGTCAAGATGAATATGAAATAGGACTTAAAAAAAAAAGTGCCATCTTACATCTTGTTCAGGTGAATTTGAAAAAGACCAAATGTGTGTAATTATTTAGGAGTATAAAATGCATTGTATAGAATGTGAAAGAAGGAAAGGTTGCCATGATTTCTTTGTTGAGAAAATTATTGTGTTTTTTTTTTTAATTCTTGGAATTAAAGATTTTTAATTAAATTGATAATAAACAAATTGTGGTGATTGAAAGTTTTGTAATGTGACAGATCAGGCTGGGTTTATTTCAGATTAGAAGAACCATTCGAAAGAAGCACACGCTGCCTAACTACAAGTTTAGGATGAAGCCGTTCTTTAGGCCTCCACCTTCCAGAGTTCCACAGAAAGATCTCTTCATAAATGGCACCAAAATAGGTCATGGGAAGCTTACTGTAACAATTAAGCGGTGTTCACGCTTGATTGATGTTCCACCAGATTCAATCCTTTATTGCTCATTATCAGTTGGTATGTAAAACATTTTTATATATTTAAATTTGTAGTAATAGCCATCTCCTTATGAATGTGATGCAGTTGTGAATAATCACGTATAAATCTAAATAAATGTAGCATGTCTATGTTAACACATGAGAATTCCAATGAAAAGGAAAGTATAGTGTAAATATGAAAATAAATTTCATTTTTGAAAGTACATGAAGGTATGAACTGCAGTGCCTCATGCTGACATACTTTTCATGAAGTGCTAACACACTTTATGAAGCATGCTGGTGTGAAGCTTTGCATTTCATACCCTAAGTATTTTCAAAACTGAAATAAATTTTTTTTAAAAGGCTGTGGTAATTTGAATGAATACATATATGTACTTTTGTATACTTGGTGAATATCAGTGACATCAGTGATTTTTATCTTTCAACAGATTTCTTTATATTTAGAAAACTGAAGATCCCTTTTAATTTTAACCGAGTTGAAGACACAAGTGAGCTTGTCATATGGCCAATGGATGGCCTGTGGTTGTTCATGACATGCATAAATCTTGTTGAATGTGGGGCATATCTCAGAAGTTAATTCTTGAGCCAATTTTTATCAAACAATGAATGTTTGTAGACCCATGGGTGTTTTGTTCTTTCTTGCTGATTAGTATGGCTGCTGTATGTCAGACTATATAAATTCATTTGTAGTGAAATATACCTTGAATTTATTGCAGATAGCTGCCCATGGCTTGAGTTGCTTGAAAAGAAGAAGAAGGTGTGGGTAATTCAGGATGTGGAGATCATGAGAGGCAGCTCAGAATCTATAGGACTTATTTTTAAGGAGGTACTAAAGTGAATGTGGAATGTACTCACCAGTGTCCTTGAACTCTTATGTATACTGACTAGTGTCCACTAGTACCCACTAGTGCCACTGTATGCAGAAGTTACATTGGAATTCTGATAATGTGATAGAAAGTGTATGGATGGGAAAATTGCTATAAAAAAAATTAGATTATTCCTATGAATTAGAAATATGTTTATTCTCCCAAAAGGCTTGTGGCCTAAAAAAAAATTTACCCAGGTCTAAAGGATGTTTTTTTTTACCTTAACATACTGTGCATTTTTTACATCACATTCTGAATTCTTCACAATATCAATTTGAAGTGCCTCTTTAGTTAAAAAAAAAAGGGGGGGGGATAGGAAAAAATTCCTGAATAGTAGAAATTATGAGAACTTTTTTGATTTTTAGGACTTTTTATTGGATAAATATGAGGATGTTGTTGTGGTGGACTGTGTAACTCCTGGCTCTCCGGCTGACCAATCAGACATCAGAAAGGTACATGTAACAATCAATCATTTTATGACATTTCAAGCCAATAAAATCATATTAAAATTAAATTCAAAATTATCTTTTCAGGGAGATATTTTGACCCTTATTAGCAATGTTAAA
This sequence comes from Ostrea denselamellosa, assembly GCA_024699665.1. Taxonomy (NCBI): domain Eukaryota; kingdom Metazoa; phylum Mollusca; class Bivalvia; order Ostreida; family Ostreidae; genus Ostrea; species Ostrea denselamellosa. Next base: position 15,506,944 of record JAMZEH010000042.1, read on the forward strand.
GTGACAACTTCAAAACAAGCTGCAAAGTTATTCAAAAATGCTGGAGAAAGGTAATGTAAATAGAGTAACACTGTTGTTTCACTCATATAAATGCATCAGCTTGCATGTATATACTTCACACATATCTTAAAAATGTGTGACTCCAATAATCAATAATTTTAAGATAAATCAAAGTTGAAATTGAATTGTACTTTGAATCGGCATGTAATGTATTTTGCAGGGTTTTAGTCAGGATAGAAAGGGCAAAGATAAAAAACCACCCCCCTCATGACCTTCAAATTACAGAGGATAATGTCAGTCTCAAGGTCAGTTGACTTTACAATCCCTTCAAAAATTCAAGGAACTTGTATTTTTGCATATCCATCATAGACAGGTTGTATAATGGTATGGCACAGAGCATTTATCTGTCTGTCTTTCCGTAAATTGTTGGTCAGTTACAACAGTATTTATATGGATAGGATAATCAAACCTGGTACACATGTTCTCTTAGAGAGAGGAAGATGCCAGTTATTTTTCAAGGTTAAAGGTCAAGGTCAATTTTGTGGGATATTCTTGTTAGCATGAAATACTTTTTATATGCCTGTCTTTCAATTGGCTGTATTATAGTATGAGCTTTCCCATCCATCCTTTTGTCTGTTTACTTTTTCATGTTGTGGGGTTTTATCTTTCACACTTGCATTCAGTTTCATAAAAGTAGATTATATACATGTATTGAGTGACCTTTTCTGTCTTTCAGGATTCTTCCCAGAATGACTTAACAAAATCGTCTGAGATTTCAGAAGATTTTGTCAACATCAGTATAAATACTCACCATGGGGAAAAAAGTTCCTATACCTTACCTTCCCCATCTAGTAGTCCACAGAAAAGAGTTCTAGACTTTGTGAACACGGGCCTTGGAAAAGGGAAGACTCTTCTAAGAGGGAGACAAAAAAGTAACACCATCCATGAAGCACCTGCAAGCTTACAGCCAACAGGACAAATCAGTCCTAAGCCAATCAGAAGGAATGTATCAGACAAGAACCTGTCTAATCTGGGAACCTCACCCTCTGGATCTTCCCTAAATGAGGGGATGGATCTAAAGGGGCGGAGTCAGAGTGATGTGTCATCTGTAAAGGTATGCTAACATACTGTATAAACAATGTAATGAAACTAAATTTAAAACATATTCAATAGAATTGTACATGTGCAGATATTAATACACTATACTGAAATTATCTCCGTACAGTCTTTGGAATCAGCTGATATAATGACAAATGAAGAACCTGAAGATGAAGATGATAATATCGATGTCATTCAAACCATTGAAGTTCCTTCGTGCAGTGTAAGGATTCTGTTGTGCATTAACAGTATAAATGTCTCAATTGTCATTAAAGATCTGTGTAGTAAGATTGGAGGACTGTATGGTAGGTCCATAATTATTATTGTAGAAAGGTTTTATAGAAGCAGTACATTTGGTTTTTGTTTTTTTCTTTTGCATTATGAATTGTGATGTAGCATATAATTATAGACCATTATTTAAAGAATTTTCATCTGAAACATGTTTTATGGGAAGTTAAAAGTATGATATAATACTAATGAAAGATTATGTTGGGGAAAAAAATTCATCATAAACTTGTAATTAACTGATTATGTTATTCCTTTATTGTAGGATCCGGTGTGGAATGAGACATTTACATTCAATGTTCGTGCTGATGAGAAGTTTCTAAATGTCTGTGTATCTTGTAAAATACCAGAAAAGTTGGACAAACAGAACAAAATCATCAAACCATCTAAGGTCTTTGCCATTGGACAGGTACTTTTTGAGAAACATCAAAAAGAGAGTATTTTATCAGAGAACAGCTATAGAGACTGCAGTAGGGATGATTTGGTGTGTCTGGAGGAGAATTTTGTTTTAATATCCAAATCAAAATTTGTTTTTTGAGTTGTGACAGCTAGTATGCTGAGATTGCAATGGGATGTCCTTTTTTTGCAGAGTCCTTGTTTGATTTTATATTAGAACATGTATTTCCTTTTTCCTGTATTACATATTATCAAGGCTATTTCTTAAATGTAAAACAAAAGCAAAACAATTACCAGCATACAAAAAGGGAAAAATGTAGATAGTCATAAACACCCTATGCACAATGTCAGAGGTTGTACTCTGATAGAGAGAAATGATGAATACATTGCACTGTATCGTGTTCTTGTAGGTCAGTCTTTCTCTGCTAGACATATGCTTGGACTGCTTGATGACATTACAAGGTGATACTCAGGAAACTGTGTCCTTAGAACCTACAGAGGCTAGGGCGGGGGCCAGGTAAGGAACTCTTAATGGAGGATAGTAACAGTTAGATAAATGTACTTGTAATGAAACTTGTTTACCTTAAATGAAGGACCAAACCTTCAAAGGACCTGTACAGTAAAGCATTTTATATTGAATGCTTTTCAGCCGGAACAAGTTTTCCTCCTACTCAGGACATCCTGGATTTGATCCCAGTCTGTGTTTTGGTGACATAACTATGGCATTTCGTCATACTCCTAATAATCTCAATGACAAAGATCTCAAACAGTTAACAAGGAAACTCCCAGAACCAGTCCCAATAAACAGGAAGAAAGAAGAAAAACCTGTTACTGTCAGTAAAGAGATGATCTTGGGAGGTGCCATCAAAGAGTAAGGAAGGAATTTTAGAAATCTTCATAAGAACCACAAGGATACAATTATACGTATATATGCAACTATCCTCATGTAGTGTAGATTGAAATTACTCAAACCTTGTAGCCTGGAGTGAAGGGTTGGGCCACATTAGAGTATCAAGATTTACATAGGAATCTACATGTATATGTAAACATTCTTTGAAAATCCCTCCTAACAAACCACAAGGGTTCAGTTAACTATGAAGACATAAAGTGTAGATTAATACTCTTCTATATTTGACAAACTGCTGATAGAACTCTCCCATTTCTTTTGTCCAAAAATGGTTTATTTAGATGTTAATCTTTTTCTCTGATTACAGGTGCATTTCTTAATATATTGGATGATTGTATTATATTATATCATGTATTATGCAAGCATAGATGTAGTATAGATTCAGTGTGATCATACCACCTTGACTTGAGTGGGAACACATAAGGAGGACATAACAGTACATGGGGAAAATACATGAGGTCAGGTGAAACTGTTTGCTACATAGGCCTCTTGTATAACTTTTTGTATCCATTTGCAGAATTGTGAAGGGAAAACATGACTTAATGCTGACAAACTTTGAAGCAGCAACATACTGCAACTACTGTGGGAAGAAGGTAAAATATATATACATATATCTGTATGTATACATTAAAATTCAAGGACTACGTGTATGTATAAAAAAAGTTTAGATTTGAAGATACTGCAGTTACATTTGTTTGAAAATATTCATGTTTCTCAGCATTCTTTTCTCCTAGATATGGTTTAAACAAGCATTTCTATGTAGCCTGTGTGAAATGAAGTGTCACAAGAAATGTGCAGCAAAATATCAAATGGAGACAATTTGTACTGAGTAAGTGTAAGATGATTAAGTGTAGGATGATAATTTACTGAAGGTCTTAAAATGTAGAGAAATATGACTGATAAAATTTGCTGTAAGGAATGAAAAAAATATTTTCTCATTTTATATGATAAGATGGGACAGTTTATGGATTGCAGACTGGTACTGAAATACACTGATCAATGAATTTTGTCACTGAACAGATGTAAATCAGTGCACGGAGAGGTGTTACAATAAATTTCCCTGGTCAACATGATTATGTAACAAGCATGCAGTGTGCACCTTAATGTCTCTTTTACATCCTGTAGGCAAAATTAACCAAGAGTTTATATGTGCTGACTTGCATATCCTGAGTGTACAGACGTACGACAATAATTTGTTGGGCGATGATTCTTTGTGTTATTAATAGTGCATTTGAAAATATATTTTAATAAATGTAAGGTATTATTAAATTGTTCGTATTTTCTACTGAATGAGTAAATTGTACAAGAAATTGTCTACTGTATTCATTTGATAACTGATAGCTTTAGAAAAGGCGGTACATTATTGAGAAAGTGTTGTATAAACATAATTTAGATCTAATGTTTGTAACAAATGAGCATTTTGACCTATACTTCACAAAATGTGTAGAGTTTGAAAATTATGGTGTTCGTAAAACCATGAATTATCAATAACACAATGAAAATATTCAGTATTAATAGGTACTACCTTAAAGTAATGATAAAATACAAGTACATGTATATTGTTGAACATTTTTATGCTAGGCATGGGCCAATGAAAAGGTCAGATCCAAAGGAACAATGGAAACCGCTGATGATCAAGGCAGAAGGAGAAAAAGTGAAAACTACAGAGAAAAGCACAAGCATTCTGAGTAAATTTAAACAGAAAAAGACAAGTAAGACTATTCAAGTGATAGCAGTATTTATAATTTTAATTTACAAAAAATAGGCTCTCCTTTGGAGTATCACCACTTTATGTTATATCTGCTATTTAAAAATGAAGACTTTTTCTTTTGAACTAATTAACAAATACTAAACAAGATACTGGGTTTTTTATATTGTATATGTAAAGATTTTTGCACATGTACAAATGATTTATCAAAAGACCCATTTAGTGATGGATGCAAGGAAATCAAATTTTATCAATTTATGATTTTTAGTCTATATTTATACCCCCCCACACAGTTTGTAGAGAGTATGCTGGAATCACCTTGTCCATCTGTCTAGGTGTCCATCTGTCTAGGTGTCCGTCTGTCTAGGTGTCCATCTATCTAGGTGTCCATCTGTCTGTGGATATGATTTTGTTAATAAAAGATGTGTTGTTTGCTGGCTCATGTATGTTGAATAGTTTTCCATGAAATAATACTCAGAAGTTATATTAAGCATATTGTGAGTAATGCTCTGCTGCAGAATATATCTGTACATGTATAGTCTTACATTTACATTAATTGCTCTCAAGAAAGCAGAGCTTTTCTTTATGTCAAAAGGATGTATTTATGCTTCATTGAGCTCAAATTCACTATTTCCCACCATCCAGTGTGCCCTGCAGGGGTATCAGTCCCATTAGGACAGTTCTAGTTAGATTTGAAATATTGTAATCAAAAGCAGATCTCTTACCTTTCACAGAAAGAAGATGTGAACGATGGGTCCATGTCAGTCATCCATTAGTAATTTACTCTGGACTTTTTCAGCATCAAAACCACAGTCCTCCCTTCACAAACCCACCACCCCAACCCAGGTCCTTCCCTATACACTGTCTCCTAACATCAGCCCCTCCTTTGGGCGAAGACGCAATTCAGCACCCAACACAGACAGTCTGACCAATCAGAGCACTGCTGCACAGGTTGCTGATTCCACCTCAGTGACACAGACACATTCAGCTGGGTCACTTCAAAGCTTTGTCACAACTTTACCCAAGCCTCAGTCAGATGAGTTGAGCATCAAGGTACACTGTACTTGTAAATTAAGATGGTTGTTTGGAAATTTAAAAGTAAGTGGAAAATGGAAAAGGCTACTCACTATGGATGTAGAGTTTCACAGTCTGTAATTTGCATTCTTTGATTCAAGAGACATTTAAGCGGCATCACCAACACAATTGAATCCTTTTACCCTATTCTACAACTCTTTAACACAAATATGTTTAGAGAACATCATGACAACTATATGCTCTACTTTTTTTTATTTCTTTATTCATATTTAAAAAAGTAATATTTTAGTGGAAGGAACTTTTCTACAGTAGTAGCTAGTATTTGAACTTGTAAATATTCTACTTGAAATGATGAAAATAATGGAGAGTTTTGTTTACAGAGTAAGGGTTCAGCATATTCAGACTATGACACTTCTGATGATTCGGATTTAGAAATGGAGGATATTCTCAGTGGTATGAGAAGAAAGCAGAAGGGGCAAAATTTAGATGAAATGGTGGTCATGGCTGCTAAAGAAATGGGGAAGGAATTGTATGCAGAATTGTCGTTAGAAGAGAGGAAAGCTAAACTAGATGCCATGGTAACATTGTTCTGTCCTCATGTTCAAAATACAATGCATGAATTGAAAGCTAAATATTCTGTCGTGTGTGTGTGTGTGTGTGTGTATGTGTGTGTATATACATACATACATCTATGTATGAGGGCTGTCCAAAACGTTCATGGACGCGTGTTGTTTTTTCGTAAATAATTATGATAGCTAGAATGTGTTATAATATCCTAATTTAACCATAATGACATGAATATATAAAAATCAGAGTGATATACAATATTTTTATAACACTATTAGAATAAATACTTTATACATGCTTGGCCCAATTGTTTTTATAATGATACAATAATTATAGGTTATAGAATGTGTATGGGAAAATATGATGATCAAGTTTTTTTGGCACATAGACAGACTAAGCTTGCGAGGTCCATCCGCAACAAAAAAAACGAGGTCATCACATTTCTCATACAAAGTCTATAACCTTTTTATAATATACTTTCAGTTTCATTTAGAAACTGACAATAATTTTATTTTTAACAATTTCTTCGTTTATTGAACTGAATAAAGGAATAAAAACATGAAGAATTTGAAAATTAACAGTGTAGTAATTTGTGGGCATGTCAACAGCAATACTTATGTACTATTGTGGTGTCATTTTTGCAGGCCTGAAAGTTTCTGGGCGTATATTGTGTGATATATGCCTGCAAACTTTTAAAGGAAAAAGAAGAGATGAAATTGAAAGTATATAATAATTGGTGTCCTCTCATTGATCTTTGACGTAATCATCTCCACACTGCAAGTACTTCTCACATGGCCCTAGCCATGAGTAAAGCACATCAGAATACCATTTACTATAAATTTTACATATGATTGTACATGTTACATATTTCAATTCATCAGAATCTTCAAATTCTATTCCCTTAGTTGTAATTCAATGAAGGAAATAAGGCAAAATCCATTTAAACAAGATCCAGACTATATGGCAGGTGTTCAAGAACATTACATTGGTTGCTGCCATTTGTGCAGGGACATTGTCTTGGTGTAAATGACATTTCCTTGATCTGCAGTCATTTCTGGCTGCTTTTTCTTTATTGCCCTCACTAAGTTACAGCTTAACACCGTTTTAGAAAGAAGCCTTCCTATTTTGGTACAAGACTAATTTTGTGAAATTTAATTTATGTATCTTGTAAGTATACAGTGATATATATCTCCTAGGTAACTATTTAAAATAAACAAGGATTATGATATAACATTGTATTTAGATGTGTAAATTTTGAAATTAAGCTAATTTTAAAATATGCCTTAACGGATGCAATAATTACCTGTGAGTAATATGACACCGTCTGTCTCTAGATACAGCATGCATCAGAATCATCCCATATGTCAGCCATTGAAAAACATGAACATCTGTTTTCCAATAGATTTTTTGAGATCTTTGCTTTCTTTGGTGCTGGCAATTTTGTGTTTTTAAATGCTTGATTCTCTATTTGTTTCAGGATCAAAATAATGCAACCAAGTTTGTCAGTGGTAATGATTTTGTGAAGCCACTGAACTCACCCAGCTTTGAATTTTTGTTAAAAAAAAGCTTTACTTTTCTGCTTCTGCCGTTTTGGGTCACCTGAGTCACTAAGTCAATATGGTCAGTAATTAAATGTGTTAACAATTGAACATTTTTAAGTTCTTCTTAAGCACTACCTTTTCAATTCCTCCAAAATTTTGCATGAAGCATCTTTGGGACAAGGCAGACTGAAGTTGTAAATGAAGCATCTTTGGGACAAGGGGACACAATTTGTAAATTTCAGGGTTCCTGTTCCCCTGGAACCCTAGGGGTAGGGCAAAATCTGTTATAACGTTCTGACTTGTACAATAAAAATGTGACAATTTAAACATTAAATGTATCATTTTCACCTTCTGCACCTTTAGAAACATTGATTTTTTTGTCTAATTTTAAAAGAAAAAAACATAAAACACACTATAGTGATTGGGAATTTTATGACAGCATTTTGATTATATAGGATGTTGATCTACAGCATTAAAATGTGACAAAAATGTCATTGTCCATGAACTTTTTAGACAGCACTCATATATATAGCAATCTTTGTCTATGTCTTTGCTAGCCAAAGGTTTATGATCAAGTTCACTTCATATGAAGATGTGTATACAAAGACTTGTTATGAAATAATGATAATTATTTCAGTTGACTTTTATCATATTATATTTCAGGTTTCCAAACTACAGAGGGAAATAGATGAAGAGTCTGAAAACAAAAATGAATTAACAAAGGCAGAAGATGAGACCATTGATCAAGCTCAGAAGGAATTGCTACGCCATCAGATTGCTAAGTCGGATGAGAAAGTGGAAGCCATGATGATGATGATGTTACATTACTGTGCAGGACTTCAATATTGTTTGGATCAAGAACAAGAAGAAAAGCAGAAAATATCTGACACTAATTCATCATCTGCTGGCTATGATAAACAGCCAGTAGAAGAGATTAAGAATGGTGAATCTAATACCACAAAGAGTCTGAATAGCATAGAAAATCAAATTAACTGCCCTGCTATATCTGTGGAAGTTGCCAGCTCTCCAGAGGAAAATGTGCAAGACTTTGCTCTGTTTCCCGAGAGAGAAGAGAATATGGTGCACATGGAGATGGTGGATGATTTGATGGATGTGGAAGATGTTTCACAGGATCCTCGAAGATCTGATCTCAAGCAAGAGGAAGAGGCATTAAAGGCAACAAATGTGGATAGTAAACATAGACTTTTATCTACATATAATGATCAGTCTACTTCCTTGAAACAGCCAGAGGAATACATAGAAGAGGAAGACATCTTGGCAGATGTTATTAATACAGTTACAGAAATCATTGAAAAATCTGAAGGGGAAACAGATTCAAGTGATTCAGAGGATACTGTACAAGTAGATGAAACACATTCCATTAATTGATGTACTAGTATATGTCTCGCATGATCAAAAAATGATGAAATGATTGCTGTCTCGCTGTTACATGTATGTGGTAATTCACTGTACATTAGTCTTGTTATTGAAAAGATATTTTGTCTAATGCATGAAATACAAACTTGCACAAAGATTTGGAGATAAAAGCGTACATTTTTTCTAGCCTGTCTAATATGTGTATATCAGTGTTTGTAATTAATTTGAAAGCTTATTGTGATATTTGAAATGTGATTTAATGACAGCCATATTGCAGCCATTTAGAAGACCCAATAGTTATAATTATTTGCTGTACAACCTATTTCTTGCATGTACTGAGAATTGCTTTTAATTCATGAGAATTTTTAGTTTTGTTGAATTATTGAACTTCTCATGGATAAGTCTGTGTCTGTATACAGGAACAGTTATGAACAAAATGAGCATCTTTGAAAATTAAGTGTTGCTGATACATTTTTCAAGGCAAGAAAATCATTGTGGACAATGTGTCCTTTTCAGTTTCGTATCCCAAATGCTAATGGGGAAGTAGCATTTGTCTATTTTGTTTTTCTGTCAATTATTAAATACATTTAATTCTGTCAAATCTAACACCTGCATACTACATTTCAGTGAATTTCAACCAGTTTATTCAAATTGTTCTTTGTTTACACTGTGCAATCGGAATACATCCTGTCAATTTCTCCCAAGTGCATCTTTGACTGGTTTCACTCTAATTTTAATACCTTGAAAAAATACTACAACAATTTGAAATTCATAGTTTAATTTGTATTGTAAGTGGTGTATTCATAATGAGGTTTGAATTGAATTAACACAGAAATATTGGTAGTGGGGACACATTGTATCAGAGGGCATATTTATTTTTAGGAAAGGGAATTTTCACATCTCTAAAAAGAACCTATATAAATATGATTTTGATGGCGAATAAATGTATTGTGAGAAAGCACAGCACGACAAAGTAATTGGCATTTATATAATTCTCAGAATCCCATGTATTATACAATCTACAAGATTTCCTTTTCAAAAAAAACCCCATGAAAATGAATTAAACCTTTCCCTCATCATAAAGGGAAAAAGAGTTATATGTGCATATTTTTTTTCTTAGTTCAAAGGTTAAATAGCTGGGTGGGGGGGGGACCCACAGATTCTTAGTACTTGCATTAGTCCTCAATGTCAACACTGAATGTATATGTATTTAGTTATAGGAGGTCAGTATTATATTATTTTCTGATAGTTTATTTTTACATCACTAGAATTTGTTGACTTATTGAAAGTGTAGCTAAGATACTCACATTGCCATATATATATTGTGTGGTTGTGTGTTTATATATATATATATATATATATATATATATATACACACACTTACATATAATTACACTTGCTACTAATATAAAAGCATATATATATTATTGTTGGATTCTTTAGGTCCTTAAATAACATACTCTTTATATTGTACTTAAAATGTGATTTTTGTTTTATCTGTAGGTTATTATGCAAGTTTTCAAATTTCATGGGCTTTTTAGTATTTTCCCGAATGGACCCACATGTAAAGCCTAACTGTTTAGTGCATGTTCATTTTAAGTTTACCAGTATATATTGTTTTCACTGCCGTTTTGATTGAAATTCAATATATTTGAACAATTGCATAATATTTAATATAATTTTATTAGTCATTTCTCTTCATATGGTTAAATTTGTTTGTACTCTTAACCATTTTATTACAATCTCATGAATGGAAAAGGAGTAGTATTACATCTTTGTAGATAAAAAAGATTTAAAAAAAAATGTATAATGAAGATTCTGATTTGAAAGACAATGATTTTTAAATCTTAATCAATGAAAAGCATTATACAAACTTCCAAACATCCCTTTTTGACAGTCTTGGCTTTTATTGTAGACTATATGCTAAATTAATGAAATATTTTTATATCATGCTAAATATTATCTACAGGCATACAATTATATAAAAGAAAAATATAACAGCATCCTTTGGTGCATCAAGCCTTTTGAGCTGATATGTAGTGTTTACCTCTGCCTGCTATATAGGATGCATGATAAAATATATGTCATGTTATCATCTATAGATACAATATACATAGTGTGGATCTCATATATGGTGTTTTTTTTTTTCTTGTACTGTATGCCACCACCTACATACAAGTATTGTGAATCTAATTAAAACTGGACTAAGTCTTGTAATTTACATTTTACTCCTGTATATGGAATGTATCACAGAAAATTGGAATTTACAAGTCAAATTTTATTAAGATTGTTATGTTTATTGCCCAAAACTTATCAATTTTGTTTTGTTTTCACCTGGTTTGATATTATATTATGTGCAATATGATTTGTCATGTGATATGTTATTTTCCCATTCAGTTGATATTGTTGTCTATTCTTCACAATAATATAAATGTTACCTGCATTAGAATTGGGTGCTTATTATGGTTTGATACAATTAGTGCCATTTAGTAACACTGTGTAAGTGAAAAAATATCTCGTGTTAAAATAATTTTTAGTTACACAAACAGTTACAGTGAAATACAGACTTGTAGAAGTCAGTTTCAAAGAGTTGGAGACAAAATATATGGGGCAAATTTCCCCATTTTTTATTTGGCGGGGGAGGGTAGGGTAGGGGGGGTTTCTTAGTGCCAGAAGCACAGATGATATTCATGTACCTGTATTCTGTAGGAGAATTAGATATCTGTTTACAAGACGTCTTGTACGAAGACTTACCAATCATCACATTTACTGCCTCTCTAACCTTGATAATTTGATGTTATGTGTAAAAGCAATGTAATATTAAATGTATTATTAGGAGATGGATGTAAAAGAAATAAAAATATTTGATTAAGTAAAATTTTAATGTTTGAATATAATAAAAATATTTGATTAAGTAGAATTACATTTTTAAAAACAGTATTAAAAGATATTTTTTATTATATGACTTAATTTCTGACACTTACAAGTACTGAATGATACATGTAGATAGAAAAGTGATCATGGTACTGGTTCTACAAAGTTACGTCTATTGTTTTGTTAAGGACATAGAGAATGTAGTTGATATTATGTAGAACCCTTTTAGATGAAATTGAACATTCCAAGGAGAAACGTTTTGTATTATACAAATACTGTTTAAAAGTATGGTATATTCTGTTTAGTTTGAATAAACAAGCACTGGGAATGATAGTTTGTTTTTGTTTTGGGGCGGTTTTTTTTGTTGTTACTGTTATTGTTGTTGTTAATATAGGTATTTTCTTTTTGAAAAGAACATGGTTATAGATTTCATTAAGTTTTCTTTTGGTTTCAAATTTTATTAGTTCACCTGAACCAAAGACTCATTCTGTTGTTTGGCCTTGTAAGTGGTATTGTTTGCATTATAAACTTTTCACAATTTCATGTTCTTCTTCAGAACCATTGAGCCATTTGTAACCAAACTTGGCACAGAGTATCCTTGGGCAAAGGGAGTTAAAATTTGTTCAAATGAAGGGTAATACAGGCTAAATGTGTATATTTACAAAACCAACAAAACATAACATGAGTATTTTGTGAATATTGTCATTTATTATCTGACAGTAATGAAAGAACTTAAGGGGAGGTTTAGGCAATGAAGACAGCATAAACGTATGTCATAGGTAAATCCCTGCATGGTGTCCATAAACTACAACTTAAACATCAGCATAATTTATGCATACAATGAAAAAGCTGCCATACAAGGCAAACAGCATGTTTGCAAAAAAAAAAAATCATAATAATATGCAAGCTTTGTTGGGAAGAACAGATTGAAATTTGTTCAATTTGAGACCCTACCCCCCCCACCTCACCCGGGTAGGGCAACACTAGGGAACCTAAGTTTTGCATGTGAATAGTAAGAAGTCTTAAAATCATCTCGTACGTGGGCTAGCTATGATTAGTCATGTTGATGGGTAAGTGTCATGGGTAATGCAGATTCCAGTTGGTTCAAACTACAGATGTTGGAGTGTAGGATTGGACCACAAAAGGGGATCAAAAGTTTACATGGCAGTATATGCAGGGTGTCAAGTGGTCCTATATTCCTATATTTTTCCTATTTTTTCAGAATGTTGCTATAATTCCTATATTTCACTAAATTTTCCTATATTTTGACTTTAACTCCTATATTTTTAGAACTTTGGACAAAAAATAATGAAAGTGGAGATTTTCATATGTGAAATTTATTAGTATTGATATATAAGAGTATTAGAGTTTGAAATGAAAGCTGTAGATGGTGTTAATGCTTGTACTGGTCTGTAGTATTGAGCTAACCTAATGCAGCAATATGGTTTCAGTGCTCTTGGAGTGTCAAATAATATTTGTTGATGTTTATATGAATGATTTACAAATTTTAAAAATATTTTCTATATTTTGACATACAGTATTTAATGAAAACTTCTACATTTCTTGAGTCAATTGTTATTGATAAAAGAATATTACTATCTAAAATTCAATTTTTTTTACAATGTAACTACATGTGCAATACACTAGGAATCTGTCATATTGTTTCTTTTGTATTTTTTATACTTTTTAAACTAAAATTAGAATTTAATTAAGTATATTTTTATATAATGATATGATCGAGCATTATACAAGCGAAATTTTTTATGAGTTTGATACATACAGGTAATTAGTAAATAACTATTTGATAATTTCATAAATTGTTACTTAAGAAAATAATTACTTTCAGTCAAAAAGAAGTTACCAACCGCAGAGCACTTGTATCAATTAATAAATAAATTTGAATTTTAAGAATAAGTGACATGAATGCCCACTCAGTACTAGCTATATTTCATTTTAATTTGTACAGTAATTAATAATAATCTGCTTTTGATAACAAAATCTGTCATCTTTAAAACATATTTCTTTCAAAATAAAAAAACTTTCTACAAGTCAAAACATTATTATATTTCTTGAGGTATAAATGCTCTGCAGTTGAAGCTACCTATGGTCAGATGTGCAATATACATGATATTTCAGATAGTGTGATTTGAAGTTGCAACATGCCAAAGACAAAGACCAAATTTCATGAGAAATGGATGATGGATATAGATCCTGCAGGACATCAATATTCTGCATGGTGCAGGAAAGGAAATGATGTATATCATGTGTACTGTTTCTTATGTAAAAAGGAATTTTCATGTGCCAATAGTGGACAACTCCAGTTGAAACAGCATGCTGAGACGCAAGGTCACAAACAAATCTGCAAGACAGTCCTATCATCTAATCAGACAAAACTGAAAGGGATTGAATCAAAAGTAGAATCAACAGCATCCACTTCTCAGTTGGGTATCTGTACTTTGGCTGATGAGGTAACGGCAGCTGAGGTAATATGGGCAGGAAAAGTTGCTGCTACAAATTTCAGTTTCAGATCACTGATGGGATTGTGGACACATTCAAGGCAATGTTTAAATGCCAAATAGCTGCAGGTATGACCCTGAGTAGAACTAAAATCTCATACCTACTTGCAGATGGATTCGGACCTGTCTACAGAGATGAAATGATTCAAGATTTGAAAAAATCAGGACACTTTACATTACATTATGATGAAACCACACAAGCCCAGGTTAAGAAACAAATGGATCTGCACATCAGATACTGGTCAAACACTCATAATGAAGTATGGTGTAGATTTTACAAAGCTTTATTTTTTGGTCATGCTGAAGGAGCAAAGGTTGCCAATTCTATCTTCAATGCTTTAAAGGAAGACAAAGTAGGAATGGATAAACTAGTTACCTTAGGAAGTGATGGTCCTAATGTGAACAAGACGATATGGAGAGAGCTACAGTCAAAGATCAAAGCAGTGGAGCCAGGTTTTAGAAGTTTTGTAGATGTTGGGACATGAAACATCCATGTTATGCATAATGGATTTTCTAAAGGTCTTGAAAAGTATGGTCAGGAAATTGAGCAATTGATCATTGATCTCTTCAGCCTATTCAAGTATTCAGCTGGTAGGAGAGAAGACTACAAAGACCTTCAACTGAATTTAGATATAGAAATTCAAATGTTCATGCAATACTCCAGTGTAAGATGGCTGTCTCTAGGTCCATGTGTTAGTAGAGTATTAAGCCAGTGGAATGGAGTTATTGAGTACATAGACCGTCTTCAAAAGGGAAAGGAAGTACAGGTTCCAAACAGTGCAGCATTTAAAAGGATAATGGTTCTTTTAGGATCAGCATCAAGTAGAAATGTAATCTTGGTTCAGCTGTACTTTGTTGAGAATGTGTTTCAGTTGTTTGAGGAGTTTTTGAAGTCCTTTCAATCTGATGAGCCACAGATCCATAGACTCTATGATGAGCTTGGCAACTTGATGATTAAATTGCTGCTGAGGTTTGTAAAGAGAGAGTTAGTCCAAAACAAGCATGTAGCTGAACTGCCTGATATTGACGTAACTAAGTCATCCAATCAAGTCTCAGATAGTGAGTTATCAGTTGGAGAAAGCACTAGAAAGATTTTGAAGAAATGCACAGAACCTGAACAAAGAAAATGTCTGCTGGGTATGAGATCTAATCTTTCTGCAATAGCCTCATATTTACAGAGGAAGTTGCCATTCAACAGCAAGCTTCTGGCTAGCCTAGGGTCTTTAAATCCCAAGAAGATATCAAACTCTTCGTCATCTAACATTGAATTGATAGCCAGAGAGCTGTCGGTATCTGAGTAAAATATCACCAGGGTAGCTGATGAATGGAAAGTGCTCTCTATGGATCAGTCTCTAAAGAATATACCATATACAAGAGTTGATCATTTCTGGAGAGAAATATTTACTCATCAGTCTCCAGACAATTCATCAAAATACCCAGCCTTGACGTCAATTGTAAAGATGGCATTGGTTCTCCCTCACGGTAATGCAGATGTCGAAAGAGGTCTTTCAATTAACAACACCATAGTTACAAAGGAGAGAAACCAGTTGAGTGAAACTTCAATCAATGGACTGAGAATCACAAAAGATGCGGTTAAGTTTTATGACCCTGAAAGGATGAGACCAGAAAAGCTACTTATTAATAAGCAAGTATTGACATCAGCCAGAAATGCTCATAGGGATTATCAGAGGAGGTTGGAACAAGAGAGGGAAGCAGAGGAGAGACAAAAACGAGAAACTGAACAGAAGAGAGCTGAAGAAGGGAGAAGAAAAAAGGAAAGGGAACAGCTCTTAGAAGAAAAGTCTACACTTGCTGAAAAACAGAGAAAACTTGATGAGGAAGAAAAGAACATAAGAAATGCTTTAACTTCTGCTTACCAACTGTTGAAAGATGGAAATGAAAAAATGAAGGCAGGCATTGAGGCAAGAGATATGACAAGAATATCTACAGCACAGATGATGATAGATACTGCCACTGCAAAAACAGGAGAGTTTAACAAAAGTTTAGAGGACATTAGAGCAAAGGAGAGGGATCTTGAAGGAAAAAAGAGGAAACTTCTGGAGAGCAGTCTTGATTTCAAAACTTTAACTGGTGACCAGCCACCTAAAAAGAAATTGAAAACGAAGTGAAAAAGATATCATATGGTCAACTGATGTTTGATTATTAAGTAAATTGCAATACATGTAGCTAACTGCTATTTTTTAGTTGTTAAAGAGGTGTTATAAGTAGTAACAATATGTTTCTGTGTTTCAAGTAAAAGGGAGGTGAGGTATGGCTAAAGGGGAGGAGGAGGCCAAACATTTATGCTTGAAATTTCAATTATTTGCAAAATTTTATCCTATATATACCCTATATTTTCATAGTGAAAAATCCTATTTTCCTATATAGGATTGGTCAAAAATGGCTTGACACCCTGTATATGAGAAATGTAATCTTCTCAAGAACAGCAGGGCCATGGTTGGTCATATCAATTTGCAAACATTCTCAGGTAGTGCAGATTTAAATATCTTCTAATCATGACCCAGGGAAGAGGGAAGGGAGAGGTCAGATGGGGCCTTAATAGGGAATCAAAGTTTTACGTAACATCATATTAGGAGAAAATCTTATTCTCAAAGGCAGCAGAAATAGTCATATTAATATGCAAACATCATCAGGTAGTGCAGATCAAATGAATGACGAAGAGGTAGGCACTTGTCGTATGTGTGAATATCATAAATAATCTTCTGCTCAGGAACAAGTGTGGTAATTGATATGTAATCATTCTCAGGTAATGCAGATTCAATTTTGTTTGAACCATGGTCACAGGAGGTAGGTTGGGGCCACTAAAGGGATAACAATTTTGCAAGGGATTAGATTTAAAAAATCTTGTGAACAACTCATATTAATATTCAATCATTCCAGTTTCATTCCTTGCAGATTGATATTTCATCAAACCATGACCTTGAGGCTAGGATGGGTCAGATGGACTCCAAGCTTTTCATGATATTACATTTGTAGGAAATTTTGAAACTTTTTTTTCAAGATTCAAGGACCAGATATACTAAATACAGAAACATTCCCAAGTTGTGGAGACTTAAATTTTTAGCTTACCTGAGCCAAAAGCTCAAGTGAGCTTTTTTTGATCACCTGATGTCTGTCATCTGTCTGGAAACTTTTCACATTTTTTACTTCTCTAAAACCACTGGGCCAATTTCAACCAACTTTGGCAGAAAACATCCTTGGGTGAATGGAATTCAAGTTTTTACAAATGAAGAGTAAAGCACTTTCCCAAGGGGATATAATAGCAAAAATATACAGAAAATTTTTAAAAATCATCTCCAGAACCACTGGGCCAATTTCAATCAGACTTGTCCAAATCATCCTTGGTTGAGGGGAATTCAAGTTTGATAAAATGAAGGGCCATTTCCCCTTCAGAGGTTAGATAATCACAAAATGCAGAAAAGGGTGAGGTCATTTAAAAATCTTGAGAACCACTGGTCCAGTAAAGTTCAAATTTACATGGAAGCTTCCTGACATGATGCAGATTCAAGTTTGTTAAAATCATGGCCCCTGAGGGTAGGGTGGGGCCACAATGGAGAATCAAAGTTTTACATGCAAAAATATTGGGAAGAATCTTATTAAGAATCACCGAGGAAAAAAAAACCCAATATTACATGGCATCTTTCTGACATAATGCAGATTCAAGTTTGTTAAAATCTTTGCCCAGGGGGTAGGATGGGGCAACAGTAGGAGATCAAATTCTACATGCAAATATATAGGGTAAAACTTTAAATATGGGACAAGGTGACTCAGGGGAGCAATGTGGCCTATGGGCTTCGTTTGGTTTTTAGATATTTTTTTTTTCAAATTACAGAGCATGGGTTTGAGAGCGAGGCTAGAACTAGGATAAGATTTTACATAATACTTACATATAGACAAAAATTTTGTGTTTAAAAATCTCCAGAACACAACAGCAATACCATGATAGCATACCATTATAGATGCAATCCTATGTTTTGTAGGTTCAAATTTGGTTAAATTGGGGCATTGTGGAGCTAGGGTGAGTACATAATATGGGGGTCAGCATTTTTCATGGAATAAAGGAGCTAAAAAAAATCTTGGCATCTTCTGATGACTGAAGAATTGCAGGGCCAGTGTGGCTCAGGTGAGCATAGTGACCCATGGACCTCTTAAAAACTAGATAATTATATAAACTGAAAATTGATGTACAGAGTATTTCGTCTACAATATCGGTTTATTATGATGTCAAAATAAAAATGTTAAAGTTTTTTTTTAAGCGCAAGAGCACGATCCTGGCCGAGTTTGAGACCAGCAGTTTTGTTGTTTGGTAGTGCCTATGTGTATATTTCATGCAAATTCGAAAATAAAATTGTTTTGAAAACGTTACGAGTCCATGCGGGCGACCATTATGTCGTGTATTGATGTTTTCTGGTAGAAAGTGTTATTTAGTTAAAGAGACTTGACTGAAATAATTTTCGTTTTCCTTGTCTGATAAACGATTTTACAATTTCTTTTTGGCCAATTTCTAATGAATGGTGAAGATGCATTAGTGCTAGCCCAGTCAATCTGTCCTCTTGCACAGTACTGCGCATGTAACTCTTGATGCGTCTAATCCAGAAAAGGATCTTTCGGCTTCAGATGTTGTGATAGGTAAAACATATCCAATGTGAAGAAGAATTTTCACGTTCGGGAAAACGTTCCCACCTACAAGTTGAAAAGATTGAGCAGATTGCAGAGTTTGTCTGAAATGTATTTGCTCATGTTAACACAATAATGTCTCCAATCTCCGAGTTCTTTCTCCAAGTCCTTTACTGAAAGACAAGGCAGGTCTCTCCCCCAAAATGTTAGTTCTGAGGCATGTTTGGACAATTCCTCTTGTGAAATATTTGTCACATTGACAGGCAACAAAGAGCATATCGAATATGCCGCCAGATCTTCTTTCTGAAACCTCGTACGGTATTTAATTCACTGAGGTAAAAGTCCAGAAATGGAATGACCACGACAGGTCTATAATAATCTCTTGGATTACTTGTGGAGACAGTTTCTCTGTGTTGCTGCTTGGAGCAAACCTTTGGGGTTTTAATCACTATATCAAGATCGTCTGCAGTTTGTTTTGCATCTTCAAAGCACGACTCAAAATTCGGAATCTACCGCTCTACGAATTTCTTTGATCCTATCCACGTGTTCCTCAATTAACTTACTTGCAGTGAAAATGTCAATATCTCTTTTCTGAAGTTTGAAAGTCAAAGGCTTTATTGTATCTAGGACATAGCTTACAAGCACAATTGTTATCAACACAGAGATGGTCAACCATGGAAACTGATTCATCCAAGATGATAGAAATGATAAAGTCTTTTTGAGTTCACCCGTATTCGTTGTTTGAACACGACCTGTTTTTAACTTGGCGACATCGTCTGGCAAGGATTGATTCTGAATATAAATTATCTTTTCAGCTCAGGACATTGTGTTTAACTTTATTGCACCTGTTACAATTTTACCAAGATCAGAAAAATTCGAATCGTCTGTTGTCTTAATAAATTCATTGTCATCAGATTTAATATCCGTCTTTTCATTTTGTGAGTCCATGGTGATTTCCGAGGTATCATCTGAATCAATACAAAGTTTAGACTTTTTATGGACAGGCCCCTTCATTTCATTGGATTCAGTAGGTAAAACTGGGAAACAAACCACAAAATGATTTGGTGACCAATTGTTTGGGTTGCTATTTTCAGTGTGTGAACACATGATGTAGATGGGGGAACCCTGACGTACCTTTTCATCTGATCTTTATTTCTTGATGAAGAAAATGTCTGTTTACAGCAACATTTTGTATTGTTGGATAAATGTTATATATTGGATGATTCAGGGCATTTGCCGCTGCGAACAAATGAAGCAAAGAACAATATTCCCCAGATTTAATTGAATTTAAGAGATTCATTCTGAATGGACTTGAGAAAATTTCCCGGTACAAGTGATCTGTCCGATACTGACGTCTCTACAACATATTGTACACTTGTGGGATGAGAACACATCTTGTCTTAAGTTGCGTGTGACGCATACTTTCTCGAATTTTTTACAAGTTCTAATACGATCATGACACTAAGTTCGATATGTCTCTCTTCATGACCAAATTTGGCTTTAGACAGGACCCTATAGAAGCAATTGCCATCCCTGTACACTTTCACAGGACAAATATCTACTGGGCCGTCCTCTGGAATAAAGCGCCTCGGCAATTTTGTCTAAATTACCATATCTTGGCAATATATTGGACTTTATTACACTCAGATCATAGGTGTAGTCTTTCTTGCAACTTGCGTATCTTAAAGATACATCGAACTACAAGGCTTGCCAGCCTTTTGCTGCTGCTTTCTGTAAAGAGGCATGTAAAAGATCAAAATCCCTTTCACCCATGATATCTTTTGCATCTAACACTAAGCAAGTGTTAAAATTGGAAGAAAATGATAATCGGATTTTGGGAGCCTCCGTGGCCGAGTGGTTAGAGCATCGGGCTCAAAATCACAAAGCCTCTCACCTCTGTCGGAGCGTGTTCGAATCTCGTTCGCGGCGTTATGTGAGCAAGTTTGCCAGTTTACTTGCGGAAGATCGGTGGTCTCTTCCCAGGTACATTGTATCTGGGTTCTCTCCTCCACCAACAAAAACTGGACGCCACCAGATAACTGAAAAATTGTTGAGTGTGGCGGAAAGCAATAAATAATCCATCCATACGATAATCGGATTACTGTGAGAGAATTCTATCAATATTTACTTAGAATGATAAACGAATGCTAGTCTGTCACATTGAGTCTGAGACAGACTGAGAGGTATACTAAAGCCGATGACTTTCTGACGATGCAGAAGCATAATGACAAGATTATGATGTCAATCACTCGTAATAGGATATTAAACAAATCGTTCCTGTTTAGATTCGTTTAGAAACTCGAATAACATTTTTGATTTGATTCTAACTTCATAATAACATTACAATACAATGCAATAAGAAAGTTAATTCAGAAATATTTATAATAAAATAACAGTCAACTCATTTTTCCTATAAATCGTTATATTATAATTATTTTATCTTTGCAAATTCCAGGGGGGGGGGGGGGGGGGGGTCCGGACCCCCCCCCCCCTTCTATATCCGCGCATTTAACATCCTGACGTACATGTATTATGAAATACAGCCCAGGACTGGTATCTATTAATATTACCAGCTTTAGGCAATATAGTCTGGTCCGATTTCAGCTAAAAAGAACTTCTAACGGCAAATTATTATTATTTGGTTCAACATAACTTTTTAACCTAATTTGAGTATGCTGAATCTGAAAAAATATGTTGAACTTCATGAAAATGGCGTTAAATAGGTCAAAATGGCGATTCAAAATGGCGGACAGTAATTTTTTTCAAATCGTTTTGAAACGCGCATGTAGAAAAAAAAATGTAAAAACTATGATTACAAAATACAATAGCATCGAGAAAAAGATAGAAATAAGCATGCGACCCTTAAAAAGCCATTGCACGAAAGAAAACCCGAATTTTCTCTGTTTTTCCTCAAAATTCAACGTATACTGTTCCTACATTGTTCTTTGCTTGTGACTTTGCACTTACAAAGGTCCATGCACAGCAAATTGTTACGCTTGCACCCACACCTCAATGTTTTACAACCTGTTGTGCAACTACATGCAATCAAGTCTAAACAAGATTCTGGAATTGGGTCTAAAAACATCAGAATAGGCACTAGAATACCTTCATTCAACTTCCATCCCATCTCAGTTGGAGATGGTAATGTGGGGTTACTTATATTTGCTTGTCTCCATACCAGCGCTTGATAATGTGCACGTTTAATGTGCAGATGCAAGGCATCGCTAGTGGGGGGCATGTTTTCGGGGCTCTTGGATTTTCCGAATAAAATGTTCCTAACCGAGTCAGTTGACGACACTGTGCCCTGGTTATACAGCTTGCATACGAACTTTTCACAGTCGACTATTTTCTGTTCAGTTAAATTGCCCTCTCCAAAACCCCCAAGAAGCCCAACATTGTCTTTGTAAACCTTAAATCCAGTTTTTTTTGGATATCCCAAAGAAAAAAGAAGTTGTGTCACATCCAGTCAGAGCATGGAATGCTAACAGATTCGTGCACATTTCTGGAGAGGTAAAGGTTTTCTCTACAACAGCATGAATAGGAATGTTCTTGGGCTTTGCAGATGTTCCAGCAACCATCCACAACTGTATATTTATTTCTGAAAAGAAAGATACAAGTAGCAGTAAAACATCAGTATCAGATGCTAGTACAACAACTGAACTGCAAGTGGATTCTTTCGCACAATGTATGGCATGAAGAACTATTCTAGTATTTGCCTCTTCATGTGACGCATGTATGGCAGATATATCGAGGAATTCGTCATTGCATTTAACGCTATTCTCATCGAGAAACCCACCAGCAGTAACAACAGTTTTCTCTGTGGGTGCATGAAGAATTATCTGCTCAGATAAAAAGGCAGCTAGGTCTTTCTTGTTGTCATTCAAAGACAAAAAAGCTGAAAAGTTATTCGGGAGTGGCACATCCTTATTTTCAATAACCCTTCTAACTGGCTGCTGCCCTTTTGCCCTACGAGAACGAGTGCCCGATTTTATAGATTGTTCCCTGTAACGGTCGAACAGAACATCAACTCTTGAATACATGGCCCCTTTTCTCACCACAGTGGAAACAAACTCATCTGCAAAGTCTCCAAATGTTTTCATGCCATGTGTTTTCATGCTCTGAACTAAAGCCTGGCCATCTATGATCAAAGCTGGTGATTCGCCTACATTTTCGACTCGCGCCCTTACATCAACATCTTGAAGTATGTCTTCTAAAACAACAGATTTGTTTCCAGACTTTAGTGCACCGCTGGTATCCGCTATAGATATCGGCACAGGAAGGAGCTCGTGTTTCAAAATCTGCTCTAAATCAACCTCTCGTCCGGCCTTATATGCAATGACAAGTCTCTGCAGTATGTTCCGATCTGCCTTTAGAATTTTTTTCTTTTCCACAGCTTTTGGTACAACTTGTACCTTGTATAAGGAGTCAAATGTTAATGAGCAGCTTTTTTTCAGAACACTTCTCAAAGGAACTTGTAAACTACTTGTTTCTATGTTTGGTATCAGACGATCTTTTACGAAATTCTCTAATGATATCTGTCCCAAATTTGCTGCAGAAAGTAAGGACTCCTTGATCATATCTGTAGCTTTGTCTTTTGTAACTATATTGATCAGTTGATCTCTTTCGTACAAAAGGTCAAATACTCTAAACCTTTTCATTGCATCAACGAGCGAATCCTCATACACTGCATCAGTAACTTGTCGACTCTTTGATGCGTCCTTGTGTGTGAGAATGTCATCTGGATTCACATCGTACATCACCTTTGTAAGAAGACTTATATGAGATCTCAGATTGTAGGAAAGGGACCACCTACTGAGAGCAGATGGAGTCCTAGTAATTCCTACAATTCCACCACCTTTCTTACCCGTGGCGTTTAGCCATTCTTGACTTTGGTCTGGGTCAACTTGATTGAAAGTTCCAGCACTTCTCTTGACGACAAAATTTCCATCCTGAAACTCTGATAGTACTTCAATAGGCAATTGGTGGCAATCAGCAAGATACACACTACCCCACCTAGCATAATTTGTATGGTCATATCGGAAGAACCATGGGGGCATTGAACGGAAAGACTTCAAATATAAATCCCAAAGCCCATCTCTTTCTGACTTTGTAAACATTAAAAGGATAGAAACCATGTCCAAATATGACCACCAAAACAGGACATTTGGGTTGTCAATTTCCTGTCTGAAACTTGAAAAATACTCTTTGAAAACAGGATTTTGCAGTTGGTCAATGCTAGAAAGTATGTCTTGCTGTTCAGTCATGATGACATTCAATGTTTGCGAATGATCAACATTTTTGGTAGATACAAATAACACAAAGTCTGGCAGTAAAATCTTCCAGATTGCTTGAGCAGTAATTTTATGGGCTCTCATGCCACGACTGTAGTGCTTTCCACCTAATACATTTTCAGCAGCCACAGGTCCTAATAACTCGCATTCCATCCACAGTTCATGCAAACCAGAACCTCTCATATGATCTCCTATACATTTCATGAAATTCATAGCTATATGTAAGCCACCCATTCTTGGAACAAGCCTGTCTCTATACTCAGGAACTGACCATTTTAAATCCATCAACTTAAAGTACAAAGCTTGATCAACTGTGATAACTGTATGACGTTGACCAAGATGCTCAGATATGTGCATGCATTTCTGGACAACTGTGTTAAGTGTATCCATTTCATGAGCAGGTGCTTGTACAATAGGCATGTAACCAACAAGTGTGAGATCCGGGTTTTTACTACTGACAGACTGAGTATGTCCTGACCAACTAGCTGGGACTTTCTGCTTATGTCTGTGCAAATGAAACGCCAATTCATTAGCAAACTCTTGAGAGGACAATTGATTCTCTGAGTCAGAAGGTTGGAAGATATCTAACGTAACTGGTCTGGGATAGTGAGGTTGTGATTTTCCTTCTACTATTGGGGAAATGACAATACTGTCCATCTGAGGAGGTACCTTCAATGTCTCATTTGAAGATGGACTTATGTGCTGAAGGTTAATGTCATTTCCCGACCCTCGTTGCCAACATGCTATCTGCGTTGCATGGAATGTTTCCTTGCCATCCAGTGTTGAATCACTAATATCAATATTGTCAGCTGTAAAGTGTGTGAAAACGCTTGGCTTTAAATTCGAGGGAAGGAAATGTCCAGTCCTTTCGTCCATAGACTGAAGGCTTTCCTCTGCAAGCCCAGTGTCAACACGCAGAACATCTTTATAACTCAGGGTGTGACCAGCACTATTAAACAAGTTTAACAGCTGTTTTGACCTTGTCATTTGATGCAAGGTGCATGCAAGGCCAATATGCTTTGGAGTCCACTTTTTTCCATTACTTACCCCATACACAATATCCTGAGCTACGCTCACTATTTTCTTCTGTCTGCTGCAATCTGGATTGTCATTGCCATCAGTACAATCAAAGACCTCTTGTCCGCCATAAAGAAGATTCAGAAACATGAGGATACTATCTGGGACACAACTTACGGCATCAGCCTCACAAACATTCAAACCCATGTGACCAGGTCTATCTTGCAGGTCTGATCTTAATCTTAGTGCAACATGTACCAGTTCATGAAATGAGTTGTGTGGAGGTTTATAACATGGCATAGTGAGTAATTCGTCATCCATGGTATCTTGGTCATCATGAAACATATCTCCAAAATGAGATTTAGAAAGAATATGGGGCACTAAAAGAGTTTCGCGTTCAGATACTGCTCTATCGAGGGGACGAAGAAACTGGAAGATATTCTGCACCTTGGCTTGCAGATTTTCTTTAAACGTTGATCTACGAGTGATAAAAGACTGTGGCATTTCAGATCCTACCTCTTCTACCAACTTGGAGTACCTGTTCCATGTATCAGAGAGCTGTAAGATTTGGCACTTGCTGGCTGCGTACTCCAGTTCTCGAACAAGAAATATCATGGCCAGATCTTCACATTTTGACTCCTTTTCTGTTTTTTGTGTATCATACTTAAAAGCATTCATGCATTTTAGATGGTACTTACCCTCTGCAGCTATCAAATCGCTAACGTTTCCTAACTTAACACGAAGTATGTTGTCATACTTTGCATTTTTAAGAACCATGTCGCTAACAGAAAATGTTGTAATGTTGAATAGCTTCTGTTTAATTTGTTGTTGACAAAATATGCATAACTCCCAATCTATTGGTGTATATGCATTTCGCAAAGTTCGGGATGCTGCTGCAGAAGGGTGTGAGCAAGATGACGTAGACGGTACATCATCCTCTGTATCGACGTTGATTGTATCAGATGTGTTTGTAAGCAAACATGCTTTTCTTTCCATTAACTGAATTGGTCTGGGGTGAGTAAATGCACTATAGCATTTCCTATGACATAGAACTCTATCATTCGGACTTAATTTTTCTATTCTGTCAATGGCATCATAGTTCCTGGCATCTTTAACTTTCTTACGACGAGATGCCCTCTCGGTCAACGTTTCGATAGACTTTTTGCTTTTTAATTCTAACGTGTCTGTCTTTTTTTCCTGACATATAACACACAAATCTGTATCTATTTGATAACTTCGCTTAAGTGATCGTTCAGTCATGATTTCTAATCAATGAGTGGTGAGATATGACAAGCCTATAACCTCGGCCATCAGTTTTATACCTTATGTCAGAATCATTTGTTAATTCGATCCTCGATTGCGCTATTGTGAAAACCATTGAACACTGTGTTGAATTTCAAGTGCATTTATATCATAAAGTATGCAATACGTTAACTGAATAATTTGCACAATTAGAAGGAAATAAGCATTAAATATCATATCAAAATGCATATATATACTGTGCGTCAATATGCGGTTGCGAAAAAATGAGTTAATTGGGATCTAATCGTTTTTTTCACAATTTTAATTGTTTAACGAACATTGAACAATTTATTCTATTTTTCAGACACATATAAGTTTAGTACAAGCCTTTAAATTGCTTTAATTTGCAATAAACTTTTTTAAAATAAAGCCATATAGATAATTTTGCAAATTTCAACACCGCCATTTTGAATCGCCATTTTGACCTATTTAACGCCATTTTCATGAAGTTCAACATATTTTTTCGGATTCAGCATACGCAAATTAGGTTAAAAAGTTATGTTGGACCAAATAATAATAATTTGCCGTTAGAACCCATTTCTAGCCTCTTTTTTCAAAATCTGGACCAGACTAATAAAGGATTTGAACTATTTGGAGCGCCAAATTAACATAAACTCAAATAATTAAAGATATCATTCATTATTTGAAGATATCATCAAGTCAATCATTGTTCCTATCAACTGAATTAATGCGCACTTCAATTATACCCTGGATGAATGATTTTTGAAAATAGAGCACATACACAGTGGGCATTTATAATGACGTCATTCATCTCTGATGTCTGCGGTAGATCTAATTAGCTGTAACACCGGGACACTATATAGTTATTCACAAACTTATCAATTAAAGTATCAACGTTATTGATTATCCTTAATTGATAATTTTTATTTATGTGGTTCTTCCACGAATAATCCCTCTGTGTATGACAAAGTCCACAATTTCCAACACGGATAAAAAGCTTGCACCCAGAAACAGGCCCATTGTTCCACCGATGTCGCCTGCAAAGAATGAATTAAAATGAGGAACATATTAATTCATAATTGGTAAACCACGGAAATTTCACAATTAATTGATTTGCGTTGGAAAATTGGATATGGAGGGGGAAATCGGTCATGATTACATGCACGGAGAACTGTTTCTGGTGAATGATTTGCACGTAACCTACAATTAACAATACTCACATATTGTCAAGAACTTTATTATCTTTGACAAGAGACTTTTTATCAATATATTGTAAGGAACATAAGCAATTTTTTTTTTTCACGATCGCATTTTTAAAAAAATGTTTTAAAAAATTCACTGAATATTTAATTTTGCCACCGGAAAACTTGAAATCCAGAGGAAACGGTCAATTTATAACAAGTAATCAAACAGAATGTAATTGATAAGATGCTATATGATCATTTATCATCGTGCCAACCATTAGCGTATCAATTCATTTATGGCTCGGTGACCTTTCTATAACTTTTGTCAATTGATTTACATATATTTGTAAGAACATATATGTTTCCCAGATGCCTAATGCATTCACCCTTCATTCATTCTATACTTATGGAAGTCTAGTTCCCTTATATATATATATATATATATATATATATATATATATATATCATAACGCCCAAGAAACTGATAGCGGTTTTGATATCGAAGGCATGTTTGGCTAAAATTTCCTATATCGGATTTTTAAAAAATTATATTGTCAAGACAACCATTATATAATGTATTATATAATGTAAAACCGTCATCTCTGAATTTGTTGTGGAATATTATTTCATTGGCAAGCATAAATTCAGATAAAATTGTAAGCCATTCATTTATACGCATATCTGTAATCTCAAGGAAAGAGGGAAGGGGGGGGGGGGTCCATGGCCTGCCTGTGATATGTTAGTAATATTTCGAGGGTGATAGGTACACACCCGAGGAAAAAAACCATCTGAGCTGTTTGGTAGCAATGCTCATTATACGATGTAGCATTCACGAAATTCCATGTTTAGTATTGATAAACGTGGAGACAGACGGTGTACCAGCCAGTAGCGTATCGCAGAGGTCATGCCTCGACATAGATTGTTTCGTCATGTGCTAAAAAGATTTATGACTATTGATTTATAATTATGAAATAATTAGATGCAAATCCAATATTATCAGGCGTTTTACCTAGCACGTTGGGAGAGAGTGTGTACGATACAAGAGCTCGCTAAGATATTACTGAATTGAAGTCTTCCTCGGCCTCCTTTATACGTTTAAAGATGTGCCAATATTTAATTAATAATTATAATGCAGCACCTCAGATCTTTTTTTTTTCTTCAGATTTCTTCCCATAATCCTTCATCTTAACGAAATATTGCTAACGTATCATAGCATGGCCATCGGGATTCACTCATTCCTCGATATTACAGGCATGCGTCTGAAGGACATAGCTTACGACACTAATATAATTGTGTATAAATCTTCCATATCTCCGGGTTGTGTTGGTTTACGTGTATAATTCTGCAACATGAGATTTTTTTCTTCTTTTTTAAATTTAGAGAAGCGTGTCTTTGTTGTATTTATCAAGAATATAATGTATATTTTGCCTTATTTCATTTTCTGTAATTTGATACTTTAGGGCCTCCGTGGCCGAGTGGTTAGAGCATCGGGCTCAAAATCACAAGGCCTCTCACCTCTGTCGGCGTGTGTTCGAATCTCGGCCGCCGAGTGGTTAGAGCATCGGGCTCAAAATCACAAAGCCTCTCACCTCTGTCGGCGCGTGTTCGAATCTCGGCCGCGGCGTTATGTGAGCAAGTTTGCCAGTTTACTTGCGGAAGGTCGGTGGTCTCTTCCCAGGTACATTGTATCTGGGTTCTCTCCTCCATCAACAAAAACTGGACGCCACCAGATAACTGAAAAATTGTTAAGTGTGGCGGAAAGCAATAAATAATCAATCAATCAATCAACGATACTTTACTTTTTTAATTTTGAAAACTGTCTTTGTTGTAGTTATCTAGAATATATTATACATTTTGCATTTTCACAGTAATCTTCCGTTTTGGAATTAAATTTTATTTCATTCAAACTGTGTTTCTAACGTATTGCAAATTGCTTCCTCTTTAATGATTGAAACCTCATAAAATACATTAGGATACAGCAACTGGAACATGTGTGTGCAAAGAGTAAATGTTGTCTGTCGATATTTTGTAGGTGAATTTCAGTAAAATAAATCCAAAAGAAATGTCAAATCCGCAGATTCATAAAGTGGATATAAAAAAAAGGCAATTCGATATTAAACGCAGCAAAAACTTGGTTCATATAATTGCTTTAGTCCAGGGTATATATACTGACACGAAAAATCATCCCCAGTTAATAATTAACGTCAATAATTAATTCATTGTTTGCAGTTTTTAATTGCATGATATCACACATTCCCAAGCAATTCATTACAGTTTATGAAACTCGGTCACGCTACACGTTCTCGTGCTCGTGAGACAATGATAATACATACCCCGATTAGCACGAGTACGAATACACGCGACAGCATTTCAAGCGTCTCGGACTTGTTTGTTATCTTTCAGGTTCATCGTGTCTCATACTGCGTAAAGGATACCCAAGTTACATAATGATGCACGCAACAGGGCAATTGTGCAGTTACTGTTGGCTGGAAAGAACCAAAGCGCTGTGGCAAGAGTTCCGAATGTGCACAAAAGCACAAGATCTCGTTTTCTACAAACGCCTTAGACTGACTGGTACAAATTCCGACCGACCTCGAACTTGCCGAGCGAAGGTTACGACGCCTCGTCAGGATCGTTTTATGAGATTGCATTACTTGCGCAACCGGTTTAAAACTGCACATAAAACTATAAATGGGACACCAAGGACACACAATTCAACAATAAGTTAAAAAACTGTGCTGAGGCGTCTCCGCGTCGTGTTGCAGTGGAAATGATCCTTAAGGAGGAGAGCATGTTCCTGGCCCTAGGGCTGTTTGCAATCCTCATTAAACAAACAAGAAATCAACTTGACACAAGCGTCAAACGTATCAGGCCGCAGAAGATATGAAAGAAATCATTCTATTTTTA
Source organism: Ostrea denselamellosa (assembly GCA_024699665.1). Classification (NCBI taxonomy): domain Eukaryota; kingdom Metazoa; phylum Mollusca; class Bivalvia; order Ostreida; family Ostreidae; genus Ostrea; species Ostrea denselamellosa. The sequence goes on from JAMZEH010000042.1 coordinate 15,537,548, forward strand.
TATTATTATTTTATAGATCAGTTGATTGATTGAATGTTTAGGGTTTTACGCCAAGTTGGCAATATTTCGGCCATTTTACGGCGGTTTTTAAATCGGGCCACAAATGACAAAATGCATTTTGTTAATTTTAAAGTCATACTTTAATTAGTTGCTATAGTAAGCAAAATTAGCTAGTAGAAACAGTTTTATGCAGAAGGATATATGTAAGGCTCTTTAAACTACCGCGGGTTTTGGATGCTATTACTTTCGAATCAAACCGACAGTTCCTTAAACTCAACCCCGTGGGGATCCGGGTTGTTAGAATAGATTCTCAGTACCCCTTGCTTGTCGTAAGAGGCGACTAATTAGGGCGGCCCTTCGGATGAGACCGCTAAAACCGAGACCCCGTGTTACAGCATGTGTGGCACATTAAAGATCTCTCCCTGTTCAAAGGCCATAAGCGCTGAGCATAGGCCTAAATTTTCAGTCCTTCACCGGCAATGGTGACGTCTCCATATGAGTGAAAGATTCTCGAGAGGGACGTTAAACAAAATACAATCAATCAATCCTTAAACTAAAATTTACTAACAAAGGAATCGATGCCGTCAACATAAGCAACATTCTTCGTCACTATAAAATTCAGTCTTGTAAGTCTACAAGGGGCCTCCGTGGCCGAGTGGTTAGCTACAGAGCATTGCGCTCAAAATCACAATGCTTCTCATCTCTAGTCGGCCCGGGTTCGATTCCCGCTCGCACCGATATATATCAGAAACTTTCGGAAGGTCTGTGGCCTCTTCCCGGGTACATTGTATCTGGGTTTTCTCTTCCACCAATAAAACTAGATGCCACCAGATAACTGAAATATTGTTGAGTGCGGCGGAAAAACAATAAACAATCAATCAACAATCAAGTCTACACTTTGTATTTCCTACAAATATACTTCTACTATTGCATCCAAACTTTTTAACTACAAACCTTGTAGTGCCTAGATATAGACCATCTTATACTCAAATCACCTACGTGTTCTTCGTCTTCTTTTAACTATGATCTAGCTGGACATGCCATTACTGGTAATGTTGATATATTTTAAAATTACTTATTTCAAAAGGTCCTAAATTTAGAGAACCTCGGTCTTTCAATTTCAATTCAACCTCTATTATGGATTCTTTCGAAGATTATGCCAGACCATGGGCTAAATCTGAAAAAATAACTTGATACCTTGTCAGAATGGATAAAAAGTATAAGAAGAGTATTAAAATTCTGTATCAGACATATCAAAACAACAATGCGTAGCATCTATCCTTCTGTGTTTAGTAAACCAGAAGTCATAAAAGAGTTAGATAGGTTACATGAAGAATATGTTTTGGTTCCAGCTTACAAAGCTTGTAACAACATTGTCTTTGTTTGTAAAGTTCATTATTACAACTGCACTAAAAGAACTTGGCATTAATTCCACATTTAGTAACCGTACTATACTCGAACTTCCCTTTCAAAAGTTGAAATTCTTCCAAATCATTCTCCAGTTTTAAACAAAATTAATATCCCAGTCAATGAAGTGGATGAATATGAGTTATTGTACCTATACTGGATTCCCAAACTCCACAAAAACCCTTACAAAGATACATTACTGGATGCAGTAAATGTTCTACCAAGCCCTTATCTTTCCTCCTCACGAACTTATTAACTGCTGTGAAGGAGAAACTTCAAACGCACTGTGCCACGACTGCCAGAAGAGGTGTAAATCAAATGTGCGTTCCAAACAATTCTGAAGAACTTTTAGGAAATCACAAAATTTTTCTCAAATCAACAGTATTAAATTGTATGACTTTACAACACTTTACACGACCATACCTCACGATAAATTAAAGACTAGACTTTTTGATATCATAGACAGTTGCTGCTTCAACAAAAATGGTAAAAAGAAATATTCATATCTCGTGATCATTCATTATAAAATTATTTTGTTAAACTTCACTCTGACTCCACGCACAAGTACTGTGAAGATGATATTAAAAGAATGCTAGAGTTCCTCATTAACAATATCTCCGTAGTCTTTGGTGATCAGGTCTTCCAACAGTCTGTTGGAATCCCTATGGCCACGAATTGTGCTCCTTTGTTAGCTGACCTGTTTTTTTTTTATATTGTTATGAAGCAGAATTAATTCAAAAGCTTCTACGTAAGAAGAAAAGAAATATCTTTGCTGTGGCCTTCAGTTCGACATTTAGATATATCGGAGACGTTTTATCTATCAACAATCATCATTTGCATTGTTTTCATGCATATGTCGACTCGATATATCCAAGTGAACTTGAAATAAAAGACACCACAGAGTCTTTCAAATCTGCCTCGTACTTAGACATTTTATTGAAAATAGATGCTGACGGCAAACTAACAACTCAACTTTATAACAAACGGGATGATTTCAATTTCTCCGTCGACAACTTCACTTACCTATGTAGCAATATTCCATTATCACCTGCATATGGTGTTTATCTCTCTCAACTGATTCAATACGCAAGAACTTGTTCTGCATATGATCAGATTTTAAATCGAGAGAGTCTAGTGACAAACAAGTTTAAATTACAGGGATTTGAACAGTCTCATCTAAAGTAAGCATTTCGCAAATTCTATGGTCGTTATAACGATTTAGTTTGCCAGTGCAAATTCCCACAGAGTCAAATGTTGTCTGATGTGTTTCATACCAATTGTTAGGCCATTTTTGATACACTGATTATGACTGCCGATCACTTCGTTTTCCTGATCAAGATATAGGGCTCACAGCGGGTATGACCGGTCGACAGGGGACTTACTCCTCCTAGGCACCTGATCCCACCTCTGGTGTGTCCAGGGGTTCGTGTTTGCCCATATCTCTGATTTATATTTGTTATAGGAATTACGAGATTGATTACTGTTCGTTATCTTTCCTTTTCCATGTACAAGTCATTTGTCTGGACTCAAATCCGCAAAAATACGACTCTTGAATCCACAAAACACTACACACCCTTTTCGTATTTCATAAATGAAATAAATAAATATAAAGTAATAAATGAAACAAATTGAACCCGAAACAAACGCAGTACAAATTGCCAACTATAATGCCTACTATATTTATACTTAGAGATTATACAAATCGAAGGCTAATATTAAAAATAACTTCAATCCCCATTCAAGTACTTTCACATTAATTGGGTCTCGGTAGCTCACTGGTTAGAGCGTTACCACAAATTTAGACCTATGCTTTGCGCTCAGGGCCGTAGCAGTGAGGGTTCTTTAACATGCCAACGCCTACCGAGACACGGGACCTCCGTTTTTAAGGTCATATCCGAAAGACCCATGATTCTCACTTCTAAATGCCGAGCGTTTGGCAAAGGAGCAATCACTACCTATTTTTCATCTTAGGTTTGACGCGGCCATGACACGAGCGGGGCTCGAACTCACGACCTCCCGGTGACGAAGCGAACGCTCTAACCACTGAGCTACCGCGACCATGCTACATGTGATTGGGTAATTTGAATGATTATAATTGGTTTAATGGAATGTTTAGATTTCGAGTGATCCTCTGGAGTTTTTGTTTCATTCGTCTTTGAATTGTTCACTACATGTATTTGTAAGAAAATTTACACCATGTAAGAAAATACTTGTAATTATGCAGATTTCATTGGAATTCTTACAAAACTTATCTGTCAATGATATCGGTCTCCCAGATACATTGGTTACAAAAACATTATACAATGAACATGGATGATAAATTACTTTTGTAAACTCTTCCTCTCAAACTAACGATCATCCTCTATCAAATTGTAATATGCAGCATAAAGTATTCTCAGCTGTATGTGTACATGCTCATCTGGGACCATTTTATTCTTGTTATTGGCCTAGATTGCATGCTTTAAAATTTGTGATTTCGAACCAAATGTGAAACTCTTAGTTCATGTCCAAGCAAATACAGGGGGGTTGGTATATCATCGACTGCTCATCACCTTACTCCTTGTACAATAATTTGGTAATGATGTAAATTTTTAAATTATCAGTCTTCACTGTAAACTTCTGAATACTGTGCATGTATCATGTGATTGTAACTAAATATAAAACAACACCGAATCCCAGATAAATGATACTAAAGCCCTGTGAATGACTGCTGTAATCTTTACGTAATACTTACACCATAGTGAAAACATATTGTAAGCAATTTGCTGGTCTATTTTTTCGTAACTCATCTCTCGATAGAAAATGTTTATCTGTAGAAGATTGTCCCTGAAAGTAATTTAGAAATTATAAAAATCTTCCAAAAGAAACATAAAATCAATATTTATACTTGTGATATATAAAAATCAATATTTATGTAAAAATCAATATTTGTACTTGTGATGAATACTTTACCTGATAAAATTACTGTCAATTCTCAAGGATTTCTTATATTCTGTCATGTGATCTACGATTCTATCAAAAGTAGACAGGAGCTGGGCATCACTTCCTCCTATGACGTCAGAAAATCTCACGGCGTCTATAACCATAGTGAAGCTGTCATTCAAATCGAGTTCAACATCCGTAATATTTCTCGAATATTCACTTTTATTAACAAAATTGTAATAATCCCACGAATCTTCGTCGTTTATAATATTGTCCCAAATATTTCTAGCATTATAATGAAGTTGTGTCACCCAGTCTTTTAGCGTTGTCTGCCTTGTCTTCAACAGTTGAAAATAAATTCGAAATTTCGCTAGTATGATCTCTGTAGCATTAGAAAGAAACACTTCGGACACTTCTAATTTTGTTGCGCTTGCATTTAGGTACCGCTCAAGGATATAATTCGTGTTTTCTATCGGCTTCAATATACTTGCACCAAAATCTGTGTTTTCGGTACGTATTGAGTATAGACTCTGATTAATATTTTGAAATATCAACTGAAAGTCATTGCATATCATTTCAAAGTTTTCAAGCCGTTCCTGGAGTATTCGCTTAGGCCTGTCGATAATTTCGTAGTAGAATAAACTCTTTATGTACACCCAATTACGCATAGAAAAACGAAAATCTTCCACACATAGGCCCAGATTTGTCTCATTGACAATGCCATTTACGTACGCAATTTCCGCCAAATTCTTGCACAAATTTAATGCGTTTATTGTAGCATTCAAATACCATTCATATTGCTCTGTTGATTTGTTCGCATAATAATTGTGGTATACAGAATCTGTGATCAGTTTTTTCGGCGTCACTGGGCCATTATGGCTTCGTGGAGCGTCCATAAACCGGTAATTAAATATCCCCTTGCTTGATCTATAAGCATTCTTTAAGGATGTATAATTAACCAGGACCCTCTCAATTATTTCAATTCTACAGTCTATCTTATCTTTCAGTGTTTCGTACAGAAAAAGCCGAGAAGAATTATCTTGAAATCTTGGATCAGAAAGCTTTCGAATCGTTTTCTCGATGATTAAGATATATTCTGCGTATCCTAGCGATACAATATGTACGTGGCGCTCTTCCATTGCATCACGAGCCCTCATGAAATTTTTCTCCATATTGTAAATTTGGAATTCATATAAATACTCCTTGAAGTCGTAATGCTTTTTTATGTCTTCGAATATAGCACCAGTTCTGTTTATTAAGTAATCTACTATATTCACAAGTCTTTCGTACACACGTGACAGAGTTTCAGTATTTTGTGATATATTTACATAGAAATTCTTAACTTTCGAGAATTTTGAATCCTCAAATCTAGACGTAACTTCAGTTGCTTTTAAGAGATCCACGGCCAATTTAGAAGTATCATTTGAAGAAAGGTATTTTCTCTGGCTGTAGTCTGATGTAGTCCCATACGATAAATCCGTTTCGAACACGCGGAAATTACATGAAACGGGACAGGAGCATATACGATGGAAAATGGTTGGGAAGGTTTCTAAAATGAAAGCAACCTTATCATTATGTTACAAACGTTTATTATGAGGGACACTTTTTAAGTTCGTAGAGTAGGGCTGTCTTTTTAAAACCGATTGAAATATCAAAATTTTATTTATCTAAGACCTTCGAAATATGCCCCGTCTGCCTCAACACACATTTTATACTGGTCTACCCATTTCCGGAACGCCCTCCGGTACTCCTCCTTAGGTATATGTTGCAGACACTGGTAGACCGCACTGCCTATACGACAACGGGATTCAAAACGGTGCCCTGCCAGCATTTCCTTTAGTCTTGGGAACAACCAAAATTCACAAGGGGACAGGTCAGGGCTGTATGAGGGATGATCTAAGGCATCGAGCCCAGAATCTTTCAGATATTCCTGTACCGTAGCGGATTTATGGGCCGGTGCGTTATCATGGAGTAATTTGATGCCGCGGACACTGGTGCGCGGTCTGCGTTTCTGATAGAAATCAACAAGTTGATCACTTTCTCTGTAAAACTTTCCAGTGACAGAACCACCTTTCGGGACTGGAATTTGAAGGACTGGACCTTTCGAATCAAAGAATATCGCATACAACATGCGATTTGATGTTTTGCAACGGCGCGCAATGACAGGTCTGTCGCCCTCAGATGAAACCCAAACCTTATTTTTAGCCTTAGAATCGGGTTGAAAATGATAGATCCAGGTTTACATCACCTGTAACTATCTCTTCCAAACGACGTGGGTCACATTTATCATATATTTTTATAATTTGCGATGCAAGTCTAACCCGACTTTGTTTCTGCTCGTCAGTGAGCAAATGGGGCACCCAGCGCGCGCAGACCTTACGTAGCCCAAGTCGTTCACGTAAGACCTTAAAAACACTTGACGAATGGATGCCGCTTAATTCTTCTATCTCTTGCACGGTATAACGTGCGTCTTCATCAATCAACGTTTTCACAGTAGCAACGAAATTTTCCGTCAAAACGGAAACCGACCTACGCACTCGAGGATCATTTGCAATTGACTCCCGACCATCATTAAAACGATGTACCCACTTGCAAACTGTAGTATATTTTAAAGCACCATTCCCATAAACCTTTTGCAAATCAGCATGAATTTCCGTTGACGGAAACCCGATGTGTGCTCGAATCTTACAATATACCCTCTGTTCAGAGATTTTTCCATCCATATTGAACGCTATATTTTACTATAGTATATAAAACCACCTGTTGAAAATACCCAGCGCAGCGCGCACGTGGACCTCGTGCACCGCATACCGTGATACCGTACGAGATAGGAATGATTACGCAAGTTCTGTGTAAAAATCGCGCAACTTCATAATCGCGTTAAAAAGTTATAGGCTTACTCTACGAACTTAAAAATTGTCCCTCGTAAGATGATACTTTCAGCAAAGCTTAAGCATTTTATATACAAACCTGTTACATTTTTAAGGCATCTATAGTACTGATCTAAATCACAAACGGGTGGTTCTCCTGAAATTGAAAAAAAAAACCGGAGAAAAGAATTCAGACTTTGGTGTAGATAAATAAAGGCATGGGAATGAAGAAAAACTATTAGAAATATACACATACGAAAATTACATGTAGTAAACATTAAAACGATTTCAGACTATCAACACCAAAGCGGTTGTATATTACTGCATTATTGAAATGACATATTACAGTTAGGAATTTGTCACGAACCATTTCTATGAGGCATATACAGAGCGCGACATCCACAGATTTGGTGTGCTCTTTTCGTCAAGCATTCTAAACGGCAACCTTCGGCGCTGTATGTATCGAAGTACTCTAAAGACCTATCTTGACAGGTTCCATGAGGCTTTGGGAGATTTTCTAACTGTAATACAATAGTAGCTGTTGATGTTTTTCATTCTTTTGCGTCCCATTCGAAAGTTTTTACTCATATAGAAACGTTCTGTTTTGAACATATTTTATTGATATTATAATTAAAAGGACTGGAAACAATTTATTACAAATTACTAGTTCCTCTCCTTAAATAATACAAAAAAAAAAAAAAAAAAAAACAAACAAAAAAACCCCAAAAAAACAAAACAAAAAACCCCAATAATATTTATAATATAAAGACGTCACCAGTTGTAGGTGATATACCACAAGTTTTGACCTAGATGCATTGGCGCTTAAGACCGTAGGAGTGATGGCTCTTTATCGTGCCAACACCTGCTGTAACATGGGATCTCCAATTTTTAGGTCATATCCAAGAGATCCATGACTTACACTACTAATGTCGTGCGCTTGTCACTACCTATGTTAAACATCTGGATCTTTGGTTTGACGCGGTGCTGGGATCACGAATTGAACCTGGGAGCCCTCGCTGTTTTGAGGCGAGCGCCCACGATAACATAATATTGTATAGTAAAACAGGAATGTTTCGAATATCCTCTATAATGGATTATATCTTTAATGTTTAAAGGCAGTAAATCCACATCTGAATCGGAAGACTATGATTTACATAAAAAATAATCTAATTCGATCAACCTGAGAGAAAAAGAAATTATCATTTTCATTCATACAATACTCATGGGTTTACTTCAATGATCTTCATCCCCACAAAGACACGTGACCCTGGTGAGATGGCTTGGCCTAGAGCGTGGACCATTGGGATATCCATGTGGTCGTGTATCAGCATTTTGATCCCTGCTGCGTCATGAGGACCCGGCATGTACTCGTACTGTTCTATGTTCAGAGTCAAACTGAGACCGTTCTCAATACCTAAGATTCAGGTAAACGACACAACATCACAATTATTGAGACTGTCAAGTTCTTGGCTACCATATACGGCTTCAATTTCACTGCGAATCAGTTTTTATTATTTTCATTGTAATCAAAAATAGTGAAATTGAATCTGAAGTGAAAATAACCTTGTCATTATAGTCATAAAGACTATAAGAAACCCTGAAGTAAAAATTGCATGAAATTTAATTCTGCCAAGAAACCATGAAAATAAACAAACCTGAGCAAATTCAAAGCATTCTACATTACACACTAGTATCATATGATTTCCTTAATCTTGAACACTGAATATCTGTTATACTTAGTTACGTATCATAATCTGATATATTGTCTGCAACATCTAGCTGAATATTGAAGTTAGAGATAATTTTAGCGCAGGTTAGCTGTTGTGTATTTATTATAAACAAACTACATAGTGTAATATATCTTTCTTTGCCATAATCGTGTTCATAGCATGCTACAATGAATGGAGACACCGCATTGTGTATGCTGTTCTGTAGTCTTACTATGTTTCTGTATTGTGATCTATATAAGAAAACATTTTCGTGGATTTTGCAGGATAACCTCCAAGGTCGAGAAATGTTGGTTTGAAAATTAAAAGCCGCGGTGTCGGAGCTAACCTGCATCATCCAGAAAACATGAACTTTAATTTAATTTTACTACGGCTCAAAAATATACAGCCAATGGTTTACTTATAAGCTACGAATTAGGTCACTTCGTGACGTCATTGCAATATCCGAAACTGAATTGGCCTACATATTTTTGCTGACGAAAAATTAAGGTGAGATTATAGGGTATACCAGTAGATCTATTTTGAAAAAAAAGTATTAACTTTGATGTTGACGGATTATATCGAATGCTCTGAATATACTGCCCAAGAAAACTACACGTACGTGGAAGAGGGTTACCTTGTCTTAGCATCGCTATGTTTGTTTACATGTGTATCGATCTCGGAATGCAGACGACTGATTAATACTGAATGACAAATGTTCTTCAGTCATTTATAGATTTGTTTTGCCACAAATGTTGACAATTTTTATGATTATAAAATTGAATTATCAGTTATCGTCTTTTCTATTGTTTTAGCAAAACACGAAATGCAAGTAAGATATGTATCAATTTTCTCCTAATTAGTTATTACATATGTACATTGTATGTTCCTTGCAGAATAATGACCGCGGCATCCCTTTAATCTTTGCGGTAGAATACTATACACTATACTGCATTCTTATTGAGATACTGATAACAGTACTTAAATTTCCGTTTACGGTCAGAGTTTGAAGCGCGAATAGAAAGATTATACCTAGATCATTACATAAAATGCACCCGTATACATGCATAGTTCACCCAAGCATAATACCCAATATTATCAATATGTATATACTTTAGTTAATCTTTAGTGAATCTAATTGTCCATTTTCTTTCAATACAAACTGTGTAAGTTTTATTTTCCGGATTGAACTGTGATTACTTAAGGTAATCAAAGCTATATACAGTGTTTTGAAATAATATGAAAATGATAATTATATTGGGTAACATTACCAGGTGATGAGACTTCTCCATCTTTTTCGCTGCTTTTGAAAGTGTAGCAGACGCCATGGTCTGTGACGTATTGTTCAATGTCGTTTGCTGTCAATGTTTGACCCATCCATACGACCCTATTGAATCAACAAAAATGCACAGATATTTATGTAATTAATGTACAACTTATAATATATTATATATTAAGCGGTTCTTCTTCATATAGGGATAGTGTGTTTAACCTAAAGTTAAGTCTCTGGCATGACATATGAATGAAATGACCAAATATCTTACTTGAATAAGAAATCTTCCTGTTTGTGTGCCCCCTGTAGGTACAGATCCTGCAAAGTGATGTTTCCCGTCGAATATTTCTTCAAACTTTCAGAATTAAACTTTTCAGGCTCTGTAAACATGTCCTCAATTAATTTATACCGACCAGTTTCTGCAGCCAGAGTAGCCCTTAAAAGAAAGGTAAGAAAACGATATCACCTGTACATGTATCTATAGTGATTTTAGTTGAAAACATATTTCTTGGATAATAAACCCTAACGTAGAGATATTTTTGATGGAAAATAAGCACCAAGCCTTAAAGTACAAGAGGTCATTATTTTCATTCTATTGCGGACCGGTCGCGGTGGCTCAGTGGTTAGAGCGTTCGCTTCGTAACCGGGAGGTCATGAGTTCGAGCCCCACTCGTGCCATCATGGCCGCGTCAAACCTAAGACGAAAAATAGGTAGTGATTGATCCTTCGCCAAACGCTCGGCATTTAGAAGTGAGAATCACGGGTCTTTCGGATATGACCTTAAAAACGGAGGTTCCGTGTCGCGGTAGGCGTTGGCACGTTAAAGAACCCTCACTGCTACGGCCCTGAGCGCTAAGCATAGGTCTAAATTTGTGGTACTTCACCTACAGCTTGTGACGTCTCAATATGAGTGAAAAATTCTCGACGGGACGTAAATCAATCAATCAATCAATCATTCTATTGCGGTGATGTTTGTCTCATGTACAAAGCACATACACAAACGATGCATTGATAATGGATTGATTATATATTGTTTAACATCCCGCTCGAGAATTTTTCACTCATATGGAGACGTCACCATGACCGGTGAATAGCTACAAAATTTAGGCCTATGCTCAGCGTTTATGGGCTTTAAGCAGGGAGGGATCTTTATCGTGTACACTTTCTGTGACACGGGGCCTCGGTTTATGCGGTCTCAACGGAAGGACCGCCTGATTTAGTCGCCTCTTACGACAAGCAAGGGGTACTGAGGATCTATTTTTATAACCCGGATCCCCACGGAGAAAATGATTAAGGTATGTTTCCAATAAACTCCCTGACGCAACAATGGATTTTGACGGCAGAGCTTTATTGAAAATTTAACACTCACTGGCCACAAAACTCTCAATTTTCATTCAGCTGTAGCCTTATGAAATTGAGTATTGTTATAGACGTGACTAGACAGTCCCCCAACAATATGAGTCATATGTATCTTTTTCAATTGTAAATTGATTTCCGTTTGTCTTTTATCGGCAAATTACAGTAATCTAATGATAAACATCTTACAAATTCAATGAGTTCTATACTAATGACCGATCACGGTGGCTCAGTGGTAGAGCTCTCGCCTCGTGAACGGAAGGTCGTGAGTTCGAGCCCCGCTCGGGCCGGCCGCGTCAAACCTAAGACGTTAAAATAGGTAGTGATTGCTCCTTCGCCAAGAGCTCGGCATTACGAAGTGAGAGTCACGGGTCTTTCGGATGGGACCTTATAAACGGAGGTCCCGTGTCGCAGCAGGTGTGGCACGTAAAAGAACCCTCACTGCTAAAAGCCATTAGTGCTAAGCATAGGTCTAAATTTGCAGCCCCGTCACCGGTAATAGTGACAGTCGCCGGATAGCTGAAAAATTGCTCAGGCGACTATAAATAAAAAACAAACAAACAAATCTATACTCATGGACTGCACATAAAAGGAAATTTAAGGACTTTGTCATAGAATATTATGATATTTCCAACCAGTGCTAAATGTCTATCTTTAGCACGTTTTGTAATGGAAATTCTAAATTAGTGTCGAGAATTGAGCAAATAAACGATGACAATTGATATGATAGCCGGATGATATGATCCATTAATTATCTAATACTTCTAAGTGATCTTTCAAGTATTCACCAATACTAGAAACATTCACAATGTATCAAATAGCTTCACAAAGACACATGTCTGGAATTCTGAAGGTAATTGTTTGTTTCCATTTCAAATGAAATAGGAAATCGAAGAGATTTCCCACCTGATACGGAATATTGATGTTTACTTCTACAAACAGGCCACATTAACAAGATTACATGTCTGATTTTTTGAATGTGATTGTCCTCCAGAGGATTCCAAAGCTCCAAAATCTCATAGTGTCTGGTGACCATTTAGCTTGCTATCAATATAGACTATATAGCAAAATCAGATAATATGTATCAATTGAAACATGGTGTCTTCAAAGGTATGGTGGCATATTTCTGCCACCACTTGTCAGCTGTTCATGTCGACTTGTCAGAGAATAATCATCATGGCTAGGAACTCAATATTATAGTAGCAATTTTTTTTCATCACTTGTCAGATAATTATGTCGACTTGTCAGCTGTTTATGTCGACTTGTCAGATATGTATAATCATGACACTAGGAACTGATTAGCGTGTTAATTAATGCCACTAACTACATTATCTGAGTACTCGACATAATTTCTGATAAGTTGACATACTTATCTGACAAGTCGAATTACTAGATTTGTCAGATATCAATGTCTACTTGTCAGATGTTATATTATTTTGTAAGATAAAGATTTCGACTTGCGAGATGCTTTGTCGATTTGGCAAATGTTATGGTGACTTGTCAGATAACGATGTCAACTGGTTAGATTAGTAGGATGTGGGCTTTAATTTAAATTGATTATAATGACTTTCTAGAATGTGATGTCGATTTGTCAGATATCTTATGTCAATTTGTCAGATCATTATGCCGATTTTTCAGAAAAATGTTGTCAACTGGACGACACAAATTTGGCATGGACACGTTTTCATGTTGAATTTTTAAAAACACGTAAGTTGCAAGTCGACAAAAAGATCCAACATCCGAAATAACAACATAAAGATCTGACAAGTTGACATATATTTCTGACAAGTTATGGAAGATCTATGCTACCACAGTAAATATTTTCAATGCTCCAAATTATGTAAAAAAAAAAAGTAAGACACATCATTGACAATCTTAGAAATTTTGCAGGAAATAATAAATTCATCTTTTGCTACCACTTGTCAGATAATTAAGTCCACGTTCACGCCTTTTTGTCGACTTGTCAGATATTAAATGAGATTCACAAGTTGCAGGTTAAAAATGTTCAAACTGTGTCATCGACGTTAACATCATAATTTTCTCACAAGTTGACACAATCATCTAACAAGGCATTCTACAGCGACTTTTTTTCTGCGCTCGATTGAAGTATTATACTACTCTATTTTTGTATCTTTGCCTCAAAATCTTGATCTCAAAATAAAGCCCCATAGATGCTGACCGAAGACTCGCATCTTCAGAAAATTCGTTTGTTGATGTAGCCATGTTAGATTGCCAGCTTATTTGAACCCCCGTTAATATATTTTCTAATTTATATGCTTAATACTTCCGCTAAGATAACCCAGTCTGTGTCAACTATTTTCCCCATAAATATTTTTAGTTAAATATTTGAGATGATAAATTTAAGTTCGGTAAATAGAATATTGTTGAAATGGTTTTGAATATTAAATTTAATTCACTGCTCCCATTAATCTGGTCCCCGCCCCGCCACTCCCATTTTGCACTCTGTTATCGAAGTGCAAAACCGAAGTGGCGGGGGACCAGACTAGGCTCTTATATGTTTTGAACACTCTATAGGCTACGAGTAATTTATATATCTGGAGACACTATACACTTTTCATTTGATATTAATTATTAAAGTTTGTGTTTATGATAACATGAACACTGAGTCCAGTAGTACTCGAATTTGAATAAACAGTATTATAATAGATGAGGTTAGAATTGACTGACAACGTCAACAAACGAACTTTTCGAAGTTCTGAATTTTCGGTTCGCATGGGGCTTTGATGAATGCTTGAATGTATGTTTTTGACACAAGTATGGTGGGAAATGTGTCATGACTTTTTTTTATATGAAGATTTCGAGGCGGCAATGTAAGAATACAGCAATATGTAAACTCAATCGCGTGCATAAAAAATTGTGTTTTGTATGGAAGGTTTTTATAATTTCTGGTATATCCACCCACCCCCCACCCCCCAAGAGCTACAGTTCTACAGCTAAATAAAGATCTGGTAAGTCGACATAAAAATCTTACAAGTTAAGATGATTATCCCACAAATAGGTGGCATAAATGTGTCACCATATTTCATCACCACAAACGAACATTAAATGTAAATGCATGCAAAATAAACAATTTTGAACTTACTTGAAAGCATTTTGATTGCAGATTGTCACTGCAGGAAAAATGAGCGTGTGGTTGTAGTTGACCTGCACGTTGACGGTGACAGGATTGCTGATGAAGTATTGCACTCGGTCTATGATCTGGTACACCAAGACACCAAGACAGGTCAAAACCAACAGAAGCCAAATAACCCTGTCAATTAAAACAATAAGATATTGGACTGATTTAATAGAACATGGTTTGATGACAAATGTTTTGTATATAAAAGTAAGAAGTATGTTGACAAACAGACTACTTTGGGGATTCAAAAATAAAAAAAAGAATAGCTATAGTTGTCACGTGATTTTAAAAAAGAAAGCACTTCAAAGTTATAAGTTTCAGTGGTAAATATTCACTTAACATGTAAAAGAGAATATGAAATAATAATAATGAACGAATGAGTAAATTTTTCATACCCTAGATTTTCCATACTTCTATAATATCGTTATTCTGTCAATGATTTTCAATACACTTGTACATGAGTAGTCACTACGGTTAATCACCACCGCAAAGATGTCCTAACTGAGCAAAATATTTAAATTGTTGATCATTGAAGAAAATATATAAACAAGGCAAAATATCGAATATGTTTCAACATGAAAGCAAAATGTCTTCACAAGGATATTACAGAAGCAGTTCAATATTGAAAGGAAATGTCTCAATCGGACAAAATATGCAAGCCTTTTCAATACTGAAGGAAACAGCTAACACTGTGAACCATGCAAAATATCTTTTATAGAAATTCAATATTAAAAGCAAAATGTCTTCATACTACAAAATATGTAAGCTTTATCAATATAAAAGCGAAGTCCTCCAAATTACATGTTGTCTAAATATTGAAGGAAATATCTAAACCAGGCAAATATCGAAGATGTTCTCCACATCAAAATAAATCGAGCGTATTTCACAAGGCAAAATATGTAAACTGTTTCACCGTAAAAGGAAAATACCTTCACAAGGCAAACTGTGGACTGTTTTACTGTTGAAAGGGAATGGCTCAACTGGCCAAAGTATATCAAGTTTTTTGGATACATTAAGCAGGAAAATATTTGATCCATTCAACAGTGAAGGAAAATTATCTTCAAAAGATAAAATGCGCAAGTCATTTCATTATTGAAACAGCTATTTTCGTATACGCTTAAGCACAAATTAAAACAAATTGTAAACGTATATAATCAATCAATTCTTGGGTTGTTTTTTTTTTTTATCAAAACGACCAAATTGGGGTAGAATGAATTGGCATGTGTATGGCTGCTGTAAAATTAGAAAAAATACAATGGAAGTGTTAGAGAGATTGATTGATTTACCATGTCTGCAATCATAATCACCATACAAATCAATTAAAAATATATCCATATGCTAACGACCTCTGACCTAATATTGAATATACTTTGAAGTTCCTATCCAACTGAGGGGAATGAAAAAAAACCATCAATAAATTGATATGTTTTTAACTAGTCACATGTATTACACCAATCGAAGTTGAATGCGTTGTTGTACTTTGCAGAAAAGCAGAACTATGTATTGGTTTAAAATGTTTCATGGTGCAAAAGCATCGTGGCTTTCATTTGTTTTAATTACTCGGAATAGTGGTTTAGAAATTTTGAAATGAAAACTAACAATAAAATTTCTAAAATCTAATTACAAAAACATTATTAAAAGATATATAAAACTACCCACAATAGTTTCCATAATCAAGCAACCATTAAAATAATGATGTTATATTTAATCACAAAAGCAGTTAAATTTTGTTAAGCAGCTTATTTTGCCTTTGATTCTGTGTCTAGAGTAACAGTATACTATACATAAGAACTTCTGAAAATCAGACTACTAAATAACAGACCTCTTTATGTAAAGTATCAACTGCATTTAATAATGACATCGAGAGCAACTGACGTTAAGTAAATGTACAGCTTATATCTGTTACTAGTATCCGGAAATAACTGAAATATAGGGTATATGACTTACTGTGATAATAATTATCGTAACGCGAAGTACAATCAGTGAACTGTACAAATCCTAAATGCATAGTGAAGCATTAATCACGTGTTCATGTTGTACACGATAGTAGGGCAGAGCTAGGAGTTGGGTTATTAGGTATACACTGTTTATCACGTGATTCAAAGAGAAACATTTTCATTCCCTCGAGGCTATAAAATTCCCCTCCAAAATGTGCGATAGAAATCTTTCCCTGGCTAATGGCTCGCTCTTCTCAGTGTTATTCATATGTTGTTGCAAAGTACACATCCTGGTTAAAGAGTTCGACTTTATGCTTACTGTCTGATCTCTGCAGAGAAGTTTAGAAACATTCAGTCTCTGATTCTTGCAGAATAGTGATACATATTTTTTTTCTTGCCTTTTTTTTTTTTTTATTTTTTTTTATTTTTTTTTTTACGTTGCACAATATGGACTATGCATGATTAGTTCCCTAAAATGACATCCGATAGTTTGAAACAATTTTTTTTTCGTTCGATTTGAAACCACCGGAGGTTGTGAATTTGATATCCACTTCTGCCATGTCCGCATCAAACCTAAGACGTAAACATAGTTAGTGGCAGCGCCTTTACAAATCCCTAGCATAAATTTATAGAAGTGTGAATCTTCAGATCATTAAAACAGGCAACAGACGACAGAATGCGTCATTTCTAACGACATGTAAGAGATATCGTGAAAAATGATCTTGAAACTATACTTTAAATCTCAAAGATTTCACATGAATTTTCTCGTACATTTGACTGATATGTGTGCTTGCTGAATTATATATATAAATGTACCGTAAAACGGTTTCCGTTAAGATTTTAGATAAACATTTGTTTTTTAAAATAAAGATGTGTTTGTATAAACGTACCAACTACTTCCCAACAGAAATGATGAACTACTAATAAGAACCAGCTTTCTTCAAATATGAAATTTAGACCTCATAAACATTTGTTATCAAACCGTAAAAAGTTGACTTCATCAAAACATTTTAAATAAATGTATTAAAATATGTTTCATTTATTGATCTAATTAGATCTGTGTAAATTTTGAAGAAATTTATTAAAATATTTTCATTTGTTATTCTAATTAGATCTGTATAAATTTTAAAGAAAAATATATTTCATTAGTTGTTCTGATTAAATCTGTATGACTTTTAAGTTTAAAAAAATCCATATCATTTGTTAATATACTTATATCTGTGTAAATTATAAATCCTATTAAACTCTGTTTCATTTGTTGTTCTCGGTCATGAGACCTGAGTAATCCTAAATAAATTTATTAAAATTTATTTCATTTGTTGTTCTTATGAGATCTGCGTAGTCCTAAATAGATTTATCAAAATCTACTTCATTTGTTTATTATGAGATCTGAGTATTTATTAAAATCCCTTTCAATAGAATTATCTTTGCTTATTAATGTCACTTGCAGTCCTTAACTTCTTTATGACGCCTTCCTACAAAGATTACTGAAAGGCCTTTCTATGTTTCTTGGAGTAAGCCGACAGAAAGTAATTCCGTTATAGTTTCCTTCCCTTAAAATCTTAATCAGTGTTTATCGGCACCCTCTTATTTACACACACCTAAACTTGCTATTTGAGAGAAAGTTTTATCAATGATGTGGATAATAACCTGTTGCTTGGAATGAGTTTTGATATATAACCATTACTTCAATCGAGACTTCTGACAGCTTCTTTAGCAGCTTCCA
Organism: Ostrea denselamellosa; assembly: GCA_024699665.1. Taxonomy (NCBI): domain Eukaryota; kingdom Metazoa; phylum Mollusca; class Bivalvia; order Ostreida; family Ostreidae; genus Ostrea; species Ostrea denselamellosa. Next base: position 15,555,884 of record JAMZEH010000042.1, read on the forward strand.
CTCTTTTCTCGTGTATATTTCAGTCCTTCATTTGTATAGATCTAATCAGATACCACGTCAAAATCTACAACTCGTTTTGACACTCATTGAAGTGTTGCATTGTGGTCTTCTGAATTTCATTCATCTATCAGAATGCCATCTCGCTGGTAAAAGAAGTAGTGCAAAATTTGGCACAGTTCTTCATCAAGTAAACCTCGTGTGTATTTTGTGCCAATAATTCATTTTTATGGTCTCATGATACCTAATTGCGTGCGGCAGTTCAATATCAGATGGTAGTATTTTTTGTTTCCGATCTGATTTGGATGACGCAGCATAGAATTTGTTTGTACTTTTTGCTGAGTGTGATGTGACGACATACGCTACATCAACCTTCATAATGTACGACTCCTATCTACAAACTCAATCCGGGTCATTTGCTTCAAATTCTCATTCATTATATATTCACTGTCATAGAGTATTTGAGAACATGTCGTAATATAAGGAATACATTTCTGGCGTGGTTTGTGCGAATTTGGAAAGAAATCTTTCACACACACACACACACACACACACACACACACACACACACACACCGGGATTAAATTTGGATCATTCATATTAGGTACGTTTTACCTCTGACCTTCAAATATTCTCTCCTCTGCATTTGATCAAACATGCATATGCATTGTATCATCTTTCTTATCGAAGAAATCCATCGACTTTTCTGTCACTGGATTCTAATCAATCTAGCCATGCTTTTTCCAGTTGATGCCTATGTATAAAACATAAATGGTACCAATTTTGATGCACCAGATGTTTGCTCCCCACCTTCAATAAAAAGCAAAATTTTCAAATATCGCGTTTCTTTTCTCTATTATTCTTTGCCAACACCCTGGCTGTTTTATGCTGTTGTAAAATAATTTTTGTCGTTACCAGAATGATATCACTCGGGACTGGAAAAAACATGCGATATAACTAGTCTACTGGATTTGCAAAACTGATTTATTGGTTAGGGTTGCAGCAGTCGTTATATGATGATGTCATAAAATTAAACCGTATTTACATTTATAAGTGACATGATGTTGCAGAGAAAGGTGGATGAAATTTATTCTAAGCTTAAAAGGATATTATCCTGTCCATGTCATTTAAGGATGAATAACACATCGTCATAATGGCCGAGTTTCATTAGAAACATGAATGAAAATATGAATGTCATCAACACTTGTATATTCTATTTATCTGGATAGCTTAGTAGGTTAACTTGTCCACTGCTGAACGGTAAATCGTGGATTCGAATCAAGCAGAGGTTTTACTTTTTTCAGATTACTTCCTACCAACACTGCATTTAGTAACCAAATAAGGCAAGCATGAAAGTTTTCAGTTTTAATACTATTGTACATACCACCCACTTTCCCACCATATCAGATATCTCTAGTGTGTTGTACTTCCTTATCATTATTGTCTTCTAACATGTAAAGGATAAAATCTGACAACATACATCGTAATTTAAGAAACTCCAAATTTTACATTAAATGAAAATGTCTGGAATCAAGACAATAATTACTCTTTCTAAGAAATATCCATATGAATCTATTGGAAATACATACAGATACTGCCATTCAAACAGCAATTTGACAGTTCGCCTTGCCGAGATTGTGAGATTTTCGTAGTGATTACTGTATTACTCATTGTTACCGCCACTACCGACAACAAAAACACCACCACCAACAACAACAACAACTACAGCATCAGCAACTCATTTCAGAATATTTGGGTTTTCGAGTTATAGAGTTCCGATAACCATGGGGTGCTGTAGACTTTATGTATGCATTATTTGATACATTTTCAGTTGGTGTTACCCATCTCCCCTTAAAAAAATTGATAGCCGTATGTAAAACAAATATACAACTTCAAATGAGTCTTTCTCGTATTCAGTCCGACTGGTCAGTGATACAGGTGGTGTAGTTGGGTACTGTGATTGATAATGCAAAATATTGTTCATTTGATTCAAACAGACAATCAACGAGTAACACGTTGATAATTGTATGAAAATCTCATACGTTCAGTAAAGCGACCTGTCAATCTGTTGTTGTAGTACAAGATTACTAGTAATCATTTTAGATATCTTCTAGCAGGTTATTGTCAAACGCGGTATCAAAAGTGTACTAAAACTTTATGACATACATGTATTTAAATAGATCTTCGTATCACTAGATTAGTGAAGAATGGCACTTCGTTGTAGTGGTGGACAGGATTATCTACCTCTTCTTCATCTCCCCCTTTCTCTCTCTCCCCTCCCCTCCCTTCTACATCTTCTTTCTGCCCCTCCCTTTCCCCTTCTCCTTCTTTCTCCTCCTACTTCTCCCATTTCCTCCCTTTCCCCGTACATTTCTTCCCTTTTCCTTCTCCTTTCCCCACAACTTCCCACTCCCCACTTTCTCTCGCTTCACCCTTTCTCTCCTCCCCCTTTGATCCTCTCTCCCACCCAGTTCCCTTTCTTTTCCCTCCCTTCTCTTTCGTCTCTTTTAACCCCCTTCGCTCCCTTCCTATCCCCTTTCCCTTTTCACTCTTTCTGTCAAATAGTATCTCCTTATGTTTGGGTTAATAGCAGAAGTTTAAAAGATAAATCTACTTTATATTGCTAAAGTACTTTATGAACGCTTGTATTCATAAACATGTGGGGCATTGTAAGAGACACTGAAAGTTTTCTTTATTGATCAATAAGAGCATAATCTGGTAAATTATCAAATGAAAGCTAATATCACACACGTATTTTAAACAAACCTTTCATTTTCCCGACACACTTGTGTTTTGTTTTAATTGTAATAAATATCGTACATACATGTAGTAGACCTGACACAAAAGCTTGTATCAAAATTCAGTCTAGCTGCTGTTTATATAAATTCATAGTCAAATATTCTGTATTATCTCTGATTTCAATAAAGTAACTGATTTTTTTTTTAAGAAAATGATCGAGTTGGATAATACCTGGGGTGTAACTATATACTTGTAAATGAAATGTTTATTATGAACTTCATACCAATGTAGTGTAAGCTTTAGAATAATGCAAAATTCAATTAACAGAATATGATCAATTTTAGCTACTTAATGTGATAACAGGCAAACCGCCATCCATTTGTCTAACGGGATATTCCATTATAAAAATCATACAGTACATAAATGAAGTCAAGCTACTCCTCCAGTGATATTTATGAGTAGTTTTCCCATTAATTTAGCGTGTAGGCATTCCTCCAAGAACGATATGGAGAGAAAATTAACGTTGATGTGGTTACCGGTGATTTAAGTGCTCGACTTCTATTTTATCGAAGTTGATCAAGGTTTTGTAGGGGTGTTTCCCGCCAAAATGAGGTCTAGGCGTGCTTGCTGTAACGGCTCCGACTGGTTTACTTAGTAAGCACCGTCCGGAAAACACATACAAGCGACGTAATGCAGTCATGAAACTTTGATTTTATACATTTATGAAGGAAAATATGAACAAAGCAAATAAGTACGAGTTTTAGAAAGAAACACGGAATTAGTAATTTTTGAAAATATAGTATAAGTGAATTCGTCTCTTTCTCTTTTTTCTCTATAATGCAAAATACAAAATTTCATTTTGAGACGATAGTTGGTCCGTTTATAAACGCCATTTTATAAATACTCGGACGAAGCCAGATATGTTATGTATATTTTTTGAAGGTATTCAAATGTTTACTTATATCAATGATTTAAGCCGAATTGGAGCATTAAGAAATTTTAAAGTAATGTAACTTAGAAACTGACCTCCTACAACAGTTAGATGACTGTCCCGTCACATATTTAAGACCATGTACTGAGCTGGTCTCCCCAAACCGATACACTTCATCACAGAGAGATATCTTGTCTGTGCCCTGCCGTTTTTCCATTTTCACGCTAGTGTTTAGCATATTGATCATCTCATCTGGTACCACACCGTTAGATCGCGATAGGTCCTGGTGAAAACTGGTCATCTGTAATAAAGCAAAACTTCTTATATACTGTTTTACATGTTGCGATGATTAATGAGAATTTTAAATATCTAACATTTAAAAAAAAAATAACGCTTTACTAAATATGGCTACACTCTGACTGGAGTGATAGGCTGTATGATATGAATCCAAAACTTCCAAAAATGTAGGATTTTTTATTTATATCGCATTCTTTATTTCCGAACGCAGTACTGCATGTGGGCTACAAAGATCATACATTACAATAATACCATAAATGAGAAAAACATCACTGAGGTATAATAACAATTTGTACACAAGAAATAGAGCATGCGTCTCATATAATATAAAGAACATGTTTATAGATATGTTAAGGACCGACCTCTTTTTTGTGTGTGATCTCTGGTTTTAGTTTAGAGGCTTTATAAGAAAACTTCCAAAAAGTACACACAACACTTGTATTTGAATACAATTGTAATAATTTATACATTGAAAGGTTTTTATAATAATACTTATCAATATATATATATATATATATATATATATATATATATTTGCTTAATCATACAAAAGACAAATTAATATAAAGTGATATTCGTCTTTAATATCTTTATATTTTTACACAATTTACACTTTCTTATATACTCAGGTATATTAGAATATCTTACTCTTTCGATTTCCAGCTTATGAGAGGAAAATCTACATTTACTTATACATAGCATACATTGTTTGTTAAATAAAGTTGCAAATCCGACGCATGGTAAAGTTATTGAAACAAAAAAATCATATTTTGTATAAATATATCTTGTAATCTTTGTCTTACTTGTAATAACACCAGATTTTCATTAACAGTGTTTTTGTACTAAACATACCCTAGTCCAACAGAAAACGGCATATCTCTTACAGCAGAAGATAGCCAACATCTGGTATTTGGTTCTTTACTTCTAATGGAAATCTATTAATTCTGAATAAATCATCATCGATATATATATATATATATATATATATATATATACTGAACAAATAAATTGGTCGTAAGCTAGAAATTAGAAATGTTTCACGCTTAAGAAATACATTCGTACATCTTACATTGATCTGAGCACGCTTCTAATTCCAAAGAACATAAACTACAGAAATACACTGGTATGTCGACTTGACTCCTGAGAGATATATTCATAAGGTTGAAATTGGTTCATCTGCCCGTCCGTTAATGGAGAATTGTCATTGTGAGAATTAGATTGCCTTTTAAGATAATGTGTTAATGTATGAAATATTAGAATAGGTATTTACATCCTTTTCATTAATCTGTATCCACTTTTTTTATTGTATCTAAACACAAGCACGACTCTTACAGAACTGCTTTACTAAGGTACCATAAATTGGAAATTCTATGCATGTTTGTTTTACTGTGAAAAATGAATGAATTGTACTCTGACAAGAATTAACGATCGTTATTTTAAACAAAACATTTGTAAGCATGCCATTAAAGTTACTGAACGAGCAGCAGCACTTAACCCTCTCTGTCTTTGTTTCTCTAATATCACACGATACAAATCACAACCTTTGTATTATGTCGTGTGACTTCGTGAAGTCCAATCAATGGAATGTTATAATACCACACTTTCCAAATCACAAAGGCGAATTAACAACGAGTATATATACTGGACAAAAAAAGTTAAGGATCATAAATTTGTCCTCAAAAATTTTTATTAACCAAATAATTATTTTGACAAATTTTTACATGTATAGTTTCTCCAATGTGTCCTTAACACAATAGATTTACCCGGTTTCATATTGACGTCATAAGTGCACAATTTTTTCGCCCAAACACAAGCAAGGGGTCAAAATCAAAGTGTGCCAACGTGTATATTGAAATTAAAAAATTGTGATTTTCATTTTATTGTGGGTATTTATTGCTCTAATCGACTCTTAGGTGAACAATTATTGACATTAAAAGCCATGAGGCGCCATTTAACTGCTCTGGAAGCTGGTCAGGCAGTAGGTATGCTTCAAGCTGGCCAAGTCCAGAGAACTGTCTCTAGACATTTTAATGTGTCCCAAAGTGTGATTTCAAGGTTGTGGAATCCTTTTAGGTAGACAGGTAATGTTTCTGAGAGACCGAGATCAGGTCGTCCAAGGTCCAAAACCGCTCGCCAGGATCGCTATATGTCACTTATGGCTCGTAGACACAGGTTTCAGAGTGCTGTCCAACTCAATACTGACTTTCATGCAGCAAGTGGGGTGCGCATAACAACACAAACTCTCAGACAGAGACTTCATGCTGCTAACCTTCGGGCTCATCGACCTGCTGTTCGTCCCTTTTTGAGGAGAAGACATCGTGTAGCACGACTCAATTGGGCTCAAAATCACATAAACTGGCAACTGCGTCATTGGACACCTGTTCTTTTCACAGACGAGTCACGATTCTGCGTGGACTTTCATGACGGTCGTAGGCGTGTATGGCGCACGCGTGGAGAGCGGTACGCTGATTGCTGTGTGGCAGAGCATGATCGTTTTAGGGGTGGCTCTGTGATGATTTGGGCCGGAATCAGTATTGGTGGATGTATTGACTTGCACGTGATTAATGGCAATCTTACCGGTGCAATTTACAGGGACGAGATACTGCATCCAATTGTGAGACATTATGCGGGAGCTATAGGCAACGACTTTGTGTTAATGGATGATAATGCTCGTCCCCACAGAGCACGTATAGTGACAGACTACCTTGCTACAGAGACAATTGAACGTATGGATTGGCCGAGTTGTTCTCCGAATTTAAATTCAATAGAACATGCCTGGGACATGTTGCAGCAAGCTGTTTCCAGACGCCCTGTACTTCCGACAAACCGCCAGGAGCTTACGTTAGCTCTACAGCAGGAATGGGCAAGGTTGCCACAAATTGCGTTCCGCAGGCTCATCAGAAGTAAGCAGAGACGTTGTCGTGCCGTTATACAGGCTCAGGGTGGACATACACCCTATTGATATTGCCTTTATAAAGATTCAATCATTTGTAATGAAATTTGTCATTGTTGCTCATACCGATTTTCAAACTGTTTGGGGGGGGGGGGTTACCTGACAATGGTTGCTCTGGCTGCTTAACGTATTGATGAATTTGTAAAAACAGGTTTAAAATGTATTGTTCGATTGTCGTTGAGCAATTTAAGTATATATTAAACATAATTTATTTGGTTTTGTTATGAATAAAATAATTCTGAAATCATGATCCTTAACTTTTTTTGTCCAGTACACACACACACACACACACACACACACACACACACATATATATATCCTTATTTATTTGACCTCGTTTCTATTTCGTTCAGATCCGTTACTACTTTGGATGTTGTTGGTTTATAGTGTTACACACACACACACACACACACACATATATATATATATATATATATATATGTGTGTGTGTGTGTGTGCGTGTGTGTGTGCGTGTGTGTAAACACTATAAACCAACAACATCCAAAGTAGTAACGGATCTGAACGAAATAGAAACGAGGTCAAATAAATAAGGATATATATATATATATATATAAAACACAAAAAATGACCAGCGACATGAAGAGTAGTATGGAATTGTCTTTTCGGACGACCTTTCTGGTGAATCTAAAAATCTTTTCTATGTTATAACCTGTGGAGACCAAGAAAGATCTGCCAGTGGCTGCACAGTCAATGACACCAATCACCGATGGAAGGACATGACGATACTGGTTGAGGTAATTTGACCCCCCAAGATATCAACAACCACACTGACTTTACCAGGATGAATATGGGCTAAACCTTCACCAAATTCTGAGCTCCATCTACTCATTTGATCGAGTCTACATCAGTATAATCATACTATTTATTTCTAATTTCAAACTCTGCTTACTGGTTTTACATGCTAATTGACTAGATGACATTCTAGTTTACAGGACTGTGTGCCACATTCTATACCCAGAGTTCCGTGCGCTACTCTAACTACACCTCTGTCACCGGATTTTCATAGAAATGTTGTAAAACTCTTTAATATGCATAATTTATGTTTTGCACTAAGTATTTAGTCATATTATGGAGTGTTATTGGTGCACTGAAATTGATATTTACTGTATATTCTTTAAAATTGCTGGGTTTTTAATCCTGAATTTGGAACTACTTTGAAATACGCGTTTGAATGTAGGACATTCACGTTGTGGAGAATTAATGTAAACATTGAATCGAATATAAAAAAGACTGTAAAAAATACGATAAAACGATACGATAAATAAGAGACAAACAGCTAAACTATGAAGATGTACTTGTCAGAGTGCCAGTGGGCTATGAAAAGAGCTTGATGTATCATCTATTGCCAGAACTTTTAAAGGGAATGACTGTTGATATCGTGACGTCACGAGATTCCAGGCGTTGACAGGTATAAGTGAAGCTTGCTTAACGCGCCCTCTGGTGAGAGAATTCTGTCTACCAGTCCAATTTTCCTACGCTTTGCACGCACTCTTCATGACTGAATAATCCATCAGTTGACGTAGTTTATTATCCCACTATAATTTAAAGTTATATATGCCGTAATCTTTGGATAAAAAGCATGTGTTTTACATCAAGCTTTATACGTTATGCACGTTATGCAAATTGTATGCAATTTAACACAATAGGATTAAAAAGTAATCAATTAATTTCCTGTTAATCAATGTATTCTCCGAGTCGGACATTTCGAAATATTTATGATCACGTGACGTTGCAAGTAGAATTTCCAAAGTAATCAATTTTATGGCGTCGTGAAAAGAATATTAGCTGTACACATTCAACGATGAAAATCAGACGGAAAACAGAGTAGAGGGAACCATTTTGCGCAATGGAAGGGGAGATAAATTTCATGTTTAACATGAAATCATCATTCAGTACGACTACTTACTGCAAATAAACGAAAACCTCATCTCCCATAATTATTTTTCTTTCGCGCTTGCGCACATCCACTATTAACGTCATTCTTTCATAAATATGCATTAGAAAACTATCGTTTCCCCCTTACAATGGGTAGACCAATGCTCCTTTAATACCCGTATATAATTTGTCGAAATTGTCAGATCTATTATTTTTCAAAGTTTATTATATTGAAAAATACACGTCTGCTTTTTAACATCGAACAAAACACTGTTTAATACGGCACCTTTAAACTCATGCCATAAGATGTATGTCTTCAGCAATAGAGAATATATAAACTCTGTTGAAGTATTTGGTGATTCTATAACTTTGCAGATGATTATTTGACTTTCCAGGCTGCTAATCCTTTGTTTCACGAGTTGATCCACTTTGTTTACTTTCCTTTGTCTTTCCGACTCTATGCATCTTTCCCCACAACACAGAAAAATTGTATGGATACCCATAAATTCCGAACTTACGATTTTCAGCTTGACTTAGGTCTAGTTGAGAATTAATTGTGTTGTATGTGTTTCATAGAAATATTTAAATTTACATTCAACATTTGAATCATATTCGCTTTCTCAGAGAATGTATTGCGTGTGGCATCATGGCGAGAATTCCATCATAATCGAAAGCAAGTTTCATTGCTTGTTTAGATTGCGGAGCTGTCTAGCACTCCGGAATCCATTTTACAAAAGGTCTTAAGTCTTAAAATTAGTCGTAAGACATAATTTACGATGTACGGCCGATTTACAAAGATTTAGGATTTCCGAGTTACGATGAAATTCAATCGTAAGTCTACGACCACCCGGGGGCAAACCTATGTTTTGTCGTAAGAGCTCCGTAAAATCTTTGTTCCTATGGTTATTAAAATCATTCAACATGGCAGCATTTCTAATATTCGATGTCATAAATCATCTCATAAAAAACGTGAGTTGCGGGTATTTCGCGATAAATAATGAATTCGCTGGATTACAATTCTTCACATAGAACTACCGAGGCTCGGTCCCTTACTCCACTCCTTCACATAGAATTACTGGGGCTCAGTTCCTCACGCCACCCTATAATATGAAATTACTGAGGATCCTCACTCTGTGCCTGCACCTAGAACTACCAAGGATCGGTCCTTTATTAGAACCCTTGACATTGAACTACTGAAGCTAGGTCCCTTACGCCACTCCTTTTACATAGAACTACTATAGCTCGTTCCCTCAGTTTATCCCTAAACATAGAACTACTATAGCTCGTTCCCTCAGTTTATCCCTAAACATAGAACTACTGAGGCCCAGTCCCTTACTTTATTCCTTCACATAGAACTACTCAGTCCCTAACCCCACCCATTACACAGAACTACCGAGGTTTGGTCCCTTACCCCACCCTTTATACAGAACTACCGAGGTTTGGTCTCTTACCCCACCCTTTATACAGAACTACTGAGGTTTGCTCCCTTACTCCAGGTCTTCACCTAGCATTACTGGGGCTTGGTTCCTCCCTTCACCCCTTCATATAGAATTAACGAGACTCGGTCTCTTACTTCATCCCTTCACATAAAAAAAAATCTCTTGCTGTGGCCTTCAATTCGATATTTAGATATATCAACGGCGTTTTATCTATTAACAATAATCATTTTCATTCATATGTCTGTTCGATATATCCTAGTGAACTCGAAATAAGATACACCACAGAGTCGTTCACATCTGCTTCGTACTTACATGTAGATATTTTATTGAACATTGATGTTAACGGAAACCTAACAACTCACCTTCATGACAAAAGGTATGAATTAAGCTTCTCCATCTTCAACTTCCCATATTTATGTAGCAATATTCCATTATCAACCTCAAATGATGCTTATATCACTCAAATGATTCGATACGCAAGAGCTTGTTCTGAGTATGATCAGTTTTCAAACCTATGCAGGCTACTGACAAACACGTTGATGTTACAGGAATTTCAACAGTGTCGTTTAAAGTCAGCATTTCGTAAATTCTATGCCCGTTATAGAGATCTAGTTTGCCAATACAACCTGCCATTGGGTCAAATGATGTCTGACGTGTTTCATACCAACTATTAGACCGTTCCTTACACACTGATTGTGACTACGGATTGCTCCGTTTACCTAATCAATATATAGGGCTCATGATAGATGTGAACGGTCGACAGCGGATGCTTACTCCTTCTAGGCACTTGATCCCTGATCCCACCTCTGGTATGCCCGGAGTCTGTGAGTGTTTTTTTTGTATTCCTTATAAGAGTTATGGGATTCATCACTGTTCATTATATTCGCCTTTTAATAGAACAACTGACGCCCGATCCCGAACTCCACATAAAACTACTGAGGCTTGGTCCCTTGTTTCCGCTTTCCTGACCGACCTTAATTTTAAGCTTCGACCCTAAGTTTGAAATGCCTTTTCAGTGAAGAAACTATTTTTCCGATTTTATAAGATATATAAAAATCTACTTAAATTTTAATGTACAGAAAAACTTTTAAAATACTATTTTTTTGTGTCATCAGTGTTACTTTGATATTTTATTAATTTTAAAACGTGGTAACATATGTGGTGTCAGTAGAGCTATAAAAATATTCTCATCAGTTTGGGAAATAAATGTTTCGGCAGGCGTTGGTATGTTAAAGATCCCTTAATGCTAGGGCCCTGAGCGCTAAGTATAGATATAAGTTTGTGGTACTTCATCTACAGCTGGTGACGTCTCAATATGAGTGAAAAAGGACGTAAAACAAACAACTAACTAACCAACTCTCCGCGGTACACTGTAGTCAGTGAAGTTAGAACAACTATGGAATAGCATGGATACTTTCTTCAACGGGATTGGTCAGATTGACATTATGATACCAATGTTATTGTTAAATGTTGCATTCTGATATCATTATGAGTTGTCAAATGAAACATGCAGAAGATAATTGAAGTTCGTCATAGCAACATTGTATTGGGGTGTAAATCTACAAATGTGTACCTGGAAGATCTTAAACAGATAGGATCTACGATTTTCATAACAAATATTTTAGAAAAAAATTGACGTAAATACTTTCAAAATGCAATAAATATATGTTTCGAACCCTTCCATTTACATTTTAAAGTAGAATATATAATGATCTTTTTCAACAAGAAATAAATGAAAATGAATTTTTGACTGGTAGACGTTATCTCCGCCCATATTCATATGACCTACAATGAACTCGCTAGACCGCTTGCATTGCGCAAGCACAGAGACGCCATTCAAGAAAAACATTTCGGATAAAGTGAAGATAACTCGCGATGAAAACGTGATTTGACAGATTTTGAGACATAGAAAGGATGTACAACCACTTATCACAAATCGAGAATAAAGACAGGAAGTGAAATCGACTGTTGGAATGAATTAAAGGACGTTCTTGAACTGCACATTCATGCCGATAAACGTGCTTACCGCGTCATCCATATTATCGCACATGCGGTGTCGGCAATCGTCCGAAACGAACATGATGCATAATTAATGAGATAGCCAAACACACAACAGGAAATTAATTCGAAATTATTAGTGTACCCAGTGTGTATGTAAACATTCAGAAGGATATTTTGTGAATTTCTAGTTAAAACATTTGATTTTACCACATTTTTGGTATTTACGAAATTTAATCAAAATCGCAGATCCTATGCCTTTAAATGACCTTATAAAAGTGATGCATACAAAACAATTAAGTATTACAACCAATATAATCATTCAGACTTATACCAAATAAAAGACAGAAATACATACGAATGTTTAGTAGAACGTTTACTTCAAATTTTACAAATTTTCTGAAAAGTTCATCTAGTGGCCAAGCGTCCCAAAGAGAAATCACTAATGTTTGGATTTATTCCAATCTTTTTCATCCCTAGATAATTTACAGAGATTGTTCACCTCAATGAAATATATTGATAGATTAATACAACACATAAGACATTTACACCTCTGCTCAATCTTTGATAAAGTGCGTACGGGTTGCGCATACTCTCTTTCCTGATTTCTTGCGTTTTACACACACACACACACACACACACACACACACACCTATCAATCTACTGTCATGTTTTACTTTATGGCTGAACGAATATCGCGAACCTAGGAATTGCAAGTCTACGAGTCTGTATTTCAAGACAGGAGAGGCTAATTCAATAACCAAATCAAGAGATAATTGGGATGGTAACGTTACAGTCAGCGACTCTATTCTCTTTAGAGAAGTGGAGAGACATAGCTTACATCCACTTCTCTTAGCAAACCTTCATGTTTTGATTTTGGAAAACATGTAAATGCCGAAACCGGTGATGGTCTACGTTTCGACCAACGTTTCAACTTAAATATGTCTGGATTTGCTTAGTAAACTGTCTGTCATCAATGGTGCAACCCCATGGGTTTAGTATCAAAGAAGCAGAGTGGAAGGCAGATGATTACTAATCTGTCCTACCCTGTAGGTAATACTGTTAAGTATTTTATAGATCGTGGTATTTTATCAGTCAATTATTCTTCCTTTTTATGATGCAGTGTCATTAACCGCTTCCATGGGGGCAGGGTTCACTATTAGCAAAGATGAATATATTGAGCGCGTTCCACCTTCTACCAGTTTGCCCTCAGGAGCTAGTTTAAATACTTTGGAGAATATTACATCGACAAGTGTTTACCTCTCTATCACTTGCACTGTTGAGAAATTTTCTACATTTCTTCATTGGGAATTAACCCGTAGGAATAATTTACATTCTATTCTTCACTGTTTAGATGATTTTATCTTTATAAATAGTGATATTTCATGTGAATGCTTGGCCTTGATGAGGCAATTTGAAGGTATGGGTTTAGAGTTTGGCATTCCATTGACAGAAGGGCCTAATTGCCTAGCATTTGCTTTTGCACTAATTAGGGTAAACGAAGTAAAGTTGCGGCATTAGGTGTTGAAATGTAATTGTTTCTAGCGAGACTATTTGTTTTTAATAAATATATTCGAGACACCAGTATGGTTTGGGAGCAGTTCAGCACGTCCAGAAATATTGTTGAATCATTTGCTTCAATATCGCATATTCACAGGGTGTAATTTTTCTAGCATCTCAATCCAATACCAGATTTCATTTATGTTAAACAAAGCATTACAGTTCTTGAATATTGCACTATCTAAATTTAAGACTCATTCATTTCGGATTGGGAGACCTACTTTTTTGTATCAAAGGTTATTCAAAGGAACACATCACACAAATTAGAAGATGCCATTCAGCAGCCTACAAATCTTATATAAGGTTATTCTCATGTACTAATTAAGTAACTATATTCCTTCTGAATCATGCCGCCAGTTCTTAAACTCAAATTTACTAACAAAGGAATACATGCCATCAAGAAAAGAAACATTCCTCGTCATACCACCCCAGCATATTTCATGTTCAAGTCTACACCTTGTCTTTCCTACAAATATATTTCCACTACTGGATTCAAACATTTTAGTTACAAACTTTACAGTATCTGGATATAGACTATTTTATACATAATTCACCTACGTGTTCTTGTTCTTCGTCTTCTTTCTACTATAGTCCATTTGGACATGTCATTAGTGGTGATATTGATATAGTTAAAAATGAGGACCTGAAATCACTTATTATAAAAAATCCTAAATTCAGAGAAGCTTGGTCTTTCAATTGGCGACATATCTTTATCTCTATTATGAATTCTGCCCAAGATTATGCCAAACGATGGGCTTCACTGTAAATATGAGGGGAAAAAATCTTGATATCTTATCAGAATGAATAAAAAGTACAAGGGGAGTAATATTAAAATCCCGTATTAGACAATCCAAACAGAAGTGCATACTAACTGTCCTTCTGTGTTTAGTAAACAAGAAATGATAAAAGAGTTATATAGGTTACATGAGGGATATGTTTTGGGTCCATCTTACAAAACTTGTAAGAACATTGTCTTTGTTTGTAAAGCTCATTATTACAACTATATTTCAAACGAACTTGGTATTAATTCCACATTTAGTAATCCTACTTATACCCCAACTGTTCTTTCAAAATTCGAATTTCTTTAAAATGCTTCAGTTTTAAATACACCCATATCGCAGTCAATTGGACGGATGAATATGAGTTACCGTACAATGTACCTATACTGGATTCCTGATCTTCACAGAAATCCTTACAAAGAAAGATACACTGCTGGATCCATTAAATGTTCTGGATTCCTGATCTTCACAGAAATCCTTACAAAGAAAGATACACTGCTGGATCCATTAAATGTTCTGGATTCCTGATCTTCACAGAAATCCTTACAAAGAAAGATACACTGCTGGATCCATTAAATGTTCTGGATTCCTGATCTTCACAGAAATCCTTACAAAGAAAGATACACTGCTAGATCCATTAAATGTTCTACCTATTTTCGCTCCTCACGAAGGAGAAACTTATTGTGCCTCAACATATACCAGAAGTGGTGTAATCAAATGTGGATACTAAAAAAATTCTATTAATGAATTTGATATTAAAAACTTTTCTCAAATCAACATAAAAACTTATGATTTTTCACCACTTTACACAACTATTCCTCACGATCAATTAAAGACTCGACTTTTTGACATCATAGACAGTTGCTCCTTCGACAAAAATTGGAAAATTCATATTTAATGATCAGTCATTCCAGAAATTAATTTGTTAAACAGCACTCTGATTCTACGCACAACTACTCTGAAGTTGATATTAAAAAGATGCTGGAGTTTTTCATTGACAATATCTTTGTAGTCTTTTTTGATCAGGTCTTCCAACAGTCTGCTGGAATTCCTATGGGCACGAACTGTGCTCCTTTGTTAGCTGATTTGTTTTTATATTCCTATGAGAGAAAATTTATTCAAAAGCTTCCACTCGAAAAGAAAAAAATCTCTTGCCGTGGCCTTCAACTCGACATTTAGATATTTCGATATGTGTTTCTAACATCCGTATTCTTGATAGAATTGTTTCGTGATCAGTTGAATGTGGTATATCCCAGGTTCATTTGATGCATGGGTATAGAAAGTTGATATCTGCTAGATAAAGGGGTAAATATGTGATAACAGAATCTTAGTGTATTCGGTTCCTTATGTGAACTGTCGGGTTTTCTAACATTCAGAAATTTATCTTGCACAGTACGGCAATCAGTTCTGACCGGGAAGAACGTTCATTAGGATTTTTCGTTTTAAGTTTCAAGAGACGATTTCAGTTATTTCATGTCACCTAATGTTTTTCAATGCATTTTTGTTTCCTTGATCATTGAGAGTATCATCTTCGACACAAAAATGATCAAAAGCGCAACGTGATCAGTCTCATTTTTTCAAGATGAGAACTAGGTTAGAAAATGGAAATTACTGGCCTGTTCCCTCGATCTTAACTTCATATACAAATTCATTGCTCTCAGATTTTGAAGAATTCAACAACACCTGTGCCACTTCCATCAATTTTTACAATTGAATTATTGGGAATTCCGTGACCTCGATCAATTTTCTATGCCTATGAATTTGTATTTTACATTACGTCACGCTGCGTAGCAATACTAAGCGTGGAATACAAACACAATATCGTATACCAATTAAATCCACTGCATATATATATATATATATATATATATATATATATATATATTGAATGTTTATTTTTATCCGCCACGCTCAACAATTTTGCAGTTATCTGTTGACGTCCAGTTTTTATTGGAGAGAATCCAGATACAATGTACCCGGGAAGAGACCACGGACCTTCCGAAAGTAAACTGGCAAACTTTCTCACATATATCGGCGCGAGCGAGAATCGAACCCGTGTCGATTGAGGTGAGAGAACTTGTGATTTTGAGCGCAATGCTCTAACCACTCGGCCACGGAGGCCCATATATATATATATATATATATATATATATATATATATATATTAAAAAGTTTTCAATCAAAACCTGCCAGTGATTGATATTATGTGCACCTAATACGTGTTTGTTTGGTGTGTCTAAATTATGTTGTTTTGTAAATCTGACCAACTCTTACGTTATGCTACAAGTAGATTTATAATTTTTTCCAAAAATATGATTATGTGAAACATTCAACAGCTGTTTTTCTGTACATTTTCGACACATGGGTTTACTTGATATATTATTGAATTCATTTTTTATGCATTCAAGAAATAAATGAAATTTTTGGGAAATGGTAGGAGGACTTCACGCGGTTTATCTAAATATCTTATTTTTATGTCGAAAATTAAAACTGAATTTATTATTAAAAGTTGTACAAGAATGTATACAAAAGCGCTGCTAGACTTGTTAGTGAAACTTGCGTAGCGTGCCCTAAGGTGAGAGAATGTTGAAGAGGAAGTTTTCACAGCGCCCCCTAGCAGGTTACAGTGATTTCTGTGCTCGGACAATATTTCCTGTTAGATTAAAAAAAATCGAATACAAAATATTTCACAAAACGCTATCTTACCGTTCACTAATTTGAGCATGAATTGAGTACTTGCGAATATAAGGTAATACACAGTTTATGTATTTATTATAAAAGAGATGACCGATGTGATCAGATTCTAGCACACAAGGAATTTCGACGAGTGTTAATAACATTTACCCACATTAATATTCATGTTTGATACCTGTACGAAGTATATGATCAGATAAAAACTTAAAAAGATATATAGATAAAATGGCAGTTATAATTTGACGTAATATTTAATAAAATACTTTAATTTACAAATTTTTGTAATATAATAGTAGCATGTCTTGCATTACCCCGAGAGAACAATTATCGGTACTGTGTTCCAGATATAAGAATTAATATCTTTATTTCAATACATGACTTACCTTTATCTCATGGATCTGGTTGAATGTTTGAAAAGGTACAATTTATTGAGAACTCTTCGTCTAGAGCTGGCAAGGTTGTATGGCGCGGGTTACGTGAATACAGGTATTCTGAATATCATCAAAAACTGATACCGTGAAAGAACCCCTTACTTGATGACTGAAGATGAATATTTCCTCTTTCTTTGAGCAAATATACGGGTATATCATGGGAAATACATATATGACATAGTATCTAAATGGTTTCCGTTCATTCCCCTTTCAAAGTAAAAACTTGCAGTATGTACAGTGTATGTCAGTTATTTTCAATGTATTCCCATTGTCTACCTACTTGCATTTTCAACTTCTTCTAAGCGTTGGATTTTGATGGAGAAACTACTTGGTATCTCTGAATAATTCATACAAATTACAAGAATAACCTGACACGATCGATTAACAAATCCTTTTTGGATTTCATAAAACCTGTAATGTCATATAATACACGAGTGAAATTTATGGAATGTATAGATCCAGATCTTCAAAGCAAATTATTCATAATAATCATCCCTTGCAACTGGATACACAGCATTTAAGAATGATAAAGAAAGATTACAAGAAACGTAAGAAAAGTGAAAATATTGATTTTTAAAATTTATAACAATCAGCAAATTTCTTGTGTTTGTTCTATTGGTATTTTCCAGGAAATATTAGAGTTGTTATGAACAAATTTATTTTGCAGCTGTACCAGTTATATGTTAAAATTTACACTTCATTATTAATCTTCTTGTAATTATAGGACTGTGACTAAACAGTTAGACATACAAAGAAATTGGCAATGGATGCTTCCTGGCTTTTACATCTTACTGAGAAACAAAGTCGAGAAATTTTGAAACAGAAAATTATCTAAGATTATTCTCCATAGCTAGTCAAAAGCATGTACTTATACAAGCTTTAACTGATTATTTGATAAAATAAGTCTACACACAGTGGCGTAGCTGCCATTGACGTCAAAATGCCCGGGCGTACACATCAATCTGACAACAACAATAAATGATTGTTAATTTTTCATTTTATTATGCATGATTTTATAGCTAGAACAACCCATAAATGTTACATAAAAGGCCTCAAAACCCATGAGCTTCCGGGGACTTCGCCCCCTGGGCCCCCATCATGGCCTTGCCCTGGACCCAGACCCCCAGCCTATTCTGGATTTTCGATGTGCATACACTTCTCTTCAAGGCTAGCTACGCCACTGACACATGAAATTATGGAATAACCCTTAATAACTCAGCAGAATCCAATGACAATGACAAGTTAAATCTTAAGACAATTTACTTGCACGCATTGAAAGAAAAACATAACAATAACAAAGTGCTAACTTATATATAATAACTTAGGTATAATAATGTCCGTTATGGGTTTGGATGTCGAACTAAATTCACACACAAAACTGTCACAAAACTATCACATACCGGCTGTCAAAAGCAATTCCGGAAATCTATCAGATATATCCAAAATGCTTTTATCAGCACTGGTTAAAGTGCTTGCATGTCTACCAGAGCTTAATATTACAGAATTTATACTATAAACGAAGTTTCCTGAACCGTCATGAAAGACACCGCTATGTAAACTTGACATCAAAATAAGTGTTAACATCATCTTTCTATTGAAACGTCAAACATTGGACATCTGGGGAGAGCATCGCGCTCAAAATCACAAGGCCTCTCGCCTCTAATCGGCGCGTGTTCGATTCTCGTTAGCGCCGATATATATGAGAAAGTTTGCCAGTTTACTCTGCCCGGGTACATTGTATCTGGGTTCTCTTATCCACCAATAATAAAAACAAAACGTCACCAGATAACTGAAAAATTGTTGAGTGTGGCGGAAAACAACAACAAATAATCAATCAATCGAACATCAAGAAAAATCTAGGTCACAAGTATCATCAAGTCAAACGTATTGCGCAACAATAACTACGCGGGAGTTTTACAATTTCAATTTCTCTGTACATCCCATGCAGTTTTATCACTACAGGCAAAGAATATCATTCAATGCATCCGAAAATATTACAGGATTAATTTATTGAAGTCAGAGAATCCAAACGCCAATATTTAGTGTCTATAAATTCATTATCGGCAAGATAAAAGTACAATATATAAATTGTGATTGTTACTGAATCATTGGCGGAATAGGTCATGGCTACATTAGTGACACATTAACAAAGAAACCCGGAGATCAGACTTATTAATGGCCAGGGCCCGGTTCTATTAATAACTAATGTGTCATTAAACTCGCATTAAATTCAAAGTATATAATGTGATATTAGGTTCTTTTGAATAATCGATTTATTGCATGGATCAGCACATTAAAGTCAGATCAAAATCATCAACTTTAATGGAGGTGTTGGGGTAACATCATGTGGTCATTAAATATGGCTAACATAATGGTTGAACATGGGGAAGGCGCCGACGAAACTACTGAGTCTTCTGCGAGCGATTCTTACTCCAAAATATGTCTTACATAGAGTATCTTAAATGAGTGTCTATGGCATATGGAATTTATGAAATTCGTTTCCAGATTTAATATACTAATAAAAAAAAAAGTAGGGGATATTGGATTTACAAGGACAATGAAATTCAAATTATGAGGTCAGGAAGGAAACAAATGACAGAAAAACGTCAAGGAAACATTTGTCAATTTATTCGAAACCCTGTGTACAGTCAGAAAAGGACAGATTCTCCAGAATAAGGGTCGACACCAACACAGGGTCACACAACAAATTTACCACCATAGTGAAACAGAGTCAGTAGCGGATAAAACCCCCTCGGTTGGCCAAAAAAGCTCGGAGACGCCGTGGCATACTCCTAACGAGACGTCCCAGGTCATTTTGGGGAAGGTTATTCCATTCCTGTTGCAATGCTGTAACAAGTTCTTGGACATTAGCAGAAGGTTGTTGACATTGGAGTAGCCGCTGTCCAAGCACGTCCCAGACATGCTCAATGGGGGAAAGGTCCGGACCATTACAGATCCACCCTTATACCGATCATGTCTAATGCAGTTAACGTCATGGAAACGTTCGTTACGTCAGCGCCAAACCCTCCTGCGTCTGTCCAGGAAGTCCACAATGAACTCCGACTCATCTGAGAATATTACATGGTTCCATCGGCGATTATCCCAGCGTTGATGGTGACGACACCATTGAGTTGAGCCCTAATGTGACGATCCCTCAAACAGGGAATGACACGAGGAAGTCAGGTGTGTAAGTGAAATCTGTGTAGTCGATTCCTGATGGTCTGGCCACTCACTACCACGCCAGTGTCCCTTTGAAGTTGAGACTTTATTTAAATTGCTGTTACCAGACGATTTCTCAAGGCAATAGTGCGGATGAATTTGTCCTGAGCCTGAGTTGTTGCCCTTGGTCGACCGGATCGTGGTCTCTCCTGAACAGGCCCTGTAGCACGATGTCTGGACCATAATCTGCTGATAACAGACTGGGAAATATTCATTGCCCTTGCCACAGCGACCTGTCTTGTGCCAAGGGCACGTAACCTCTCATCCTGTGTTAGACGGCGCATGGTCTCTGTTTAATTAACGACTTCAACAACTGATAATCTAATGCTTTCTCTTCAAAATCTTCATAGAGAGTGGCTCTAACCTTCCAATTCAGAGGCATGCAAAATTGTGGCACAACACCCTTGATCATCAGTAGCATCCCGTGCAGATCGTGAGAGGTTGATTGATGTGCTTGGTTGATGAATTTCTTTGGAAATGTTTCCCCGTTAAGGAACTATACAACATGGTTTTCTATCCGTCTGTGTATGTGAACATTTTGATCACAAAATATAGTATTCCCAACTTTTTTTAATAGTATATTCCCCAAGCCTTGTCGAGGAAAATATTTAAATCTAGTAACGAATTTCATAAATTTAATATGTCATAAGCACGAATGTAAGATTCAATTTATCACACAACTATCAATAAATGCATATTTTAGTTACTTTCCATTTCTGTATAAGGAAGTGATTTTCAGCATCTTTGTTTGTTTGTTTGTTTGTTTATAGCCGCCTGAGCAATTTTTCAGCTGTCCGGCGGCTGTCACCATTACCGGTGACAGGGCTGCAAATTTAGGCCTATGCTCGGCACTCAGGGCCTTTGAGCAGGGAGGGATCGTTATCGTGCCACACCTACTGCGACACGGGACCTCGGTTTATACGGTCTCATCCGAAAGACCGGCACCCACGTCCCACAGTGGGATTCGAACCCCCGACTCAAGGATCATCAGATCTTTGAGCCCGACGCTCTAACCACTGCGCCACGCGGGCGGCTTCAGCATCTTTGCATCGTCTGAAAATGTCTTTGAGCGGAAGAAATGGGATCTAAAGATAAACACGTTAACGTGATAGCTAAATTGAAATTTCAATCTTAAGATTTTAAAATTTAGCTATGCCTTTATATAACAACAAATGAAAATAAATATGAGAGGCCTAAAGAAAGTTTGTAGTAAAATTTTTATATCTATGTCAACACCTGCTGACCTCACATGATCCTACATAATTTACATTGCTATCAACCTGTGTTACGAGTTCATATCGTTTTTCCGAATCTGCGTTATGAGCCCGGCAACAGTGCTGTTGCGTGATAAGATGAAATTCGAAGACGATACCGTTTCCTTAAATTGTCAGTCAGCAAAACTGGAGGCATGGATGAACGCATTATCAATAGATGAATCAACCGTTCCCCGAGTAGTACAAATGATTTCACAAGCTTTGAAGACTGTTGCACCTTAATCATCAAATGGCCGTTGACGATAAGTTTATCAACATTTGGAAAGATTTTATCAAAGTAGCTAGTTTTTCGGAAGTGATAGACTGTTCCTATAGACGGAGCGCATGTCAGGATCCAAGGACTGTCCAAGAACACAAATGAGCCTGCATTCGTTAACAGAGAAGGCTATCACTGCATCAATGTTTTAGCAATTTGTGACTACACTGGTAATTGTAAGAATTGATGTAACGAACTAAATAAAGATATTAAGCGGTACAAATATGCCTCCGTATATTTACCTTTCTTATCATATGAAAGAGCGTTTTAAAATTTGTCCAAGGAGCATTTTTTAAAGTGGAAATGATTAAGACGTTTCAACCTAAATTATTTTATGGTAAAAAGATAGTTTTGATATAAATTTATAGAATTAATTATTTGAAGACAATAATAAATTGAAACAAGCATTCTGACTGTATTGCAGGCAATATTAAGTGCCCTACCGGTAAGATAATTCCGTCAAACGTAAGTCAAGCGGAACGAAACTCAAACTTGATCTATATTCAAAACAAAACCATATATCAAATCTTCATCCAGTGCGGAGAAAAGTACGGAAAACTGATTCTTGCAATTCATCAAGAGGCATAATTCAGTCAAAAAGTAGGTCAAGCGTAACGAAACTCAAACTTGATCTGTAACTATCCAAGACAAAGCCATGTATAAAATTTCAGTTTTAGAAAGATAGCCGTTATGGGGACTAATTAATTTGGCTAGCAACCTTATCTGACTTTTCAGTCTTTTTAGAAAGATGACGCGAGCCAATCAGATGACACGACAATAAAGATCTTTAAAATCTGCATTACGTTGCATAATGGTATTGGTACTAAACGTTTAATGAGTGTTTAGATATATAATATTACATTAACTATTGCGACTTTAATGAAGGTTTTAAACAACGATATCTAATGAACCCATTAACTAATGCCACGTTAAGAATTTTTATAAGGCATTGGGGTTTACGTCACAATAAATTTAAGGACTCGCTGGCACACAATACACACACACACACACACACACACACACACACACACACACACACACACATATATATATATATATATATATATATATATATATATATAAGGGAGATAACTAGCACATACCATGTATGAAGTGGAGCAGTCTTTGTCTCTCCAGATTAATTATAGCATTAAATCTCATCAATTGCGAACTTGTTAAGATATCCGATAAATAATTATTTCATTCTTATTATTAAAGCGCTAAATATGATATAAAAATTAGCTTGTTTTGCATATGATCAGTTTTTAAATTGAGGCAGGCTACTGACAAACAAGTTTAAATTACAGGGGTTTGTAGAGTCTCGTCTAAAGGCAGCATTTCGCAAATTCTATGGTCGTTATAACGATCTAGTTTGCCATTGCTGTCTGAGGTGTATTTTTAGGTCGTTCTTGGAACGCTGATTCTGACTGCGGATTACTCCGATTACCTGATCAAGATATAGGGCTCACGGCAGGTGTTAATTTTACACCTCGCATATTCATACTGTAATTAAAGCATGTTTATGACGCACGTCTTGCAGTATTGTTGCCTTTTCAGCTTTAAGTGTCTGGACTTTGATTTCGAGGTCACAGTCAATTTTCCCTTAGCCTGGTAAGCTAGTTGAAGACGAATAATAAATATACTGGCACATATCGTCATTTTGACACAGGCTGTAATTCAGAAGTTCTGACAGTTGTTTGAAAACTTTAAATAAAGATGAAAAAGGGTTTGTGAGGAGCATAGTGGACCGAAAACCTTTGGCTTTGCGAGGATGGTGTTTGCACAGTTCTCTGATTTGTATTTTCTATGGGAATTGCGAAATTGATCACTGTTCGTTGTCATAGCTTTTTCACGTAAATACGAAATATATCTTGCTTAGATATTGATATTCAGATAACTTTCATACTGTCACATACCGCAACGCTTCATGCCGGCATACTTTTCATGAAGCACTAACGTATTTCATGACGTATGCTGGCGTAAAGCTTCGCAGTTCATGCCCTCGTGTTTTCTAAACTGAAATCCATTTCTTAATCAAATAGAATATACCAAGAATTTTATCCCACAGATACCAACACCAATAAATGGTGTCTCTGCTACAGTATTGTGTATTGCAAAGTCACTCCTATGATATCAGCTTCCGTACATTTACAGACAAATGCACAACACATGCAATTGTTAGCAAACAGAATCAGGATACAATAAATATTATCTCCCTGATTATCACATCCATAAAAGCTAATAAAGGTTTCGTTACCTATTTAAATTTTAGAAATAGCCAAAGTGGATATCGTTCTGTGTAATTATCAATTCTAAATACATTTATTCCATTTACTTTCCATCAAACTACATTGAAGCTTCGTATTTTATTCCACAATGAAATGGATAATTTTCTTATTCAGAAAAAAAACAAAAAACCAAAACTGACTTTTATTAACACTGCACAAACATAGTTCTTACGTGTTATAGAACCAGTTCAGAGGCTTAGCTAGCCGTAGTTACATCATTTTCACATGTGTGAGGAGTAGTAAATTCATATCAAAGTATTGTGATGTATAATAAGTATCTAATGGTTATTTTATTTTGTCTGTGTTACTGCACAATAAGTGTCCCCATATCATATCATTCAATGATCAAATAATTTTCATGCCCTGCGATGGGAGATTCGGGGAAATATAGCTTTTGGTCTTTACGTCTGTCTGTCCGCAAAAACTCTAACCTTTAACCTTGGTCATAATCTTTGAAAGATTAATGCTAGGGATTTCATATTTCGCGTGTGTATTTTTTGAGACAAGACTTTCTCCTTTTTTCTTTTTGGTACCAACTTTTTCTTACCTTATGACCTTTACCTTGGAGTCTGACCTACTTTTGAAAAACTTTAACTTTGATCAAAACTTTTGAATGGTGAGTGATAGGGTTTTCATACTTCACATGTGTATTCCTTGTGACAAGTTCTTCCTTTTGGTTCCAGAATTACATTGCTGCCATTTGGGGGCATCGGTGTTTCACTTACACATCATGTTTTAAATTTGAAAACGACATGAAAATACTAACAGCACTCGCAAACAAGCAAGTATAATCAGAGGTAAAATGTCACCATACATTCAACACAAAAGTGGATGTATTTATTACATAAAATCCGTCTTTAGTATTTGAGTGGAAACACATTTCCAGTTCATGTATTCAAAAGAGGTGCAAGATTACGTTTACTTTCCACAATTTTATCAAAAATACAATTAGAGTAGTTCTACATAAAGTATCTTGTAATTTATTATCACATATAGATCAATGAAATGTGTTCACAATGTGTTCACAATATATGAATATTGTAACGTCAATTAACCTTTCATCGAAGTCATAAAGCAGAAAACGTCATTAAAATATGGTGAAAATTCAATGCGGAGGTTTGCTTTAATGTCAAAAAGTGTACATAAATTTTATTACAGGTCAAATTTTCTACAAATCATGTATTAAGTTAGAAATAATGGAAACACAATGTTATGAGGAATAAAAAAATCAACACTATCAAATGAAACCATATGAAATTTTATTTCACCACGTCTGAAGTCAACTTGATTCAAGTTACCACGGTGTCCCAGAGGGACTAATCATCGTAATTGGTGTCTATTATTGGACTTTCATTAGCTGATTTATTGTGTTTGAAGATAACACAATATCATAAAAGGCAACATCCATTGGAAGCGATCTTTTATTTTCAGCTTCTTTATTACACTGAAACAATATATTCTACAATCTATCAATTATTATTAATGACAGTAATATTATTAAAAAAATGTGAACACGCGATCAAAATAAATGTGTTATAAAATTCACATCGATGGTCCTGGTAAACTGCATGCAAACTATGTGTTGACCGATTTCAAATTTCTTATAAATTAATGGTCAAAGCATAGAATGATTCATCCCATTATCTGTTTGAGACACATAACAATGTAAAAGCTTTTTTTTTTTCTTTTTTAACTTTTTTTAAATTTGTATCACTGATTTATATAAATCGCGATTTTTTTTTTACTTTGCCTCACAATTTGAAGTCAAAAGACAATTTCACATCATTATTACTCGCGTAAAATAAAAGGAAAACATTGGGAAAATAATCAAATGATCCTCTACATGCATACATAAGAACCGCAATCTTGAGTATATTCATTTTGCGGATACTTAGTCAGCTAACACAAACAAAAATGTTTTCCCTCTAAAATTCATTGTCCGCTGGAAATTTTACACCATCTAATTGACGACACATTGTAATTCGCATCTTTTTGTGTATGTAATAGTGCATAACATGCTTTAATTGATTTTTAAATAGGTACATCATAATGATTGTATTAATTTGTCAACTAATCATCATAGGTGCTTGAGGACAGGACACAGCAACCCCCCCCTCCCTAACCCCCCCCCCCCCCCACCCCGAGAATGTTGACCAATGGGCCTCTTATGCTCTTGTGATCATTTTTTGTAAATCATTCTTTTATGATGATATAGTTCTGGTCCTTCCTATGCTACAGCTCCGAAAATTAAACTTAAAACCCGAATAGTATAAACAGAGAAAGGTTACCAAATTCGTCTGCAACGTAAAAGGTAATCCCCAGGATTTTACATTGAATGTGTTTTATTCAAAAATACACCTACCAGTAAAATCAACGATCTCCAGTCGTAGCTTGAATATTTCCGTCACGGAATATAAATATAGGTCCATTAACTAGGTGAAATGGAATACTCTTGCCCGGTATATTATGGCTTTTTGAATTAGTCCAACTTCGATCAACGGAAGGAGAGAAATTGCGCCACCTAGTACAAGAAGGATAACTCACTTGGTATGTCCCGAATATATACGAGAACAACAAAAAGGTAAGAGGTTTACAAAATGAAATAAACAAACAATACGCGAAAAAGACAAACATGAGCTTTAGATCTATTTCTATCATGGACCTGCATTCCTTGTTTTATTTCCCCCGTGATGTGTTCAGTTTTAATTGCTTGAATATTATTTGAGATTTTGATGAAATGTTTATAAACTTTATTTCAGATTGAATTGCAATGCTCCACTTCAGCTCATAATAACTCCGAGTTAACTTGAACCAGTTTTCTTTGAAGCGACCTGATTGTTATGTTTTCAAATTTCCATTTGCTGCATTGGTGACATTGTTTTCATGTTTTTCAGTTCTCTGCTTTATGTCCTCAAAGTCTACACATTCACTTTTGCTACTGTAGTGCCAGGGATATTATAAATATATTCTCTCCAGATTCTCACCGATATAATCCTGTATAAATGATAAGTTGATATAGAAATCAGATATCTAATTACTTCTAATGAAGTAGATATTTAACATACACACGAATTTTGATTGAGCGTGTTCATGTTGTTTATTTTCTTTGTAAACGCTCAGATACGATATACTACGACGCAATTGGTAATTAATGATTGATTGTATATTCTATTTTTTTTTTACGTCCCGCTTGAGAATTATTCGCTCATATGGAGACGTCGCCATTACCGGTGAAGGGCTGCAAAATTTAGACCTATGCTGAGCGTTTATGGCCTTTGAGCAGGGAGGGATCTTTATCGTGCCACACCTGTTGTGATACGGGGCCTCGGTTCTTGCGATCTCATCCGAAGGATGTCGCCTTGTACGACAAGCAAGGGGTACTGAGGACCTATTCCAGTTGGTGATTGATATATTGTTGATATTATATAAGTAATCTATAATTACTATATGTACACAATATGCTTGATAAATTCATGTTGTATGCTTACATACATTGTTGACAACTTTACATTATGTTTTATACTGGCCGTTCGCCATCTTTCGATCTCCGATGGATGTTTCCATTCTACTTTCACTATAAGCCATTTTATTACGGGATTCGATTAAGGATACATTCTGTGTTATGTATTTGTTTTAGTGGTTAAACTTGCTTGAATTTTAGATGTCATTTTACTTAGAAATTACATATATTTACTTAGTTTCATTTACAAACTCCTCCATTCGTCTGCATGGACCGTACTGCACCGAATACGATTCAGCGTTCTGATTGGCTGAAAATTAACAAAGCGCCTCCTGGTTGTGTAGGATGCGGGTAGTATAAAACCGGGAAACGCAAAAGTATTTGGCGGAGATTGTATATCACTCTGAGAAGACAAGAGAAGAGGTCCAGAAAAGTTATCAAATCTAGAGAACATGAGAAACATAAAAAAAAAAAAAAAAAACAAAAAAAAAACAAAAAAACTATTTATAGATTTTATAAAGTTCTAAAAAATTTTGTCTGATAGATGAAAAGGCCAAGATTCAGTGTCACAAGAGTATTCAATCTGTAGTTTCTTATAGACGAATTCTTATAGAAAATACAAATCAGAGAGATGGGGTAACACGTGCCCCTGCTCAGAGGTGGGATCAGGTGCCTAGGAGGAGTAAGCATCTTCAGTCGACCGGTCACACCCGCCGTGAGCCCTACATTCCGATCAGGTAAACGGAGCAATCCGTAGTCAGAATTAGTGTGCCAAGAACGGCCTAACAATTGGTATGAAACACATCAGACAGTATTTGACTTAATGGGAAGTTGTACTGGAAAATTAGATCGTTATAACGACCATAAAATTTGCGAAATACTGACTTTAGACGAGACTGTACAAACCCCTGTAACATCAACTTCTTTGTCAGTAGCTTGCCTCGATTTAAAAACTGATCATATGCAGAACAGGCTCTTGATCGAATCATTTGGGAGATACAAACACCATATGCAGGTGATGATGGAATGTTGCCACATAAGGGAAGTTGACGATGAAGAAATTGAAATCATCCCGTTTGTCATAAACCTCTTATCTTTTCATTGTTCTCATGTGCATTCGGAACTTTTCCGCAGGCAAGGGGAATTATCCTTCTTGTAAGAGGTGGCGCGATTTGATCGAAGTTGGACTACAGTTCAAAAATAGATAATATACCGGCGAACAGTATTCCATTTCACCCAGTTAATGAACTTACATTTAACATGCACATATTCAGTGATAGAAATATTTAGGCCGTTGATTTCACTGGTAGATGTAGATTCTAAATACATTTCAACGAAAAATCCTGGGGATTGCCTCTCGCCTTGCAGACGAAGTTGGAAACCTTTTTCTGTTTCTACTAGTCTATTTTTTTAGATGAAATGTTGGTGTAAGTTTGATGTTCGGACTTGTGGCAAAGGATGAACAAGAAATATGCCACAAAAGAATCACTGACCAAAACAGTGGCAAGAGGACGAGGGTCAACATTCTTGTTGAGGGGTGGGTTAGTGCTGTATTCATCTTCTTTAATATTTCTTTAATAATCTTCTTTAAATGTTTCGTTTGATACGTTTTTCATTCAAGACTGCAGCCCATAAAAGTTACTGATGCTGTTAAATACCGCTCAAAAACAGATCTGAATTACTTTGAAAATGCATAAATACCCGAGTGCAGAGAGTGAAAGGCCGCTAAAGATTGGGATAGAGAAAATTCGAGCTGTATACTAGTAAATGTAAACAGAATTTTTACCGTAAAAAAATCTCCCATAATCTTGACGATCGTCCCTTTTACCTCGCAAAGTAACATCTTGTTGACCTTGCGATTATGAACTTACGTTAACTACCTCAATTTCATCCCATGTTTTGATTCCTTCAATGACATCACGCTCCTCCTTTTCCGCAACAAAATAAAAAGCGTAACGATCACAGGCACCTGAAGTGTGGATAGCTTATGTATATACCCCCCTTTTCTACCCAATGAAAAAAATATATACGACTATCTGGTCAGACTAATGTAGTTCTACTCATGTCTTCCATCCATTATCCATGCCATCAGTTTTGTTTCTCGTATTTTGCCTTTTATTTCACCGCAGCTTTTACGTCCATTGACATCCTAAAAGGAGGTCGTAACATCACTTTGCGTGTCGCATTATCTGATTGGCTTGCATCATCTTTCTATGATATACTTCATATAAGCATTTTAGCTTGATTTATATCGATTGATTATCCTCAAATAATTAATTCTATAAATTAATATATCAAAACTAGCTTTTTATCATGAAATAATTTGGGTTGACATTTCTTTCAGTTATTTCGTTTTTAAAAACACGCGCTTTTGACAAAGTCTTATATGGCTATGCAGAACGACGTATGAAGTTAATCGGTTGGGAATAACATAAATATTTTGGATAAATTATTGGTTGTATAGTTTTTTTTCATTGGGTAGAAAGGGAGGAGATATCTACATAAGTTATCCACACTTCAGGTGCGTGTGGTAAATATTGCATCACAACAAATTCAGTCTGGGTATCATTAAAGCCTTACTCACTCTAATACAAAAACATACGAGTGGAAATTGAAAGTGGTCGAGTATTTTTGCTCTGTCTTAGATACATTTGTTTCAGCCTCCGAAGCTCGTATAATGCATTCGTGTGACTCCGAATGTGTCGACCAACATACGAGATTTATTTGTTGTTATGGAAATAACCGAGCAGTAACGATTGATGATTCCCTGTGCATTGGGAATACATATTTACAAATATAGTTTTTTGAAAATATTTCCGTTTTTTACGAACAAAGAGGCATACTATACATTAAAATAGACCACGTTCGCCTTTTATACTCATGTATAAAATTTTCATTAACTTCCTGTACAGTGCTTGAGTGCAGTGTCAGGGTACCCAGTCTTTCAGATGTGGAAACTGTCACCTAAAATACTAGCCGTGTTCTTTTCACAGGGTTTATGGAAATTCAGTATGAAAGAGAATTTTTACCTTACTATTCATACGGCTTGGTATAAATCTGGAAATGGGTGGGTAAATTAGATCAAAACCAAGTTATATCTCATGCAGGGAACAGCATTCTAACCAATAAAAATGTTGGTAAATCATATATTTTCTACCAATTGCTATTGAGAGGAAATACATAGTCCCTAGTCTAACTGACGAGGAGAGATTGTTTTGTGCAACAGAAAATACATGAAAACGTAATATTTATATTCACTGAATATTTTCTCTTATATTTCTTTTAAAATTGAATTGCTTTCATCATAGACAATGAATATATTTTTGTTGCAAACAAGTTCGATCTTTTTTTTTTTTAAGTACCACCTGTCCGTTTAATCATGACTAAATTTGGAGAGTTGTCAAGGTTAAAGGGTGTATTGGCTGTTCCGTTTAAAGACACGGTAACAAAATGGTCCATAATATGATATTTGAGTACTTAAATTTAGTTTACACTTTTAAAAAATGTATCAAAATATAAATTATAAACAATAAAATGTCTTTCTTTGTTGTTTTATCAGGTGATGAAAGTTGCAATCATTGCAGAAACAAATTATATAACCCACTTAATCGCGGGTTATGATTTTTTTTTTTTTTTTGCAGTGCTAGCTAAATTACATGTACCTTCCACACAGGTGTCAAATTCGGCCGCAACTACTTGGTACCTGTCAAAATTACGTAAAGTGAAAAATTGAAGATAACAAACAGTGGTTAATCTCAAAGACGAACTTGAGAGTAGAGCAAACACGGATCTCTGAAAATATCAGAGGTGGGATCAGTTGTCTGGAAGTAAGCATCCCCTGTTAACTCAGAATAAAGTAAAACGAACCATTTCGAACCTTTCATGTTTTGATATCAAAGCTTTTTTTTCAACATTAGACCTTCAATATATTTCATTCTGGCAAACTACGGGTATTGGTCACATTTTAGATAATATTTAAATGTATTAGATAATATTTCCTTGTATTAAATAGTTTCATCTCTAAAGAAATAAAAAAAGAAATATTCATTTGTAGAATGTATTTAACAACAAACATACTTATTCCAATTTCAATGAATACTGTTTTAATTTAACCATTATAAGGATAAGATTCGGAATCGAATTCTAAGATAGCATCATCCAAACATTTAATAAAAAGACAAGAATAGACAGCTGACTCACTAGCTGAGCAAACATCAATGTAAATCAATTCTTCTTGCACTCTAAAAATATTGGAAATCTAAACAGCGTGCATCTCAAATTCATGATGAATTTTAATTAAATATCTGTTCAAATTTGTAATTTGAAAATTAAATATACTTGCTATTGATATAGCAGTATTAATCATTGTTAGACGTTTTTTGTTGAAAACATATTGAAGTCGGAACACAAATTTCCTCCCAATTTATACAGACATAGTACTAGTTGTCTGTACTACATTGACATTGAAATGATTATAAAACAGATCTGAATTTTGAAATACATGTAAGTGGCTAAGTTATATTTTCAAATTGAAAAAAAATCCTTCATTTTCTTTTTCTATCCTGGTAAATTAATATTGTATTAATTTGTGTAAGGAAAAGTCGGAAAGTAAATAAAACAATACTGTCATCTGGTGTCAGCGTAAAACTGACAATGAGTCAGCAACGTTTTAGATTAGCATTATTTTCGATTTTAACAACTAATATAACAGAGAATCGGAAGGAAGGACAACTCTTGTAAGTGTTTGCTTCTATTTACGTATACGAGGTTTACAGAATTATGAGAGAGAGAGAGAGAGAGAGAGAGAGAGAGAGAGAGAATTTTTATATATCACTGAATCAATATATTATTTTCCTCCCCCATATTTAAAAGACGTTACTAGTAATCATTTATACATGGATAGTGTATCAGATGATTGTTTTACTCGATGTTCAGATATCCGTAGGAGTACATCGGTTTGAACACATTTTATTGATATAATCAAAAATATCAGAAACAAGTTATGTATTTTAAAATGCAACTTATTAGTTCTTCTCTTTAAAGGATCGATGAAATTGTCCTGGATGTAAAATGTATTATAAACTTATAAAGACTTATATACAGAATGCAGGAAACACACATGCACCATATATTTAGCTATCTATCATCAGTTAAACCTAAACTTGTTTTGTATGAATTAATGGACTTCAGCAGTGATCGATTAAACAATGCACTTCATATGAAAATAATTTATTGACCTAAAGCAATCGCAAAAGGTGGGTATAAAAATTTATATTTCCAATGTTTTTGCTTTGATATCTTTACAAATTGTAATAGCCATTTCCTCATGATTGCGTTGCAGTTGTAAACAATGCGCGCATATTGATATAATAAAAGATGAATATTCATTATAATACGTGGCTTTTGAAATACGCGTTGAACGTAATTGTAGGGCATGTCACTTCCGGAAATCTTACAATATAAAAGCTACGTAAACAAAATTGGAAGATGCTATCTTTCCAAGAAAGGGATCACTATATTACCCATTCACAGGAAAACACATTTGATTAAATTATGCGAATTGGCGAGGGAAATAGATCTTGAGGATGTAGAAATGAAAGACAATTATGCCG
Organism: Ostrea denselamellosa; assembly: GCA_024699665.1. Taxonomy (NCBI): domain Eukaryota; kingdom Metazoa; phylum Mollusca; class Bivalvia; order Ostreida; family Ostreidae; genus Ostrea; species Ostrea denselamellosa. Next base: position 15,589,707 of record JAMZEH010000042.1, read on the forward strand.
ACGCAACATGAAAAAGGATATCGGTAAAACTTCACGCCTTGCATCCAAAGGTACACATCTAAATGCATTCTTTTCTTTTCATCTGCTTTACACCCAGGTACTGAGCACCAATAATGACTAAATATTGTCAGCGCTCTTCCTCTTTTTAGGACTGCACATAGTTCTTAACGGACCTTCTGCTAGCTAAACATTTGTATCGATGTCAACTTTGACCTACCATTAGTTACTATCACGTGACCGTGGTGTATAAACGTCAAATATAATCGGTAGTTCCGGAACATCCCGGAAAAGTTCCGTATTGACTTGTCATATCATTTCGAAAATAATTTCATCCGCTGAACTACATTACCGGATACCATACACGATCCGAAAATGCTTTGGCAGTTCCAATGCACACTTTTACATTTTGAAGAAAATCAGAGTTGCTTTCTTCATCCAAGACTGAACGAGATTAATTTTTCAATCGTATCATGCAAAATTTACTATTTTCCTATTTCTACACTTGAGAGCTATACAACTTTTTTTTTTTTTTGTATCTTTAAATATTTTGTTAGGAATTATATCATTTAAATATCCTAATACTTCTTCAGTGTGAATTTACTACATAGTAGCTAGTTTAGTTCTATGACGCCGATTTATTGGAGTTTGTCATCTCGTTTCTAAGTGCAAAACATCCCATGATACCACACTTGAAATATATGACGATTTTTGTTGTGTTTAATTGAATATTTCCTACTTTTTAACAATCAAGAAAAGTGCAACCACTAGATTACTTGTTTTTCAGAGCAGGCCTTATAAATGTAATTAATATTTTAGAATGATAATTTCTACTTAAAGTAAAGCAGAGATAGTACTCTCTTTGATATATTAAGAACGACTCAAATTTTGAGATAGCAGTAGATCAAGATGTTGATGTATCGGCACACATTCCATCCGACCTCCTTGGGAAAAAAAAATTCAACATGATAAAAAGATCCATTGTGCAAACAATCATAAAACATGTTATGAGATCGAAATCATGGTTTATATGTGATTTTCAATATCCGTTACACATAAATAAGCTGCAATATGTATAGTATTTTTCTCATCATACAACTTTTATTATAGTGAAAACGTGATAACATATTTTCTGCAACATTATATGAAAAGATAAAAAAAACAGCGGTCCCAATATCTATCCCTGAGATACACCAGCATTTAGATTTCCACACTCCCTGGATGATTTATTCATTTCAAGGTGGTCCAGTAATGTGCTACATACACCACTGCGCGTCTAAAACTCATCGCTTTGTGATATGAAATGAAACACGTAAAAAAAAAAATAGCGTAACACGCAACCGGAAGTCTATCATTAGCTGTTTAAAACAGAATATAAACGTCAAGGTCGTCTACTTAACACGGCTAATAGAGAACTATTCTCTAAAACTTGATGAATATGGGGAAAACCTGAAGGACGTTTTCTGATAGGATAAAACAAGCCAATAACGCCCCTTACCAATATCTTTATCAGTTAATGATTTATCGAACCTTTTTTTCTTACATTTGATTGATAAATTGATATCTACGAAAGCCAAGGAGTCTCATTCGATATTCAAAATACGAGATTTGAATTTCGAGATTCAATAATCGATTGATTAAATATTATTTACCGTCCCGCTCGAGAATCTTTCACTCATATGAAGACGTCACCATTGCCGGTGAAGGGCTGCAAATTTAGGCCTATGCTTGGCGCTTATGGCCTTTGAGCAGGGAGGGATCTTTAACATACCACACGTGCTGTGACACGGGGCCTCGGTTTTTGCGGCCTCATCCGAAGGACCGCCCCATTTAGTCGCCTCTTTCGACAACCAAGGGGTACTGAGGATCTTTTCTAATAACCTGGATCCCCACGGGGCAGGGGATCACAATACAGGTCATAATATATGATTTAAAAGAGACAACATATTTTAACAACGCAACAACATGTAAACTATCCCATCTTTATTGTAAGAGCAAAGGTTTCTGGTTACTGTACATAAATTTAAGATATGACAGTTTCATTTTCTAAAATTACGCGTTAGGGGTGGCGGTGCACTGTTTATGTTTTGCTGATACTACACTATGTTTTCTACGGAACCCAGTAGAATTAGCAGTAATTTCACTGGCGGCATTGGGATATAGATATATATATATATATATATATAATTTTGTGGGAACCGGTCGCGATAGCTCAGTGGTTAGAGCATTCGCTTCGTCATCAAGGACAATTATAAATGTTTATTGTCCATTATACCAGTAAAGTGGAAAAAACATGTATGTATGAAAGAATATGTTGAAAGGGAGTTAGTACCAAATGTGATTTTACAATTCAAAACATGTACTGTGAAAATATTTTACAAAGATCTTATGGAAAAACTCTTCCAATACCCTGTATCAAACAAATTTTGGACGAATGTTTTTGAAATGGCTGATATTGATTAGTTTGAAAAAAGATGGGAAAAATCGTTACAATTGTATAAATCTCATAATATATTAGAATTAGACCTCAAAAGTTTTCATAATATTATCTTCACATATGAAAAATTATGTAAGATTAGAAAAGTAGACTCTAATCTATGTCCTTTATGTTTAAGCAATTGTGAAGATATATTACATCTATTTTTAAGATGTTCAGAATTGACTGATTTTAAAAATAATTTTGTTACATCTAGAACACTTGTTGAAAGATTGTGAAAATCCAGTATTTGATAGATTAAACTTTGATGTAATATTTATGTCTGTAGTGCCACCTGAAACAAAGAACGTCAATGTTTTGTTTTTTTTAATTAATTTTTTTCATTTTCGTATGTAGATTTAGCATATTTAGACGGAGGCAAATATTTTTAAATGAAAACAAAAAGGTAGGCATAACCCGCTTATGTAAATACATTTTGAGACATTATATTTCATATAATCATTACCAACTTTGTATTGTACATAGCAGAAGAGATGTATTTTAGAAAAAAAAATTCTTGAAAAACAATCCATTAGTCAAAGAAACAGATGATATTTTGATATTTTTTGAATATTGTGTGCTTTAATTTTTATAATCTTTCAGTTTGTGTAAATATTGTTTGATGATTATCAATAAAAGAGAGAGAGAGAGAGAAAAGAACATTCGCTTCGTAACAGGGAGGTCATGGGTTCGAGCCCCGCTCGTGTCATAGCCGCGTCAAACCGAAGACGTAAAAATAGGTAGTGATTACTCCTTCGCCAAACCCTCGGCATTTAGAAGTGAAAATTTCTGATATGACGGAGGTCCCGTGTCACGGCGTTGGCACGTTAAAGAGCCCTCACTACTAGGCCTTGAGCGCTAAGCATAGGTCTAAATTTGTGGTACTTCACCTAAAGCTGGTGACGTCTCAATATGAGTGAAACATTCTCGACGGGACGTAAAACAACAATTAATCAATCAAACAATTTTGTGGAATATTCATAAATCACATTTATGATAATTAGTCGTTCTATTATATTGCAATGAAATATAGTAGATTGTGCCACATTGTATATTTATCATGAATAATAACATTAAAAGCAATAAAAATCTAAAACTTTACTTTTATTTTTTTAAGGTAAATATTAATTTGCGTAGATTTGCTACTCATCTTTCAGGCCCTTGTGTGTCTTTTCGCTACAGTGCTTCCTTATAAGAAAGTTTATTAGAAATGGACGATTACGATGAATGATATTCTCACTTTGCACTAATGGGAAAACATTCCATGAACCTCTAGCCACTTCTCTTATTCATCGATAGAAAATGATTATAGATGCAGGAAATTATTGCTGCGAAGATAAAATAGCACTAGTAGACCAGCAAGTTATGTATTGCATAGTTGAATGGAGAGCATTGTATGACAGGATATAATCTTGATTCTTAATCATATAGCTGATAAACTACTCAACAGCATGCTGTCTTTGAAAGACAAACGAAATTCTCACTTGGTGAGACTGTTGTTTATCTTCAGGGAATTTTCTTAAGCATAGACTATTATTTTATTTACAATATCATCGAATATCGGCATCAATATTCGTTTGTTTCCGTTAACAGAAACAGAAAACTTCGTTAATTTAGCTGTACCGCAGTGTAGAGTTTTCTGTTATGTATCTGGTTGTCATACATGTAGACGGCGGTTAAATATTATGTTCGTTCAATACATTAATAATCCCGCAAATGTATATTATATATACAAATGTTTTCCACAGTGTTTTTGTTTTATTCTTTTTAATTTAAAATGAGGTTCTGAACTCATTCTATTTCAGTCGTACATGGTATGTTTAATTTGTTCTACTGATGTATAGATTCCTAGAGTCATCATGACTAATATTGTGTTTCGAGATGAATACACATTCGTCCACCATTTATTGACAAAACAAAAATGGTGATTGTTTGGTTTGGTAAAAACGTTTAAAGCATTACGTATTTTGATCAATATTGATCAATAAATGAAAAGACGCTTCATCGGTCAAACTTAGATTTTGAAAGTGTAATTTTTGTTGCCTACCGAGGAATATATGTGTAGGTTTCCCCTCCGTCTGTGCGACCGTCCGTTCCTAGGTATACCCGTCTCACTGTTTGCTACACTTTTTTTTTCGTTTCGTTATACTTTGGTAAGAGTAATGGTATTTGCATGGCATTTGTTTTCCACACTTTAAGAAAATTGCTTATAACACTTTTATAAGAGTTATAGTCCTTGCCATAATATCGTATTTCACGTTTGGGTGAATGGTAAGTGACATGTATTCTTTTCCTCGTTTCTTCAGCAAATACGCATTTAAGCCTAACGTTTTAAGTGACACGTATTCTTTTCCTCGTGTCTTCAGCATATACTCATTTAAGCCTAGCATTTTAAGTGACATGTATTCTTTTCCTCGTGTCTTCAACATATAGCATTTAAGCCTAACGTTTTAAGCGACATGTATTCTTTTCCTCGTGTCTTCAACATATAGCATTTAAGCCTAACGTTTTAAGCGACATGTATTCTTTTCCTCGTGTCTTCAACATATAGCATTTAAGCCTAACGTTTTAAGTGACATGTATTCTTTTCCTCATGTCTTCAACATATAGCATTTAAGCCTAGCGTTTTAAGTGACATGTATTCTATTCCTCGTGTCTTCAGCATATACGCATTTAAGCCTAGCGTTTTAAGCGACATGTATTCTTTTCCTCATGTCTTCAGCAAATACGCATTTAAGCCTAACGTTTTAAGTGACACGTATTCTTTTCCTCGTGTCTTCAGCATATACGCATTTAAGTCTAGCGTTTTAAGCGACATGCATTCTTTTCCTCGTGTCTTCAACATATACGCATTTAAGCCTAACGTTTGAGCTAGCATTTTTTTTATCGTTTTATCGGCTTTAAACTAACTGATTCTTATTTCTTTCTTTACAGCTTGTTTTACTAAAATTCTTATACATTAACTTAAAAATTACGGGTTTATGGTAATGAATTTTAGCATCTACATGTAGCTACATATAGTTTCTATGAGTCATTAAACATTTCATATTAAATTCAATCTAGAATAACGAGCATATATTCTGGTCACCTGGCTTGTTTTCTTGGTTCTTAAATATGTACAAGACAAACTAGTAAATAAGCTAGTTTTTCTACCAGGGCACGGGTATATGTATAGTACAGAGAAACACATCAATCTTTAAAGAATAGTTTACTCACGGACATCTGATCTACAAGCTAGATACATGCTTATAGAATATAAAAGTTAAAATTGATGACACCTTTAGAATCAGTATTTGAGAGGTCCATCAAAATTTTATTTTGATACGAGTTTGATTTTGCTTATCTGTACCTTTGGAATGGAGGCTCCTTTCTCAAAAAATATAATACGGTTTACCTTTGATTTTGTTGGCATCAGTCTCTGATAATTTATTATATTAGTCAATGTGTCAACGAAACATATATTCAAACTTTCATTTGTAGTGTTAAAAGCTTAAAATTATTTGATTCACTTCAGTAAAAACTTTGATATTATTGTTAAGATTTGTTGTAGTGAAAACTTCGGATACATTGATCTTTCATTTAAAACTGAAATACAATGTTATTATATTTAACAATAAGAAAACAAACTAACAGCATAAAAGACAATGTAAAGAAATCCAAGATATGTTAGGTGATCAAATGATAACTTGTGTATCTAGAGTCTACACTCTGTACCATTATTCCGGTGAAGTTCAGATGTAACTGATATTCAATGCGTCAACTTTCCAATTATCAAAGCATTTAATGTCCAGGTTTGTGCTTATTGTAATCCACACATTCAAAAACAGCTTGAAAGACCATTCTAGTACCTATCCGTCATTTATATACGTGTAACTGGTATTTCAAATATAATCCGATTTAACATTTATTTAATACGAAATAAGTCAAGACACGTAGAATGGGGTAGAAGTTGTCCCCTTTCCTTGACGATGACCATTATCTGTTATTTTCATATGCAAATAAAGATATACTGGGTGACTGCCTCCCTCGCTATTTTTGATAGTGATAGTCGATGAGAAGAGGGTAAGCTTGAAAGTTATGAAATGAAGCCATGTAACGAAAAATGATAGGTCACCGTACGATTTAAGAAATCGAAGGCTGGGGAAGATATGAGAGAGATAAAGTACTCAGACCCTTCCTTGTAAGTAGGCTCTTCAAACCTGTACTTATCTGATAACTCATTGGCATTAAAGTCGACTATCAAGAATACATTTATATCATATATAGTTGCTGCGAAATGTTCCTAGTATTCAGTCACTTGGGGGTGTATAAAGTACTTTTCAATAAACGTTTTGCTATCCGAGTGGACCTCAGACCGAATTATTTCTAGGTTTGGATCACACTAATCCTTGTTCAACAACAAGCCAGTGTACTGTAGATACATATAAATCAATTCCACCTCCAAATCTATACCGATTTTTCCTAACTGATTCATGAAACCCTGCTACATGTAGTTAAATATCCGAGTTACTTAAAGTATTGTCCAAGTACGTTTCACTAATAAGTATCATATCATATTCCGAAAATTCACGTTTACGTGATCTTTCTTTTTCCCTAGTTGTGTGTGTCTAGATTTTAATTGTTTTCTTGAATATGAGTGACAAATTAAATGTAAAGGAATAAGAGAGTCTCCCAAGTAGTTAGGACGTCTTAAGGACATACGCGACGTTTCTGACATTTTCTCAAAATTTGTTTTTTCATCCCCTCGATATGAAGAGGTTTAGATTTTGTAATGTACTAATATTACTAAACTATTTACATCAGCCTGGTTAGTTTAGTGATTAGATCAGCTAACTTGTATTATAAGGGCCCCGGGTTCGATACCCACATGTTCCAAAGATTTTTCTTTACTGGGGTAATATCCATTTATACAGTAGAATTGAATTTACATTTTTACTTGCAACAATAAGGAACTATCAAAATATGCTAACTCTAAATCAGACATGGTAATATATCCCGATTTGTGTGTGTGTGTGTGTGTGTGTGTGTGTGTGTGTGTGTGTGTGTGAGGAAACGAAATAACATGCAAGTGAATTGCACGTGAAATTTCACGAAAAATTATGTATTATCGAGGAACGCCGCGTATGTTCTTAGATACATCCTAAGATGTGTCTTAAGTTGATCTTAGGATGTTCCAAACTTTTTTCTTAAGTTATATCTTAGGACATATCTTTGGATATATTCTTAGGAGAGTTTCGTGAACATGCCTTCTGGTTAAGTTAAATTTACTTTCGATTGGGCTTAGTTTTAATTGCATTTTTGATATTTCTAAATATAATATTAATGTGCATAATATGATATGAATAAAAAACATAATATTTCAAAACATTTGCCATTCTTTTCAAATATGTTTTTCTAATGTTTATTCCTTTTCAATACGCGTACCAACACTTCGCGCAAGTTACGGTCCTTTGATCGCCATCTTGCGGTAAAAAAAAAATCATCACATTTTCCCAACATTCGTCCTTGAAACGTTTTGATCTGTACCTATAACAATTGGTTATACAATATTATCTAATGTCATTTAATAAACGGCATTTCATTCATCCCGGGGAATGGATATAAAGGAAAATATTATTAATGTATCGAATTTCAATAATTAATATCATTAATATTTGCGAAAGTTGGTTTCGTCACTTTTTAAACGCCGTATTTTTATATTTAAGATATTCTTTATTTCTTCTAAAATAATAGAGAACATATCATAAACAAATTATAAATTTATTTGAACAGAAGAGGAAAGCAAATCATATTTATAATATGTATACACTTGAAATCAAAGATTACAACTTACAGATCACGACAGACTATATGAAAAAAAAAACCCTCTGTTTTCATACAATGTATTTACAACAAATAATATAACTTGCTTACATTTTGTATGAGATATATTTGCAAATCTTATACCTTAAACACAAACAATTAAATGAAAATTGCCTTTCATGATCTTGATTTTCAAACAAAACAGACTCTTCGACACTGAATTTCTAGAATATTTTCAAGCAGTTTTTTTTTTCAAATCAGCACAAGATGCATAATGCGTACTCCTATTATATGATGGACACTACTTGCTAACAATTTTCATTAAGGACTCTTGTACTAAAAAAAGTTAACCAACACAATCGTCTTTAATAATCTGCCATAATTTATTAACCCGCCCTCAGTTTAATGTGTATAATTTTCAGTGTCTACACAAAGAGAAGTAAGCCATTGTCTTTCCTCTGTTGCCCATATTACTTTAGCAACAATTTTGCATTTTGTTAAAAATGTGGCATAATCAATAACCTGGTATTTTCCAGCCGTTTTAACACGATTTTGGTTTAAAATATTTTTCGGATACCTGAGCATCAGTTAATATACTAGCATCAAAAAAAACTTTGTCATGTACGTGACGTTTGGTCTGATCTATGAAATCTGCCTGTAAAAAATAGGCGACATTTATTTGTATAACCTTGTACGATGCACAGCTCTATATTTGAAATGCTTGAAAAAGTTGTCGTGTGTCCGTGAGTGTCAATGAAGGCTAAATCTCACCTGACAGATAATAGCACGACACGTTTCCATAGTTTTGCTGAAACAATTGGATGAATGTCCGCGTTATTGACACCAATAGAATGCAATGAGTGATTATTTTGATCAGGCTTTTTGCATACTTGCTCCTTTCATATTTCCTCGGAAAAGACATCCAATTGCCACACTCTTACGTGGATTACAATGAAGTCTCCAAGTAAATAGACACTTTTCTACATGGGAGAATTGCTTAATAAAATTGTTTAACAATTCCTTTTAACTCTATATTCCATATTTTTCCATACACAAATGTTTAAATGCTAATCATGCATCATACTTTCATTTTCCCATACTTTCATTTCAACCCGCACGGTTTACCCGATATGTGCGTGATTTTACTATATGTTTACCTTCACTTGTTGTCTATACATCAGAAACATTAAAGGATACGAAGTCGTACGGAACATACTTTGGACATATATTAATGTTCACTTGTTTGATTTGAATTAGACAACATATACATAAATGTTAAAAGCAGTTTTGATGACCTCGAAAGTATTTTTCGTGAAGAAAAGGTTTGAAAAAAATGCATATAATATTATTCTGCAACAAAGCAAAATTTCGCAAATCTTTGACACGTACATAAAGTGAAATTAATAGCATTTTGACCCAGATTCACAAATATAAATCTACACAAAAATTTCTATATTCACTGATATTGTTTTATATTGTGATGTGATATTATTTAATAAATACTGCATGCAGTTGAAGGCAACATTGAAAAACTTCACCCCTGAGAAAACCATTGTCAGCCGAGGTGTAGAAGAGGTTGGCAATGGTTTTCCGAGGGTTAAAATTTTCAATGCTGCCCTCAACTACAAGTACATGCAATATTTGTTTTATTATACTGAATGATATATAAACAATGAAGCGGAAAGACTTTTGATTAATCATTGTTATGCGATCAATGCAGGTATTTGCGTGCATTGCAATTGTTCAAACGACGTCTGTCTAACACCGTACTCGCATAAATTTGACGCATGTGATTTTTATAATATCACCCGTTGCCAAATAATGTTACTCGTTGCTAGATAATATCACCCGGGAGCGCCTGCTTTATGTTCTCAGAGGGAAACAGATTGGATTGGAGTATTTCACATGAAAGGATAAAAATAATAATCATCGTGGTAGTTCCTTTATGATCAAGAAATGAAGATCATTTAAAAAATACATGGAAGTTCGAACTGCGATGTTTCACGCCGGTATATTCTGTGAAGCGCGTTAGTATGCCGGTGTGAAGCGTTGTAGTTGATGCCCTCAGCTATTTTCAAAAATTGGAATTATTTCTTATATTTACATTCTATTTTCATTTCTGTCGGAATTCCCAACCGTTCAAATAGACGTACCATATTTATCAAGTTTCATGCCTTATACGTCATCGCATTCATGAGGAAATGGTTGACATTACAATTTGAAAAGATATCAGAGGCAAAATAATAATAATAAAATTAAAAAAAAATTGGAAATGTAAATATTAGTATGTGAATGTGCACTTATTATTGGATCATCAAATTTGTTTTCCTATTAATATCCTAGAACAAAAGAGCGTGAAATGCTCAGGGAAAAAAATCATAATTCATAAAATCAGAATGTCTATTGTCTCTACAGGAACTGTTTTCTGGTGTGTTCTTTGTTCACTGTTTTTGGATTCACTGTGTGGGTCAATATAAAGTCCACCAATTCTACAAGAGATAAGAAACTTGCTCCCAAGAAAAGGCCCATAGTTCCTCCTATATCACCTGAAAAGAAAAATCATTTGAATGATATTGTACATGTAATGCAATATGCAGAATGCTAGTAGTTGATAGGGAAAGAGGTGTGGGGGTATTTAGATGCCCGTTTTCAGTGTGTAATTAAATAAAACTTTTTTTTTTTAAATTATTTCGATTGATTATGCAATATTCTCATCCATATTAGAAATAAAGACTATGAAATAATATTTCTGATGTATTGATTAAGCAAGAATTTCTAACGAAAGGTGAACAAATAGAACCGGTATTTAGAGAACAGTACAATCATTTAAGAGTAATACATGTAACTGTACGCATTAGGTGAGCTAAATTGCGCACCAACAAATTTCCGTACAGCGACCCTCTTTGAAAATTATTCAACAGAAGTATATGAAGTTACGCAATACTGCTTAATATGAGTAAAATGCAGGAAATCATACACGGATTCATCAGTACGAGTTTTCACTCCAAAACCTCGACGGAGATCGAAATATACATTTTACAACAATTGCGAGTTTCTCCAACTTCAGTTTATTGGGTTTTCTTTAATTCCCAAAACACACGACGCTTATTGAATGCAATTGTGAATTTTGAACAAATCCAAATAATCAATCGTTTTAGGCTGGTAATCCTCTGTTTCATGAGCTGGTCCATTTAGTGTACTTTCTTAACGTTTGGCTTTGTGTGCATTTTTCACAGTGCTTAATAAGGAATCGTACCGGCTAGTGATTATAGTGTTGATTACTATCACTGATTGACTCGTTCTCCTTGGAGAATAACTACGCAATATATTGTTTTTTGCTCTCTGGTCAGTCTATTGAACAAATAGGACGTGTCATCATAATTCGCCCCTAGTTAACAAATTTGATTCTCAAGAAAAGGAAAAAACAAAACAAAAACAACAAAAAACAAAAACAAAAAAACCCCAAAAAAACCCAAGCAATTTGCGAAGTATGTTTTTAGCTTTATTGCTAGCTTTTTTGTACATATTTTACTTATGTAAACATTTCCCATTTGTTCTGAAGAAAGGACAGGTTGACAATCTCATCGTTCATGTAGTTGGCCATTTTAATGCTTTGTATATAATTTTTGTATTTGACCTAATATTGTATCCATTTTGTAGATCGGACACTTTTAAGTATTGGGTATTGTTGAAATCTAGTGCTCTCTCTCTCTCTCTCTCTCTCTCTCTCTCTCTCTCTCTCTCTCTGCAAAATGACTATCATATTCTCAACGTATTCAATATTGGGTAGTACTATAGTGTCCGGATTTTAATAATTACTTTAGCAGGATTAGATGTAATAATTGATAGGAGCCTAAAATCCGCCTCGCACTACAGTTTTTACTGTTTTACTTTCATCTGAAACCAGGTTAGAAAAGATGAAGATAACGAACGATGATAATTCTCATAACTCTTATAAGGAATACAAAACTAAGAGCTGGGCAAACACAAAGCCCTGCATATACCAGGTGTGGGATCAGGTTTCTAGGAGAAGTATGCATCCCCTGTCCACCGATCACACCTGCCGCGATCCCTATACCTCCATCAGGTAAACGGAGCAATCCGTGATCAGAATCAGTGTGCCAAGAACGGCCTAACAATTGGTATGAAACACGCCAGACAGCATTTGACCCAAATGAAAGGTTTTATTGGCAAGCTAGATTGTTATAACGACCACAGAATTTGCGAAATGCTGAATTTAAACGAGACTGTTGAAATCTCTGTATCATAAGCTTGTTTGTCAGTAGACTGTCTCTATTTAAAAGGTGATCTATCATACGCAGAACAAGCTCTTGCGTATCGAATCAGTTAAGAGACATAAAAACCATGTGCAAATGATAATGGAATATTACTATAAAAATATGGGAAGTTGACGATGGAGAAGCTGAAATCATCCCGTTTATCATAAAGTTGAGTTGTTAGTTTGCCGTTAACATCTATATTAATAATAGACCAATTAGCGAAGATACATGCTTTGATAGTGTGGAGAATTCACGCCGTTTAATATTTGATAATTGATCCTAAATATTTATTTTGATATGCATAATTACGGGCAAATTGAAACTGAATAGAAGTTTAAAACGATCACACAATTTACCGTCAACTATGAAATAAAGATACAGTGTACATTCTGTACAGACTTGACTTCCTACACATTTTTATGTGTCTTTAGTGTATGTGTTATTTATGCTATACTAGCTTTAGCGTTCATCGAGCGGCATTCTGGATCAGCGTTTGTCTCTGGATGTGTAATTCAAACAGTTTCAAAATATAATCAGGCGCATATCCAGCTTTTTTCATCAGGGGGTCAAAAAGGCTGGGGATCTGGGATTTGGTTCCAGGGTAAGAGGTACGGTAATTTTCATATCATATTATGATCTTCAATTTTGAAATCGTCCACAGTGAGAGAATAAAGTCGATCGAGAGTTGATGAAGCAATATCAAACGTGATGTTAGGGTGAAAGATGACTATATCTTTCAGTTGGAAATTCCAAGGGGGGGGGGGGGTCCAGAACCCCCCTCCCCCGAACCCCTCTCTCTAGATCCGTGCTTAGTAATCATTATCCAATATATACTTACACCATAGGGAAAACATTCCATAAGCTTTCTGCTGGTGTATTTCTTCGTAGCTCATTTGTCGATAGAAAATATCAACATGCAGGAAATTATCTCTACAAAGATAACCTCTAAAAAGTTATTGACTATTATATATTTAAGATTCCGGGTAAATATTGTATGAAGCAAATTACACAAAACTGCAAATACATGTTTAACTGCGGTATCACAATCATATGCAAAACGAGAATCCCATGTACCATATAGCTCACCTGTACATTTACATATTTGTATAAAACAATAGTCTTTAGCCTTGTAGTTTTTGAGAAGCAAACTTTTCGCTTTACTTTGTAATCCGTTTTAAAATTATGAACACCTTTTATGACCGCAACCTTACACTCCCGATTCATGGTTTTAATACACTTGATTTCACAATACTGTATATTAGATGTTTGCATGTGAATATAACAGACGTATATCCTCGTTAATCTATATTAAAAAAAAAAATGAATATACTTGAGTTGAGCACTAATCGCAAAATCATTTTTTTTTTAAAAGTTAACCATTTGGATTAACATTTTTAGATTTTGAAGGAATTTTCCTCCATAAAAGCAAACAACTTCAAGCCCTTTTCTAGTCCTACCAGAGATCATGATTTGAACAAATCTGAATTTACACTGCAAAGGGATGTTTGTACATTAATTTGAAAGTTGTATCTATGTTGTTCTTAATTCGTAAAATTCTCTTATATCTAATATTATGTAAACTTTAAAAACCACCATCATGGTCTCCGGGTCATAGTATAAACAAACAGGAATCCACACTATGATATGATGCTTGTATTATGGTTTTGCCCAGATTCAGGCGTAATGATGCGACTTTGAATTCCCCCTTCTCCAAGTATACTACATGTATGTATAGAAATATACTGCAGACAAACTTTCATCAAGAAAATTCACTTGGACTTTTAGATAGTGTGACCTAAACGTAGACAATTATCTTTTCTTACATTCAGCTAAAAAACGTGAAACACTTTGCAAAATTGGTATGCATATAGAATTACACTTACTATACAAAAAGATTATCGTGATGAAATATATTACTCAAAGTTAAGTAAACATTTCAATCATAAGATTTTCTGACATAATTGTTCCATGTTTCGGATTTTGATTATGTACAGTTACTGGCAAAAGAAAAAAATTCTCACTTAATAAAATTGCTGTCGATCTTTAGGGAATCTTTGTAAGCCGTCATATCTTCTACAAAGTCACTAAATGTTGACAACAATACTGAATCACTTCCGTTTACAGAATAAGAAAACTGCATCAACGCAGTTGTCGCAGTATAGTTTTCTGTCAAGTCTCTCTCAATATCTGAAATATTTCCTAAATATTCTGTTCGTCCTGTAAAATTGTAATACTCCCACGAGTCCTGATCGCTTACTATAACTTTCAAAATACCGAAAGCATCATCGTTCATTTGACTTAACCAGTCCATCATAGACGATTCTCTGGTACGAAGTTGTTGGAAAAATAGATCAAATTTTGTAATCAAATGTTGAAAACTAAGAGATGTAAATCTTTCAGAAATATGCAGTTTAGTCACTGTGTTATTCAGATAACTCTTCACAGAATAACGTATCTCTTTCATACTTTCGAAAGTACCTTCTTCAAAAGATTCTATTTCGGTTTTCAAGGAAATCAAGCTTTGATTAAGATTTCCGAACACTGTTTTTAATTCGTTCCACTGTTTGTCAAAATTTTCGTGTCTTTCTCCGATCTGTTTCAATGGCCAGTCTATTGTGTCGAAGTAGAATACACTTCTGGCAAACACCCAATTCCTCATTAAGTATCTAAATGTCTCGCGGCATTTCGTCATGTTCTCTTCATCCAGGGTCATGTTTGAAAATGCCTCATCAAGCTGCTGATGGCAAAACTCTAGAATAGCTATCGTGCGGTTAAGGTAAGATCCAAAGCGTTTTCCATACTTCCTAGCATAACTGTTATGGACTCTCGACTCTTTGATGAGTAGTTTTGGTGCTGCTGGGATGTTATGTGCACGTGGTGTGTCAAAAAATTTATAATTGAAAATCTGTATTCCCGTATCATATGCTTCTATCAAAGACGTATAGTTCACCAAGGCAATCTCTACAATCCTTTTTCTATTCGTCAACAAGGCTGATATATCTTCATACAAAAGACGTCTCGTAGAATCATCTGAAAATTCTCCACCTGCCAGCATGCGAATTCTTCCTTCTACTGTCATTATATATTCAGCATACCCCAGTGCGACTATATGAAATATGCGCTCTTCGTAAGCATCTCGAGGACGCATGAAATTTTTCTGTAGAATGTATTCTTGATACCTATACAAGTAGTCTTTCCACTTATAGTGATCCTCAATTTCTTTATACCTCCGATTAACATCAAGTGTGGCTTTGTTAACGGTTTCCTTCACGTTGACGATGACTCTCCTCCTCACTACTTCCATATGACGTATCAAGTTATCATACAAGGATTGAACTTGCGAATATTTAGCAACCTCGTATCGTGACGTTACTTCCGCTGCTTCCAACAAACTCTGAGATAAATTTCCTTTATCATCAACACTTAAAAATTTGTTCAAACTGTATGCGGATGTGCTGGCATATGATATATCAGTTTCATAAAGTCTAAAACTACACGGCACTGGACAATCACACAATGCTGCTGACATCATAGGAAATGTTTCTGAATGGCAAAATAATAGACTTAAATGCATTCAAGTTTCCATTAATAAACGTTGGCTGTTTAATTAAACATATTTCTCGATATAAGAATTGTGAAGCGCAAGTGATTTCTCAACCCATGTTTTGTAGAACGAAGTAAATAGTGTTTCAATATAACAAAAGGAATCAATATCTAGTTTGTTAATATTATTGGAAATATAAAGATAATGGGAGAAGGGGGTAATTTTGTATAATCGACTTTGATGATTATGCAAATTACCCCATGATTTTATTATTTAAGAAATAAAATTCAGTTTTAAAACACACCATAGTAAGAACTGCGACGATTCACGCCGTCGTACTTCATAACGTATGTCAGCGCTTCATGAAGTATGCCGGCGTGAAGCGTCGCAGTTCATATTCTCATTTATTTTCAAAAATAAAATTTATTTCTTATATTTGTATTCAACTTTTACTTCTGTCGGAATTATCGGCTATTAAATAAACGTAATGTATTTATTACGATCCATACGCTTATTGTTCATTACTGCAACACATAGAAGAGGAAACCGCTATCATTGCAATTTGTACAGATACCAAGGGCAAAAATATTGTAGACGTGAATAAATATATACGGATGAAAAGGTGAAGATAATGTACAGTGATCAATCTCTTAATCCCATAAAGAATACAAATTAAAAGTAGGACAAACATGGACCCCTTGGCATGCCAGAGATGGGATAAGGTGCCTTGGAAATATAAGCATCTCCTGTTGACCGGTTACAACCACCATGAGCCCTATATTTTGATCAAACAAACGGTGAAATCCGTAGTTAAAATCAGTATGGAAAGAACGTTCTGACAGTTGATATGAAACACGTCAGTCAGCATTCGATCTAATGACAGGTTGTATTTGCAAATAAGATAACTATAACGACCACAGAGTTTGCGACGTGCTAACTTAAAACAAGCCTGTAACATAAACTGATTTGCCAGTAGCTTACCTTTATTTAAAAAATTGATCACATACAGAACATGCTCTCGCATATCGAATCAACGGAGAAAAAACAAACACCATATGCAGGTGTCACAGGGTGACAATTAAATTAATTTGATTGTCAGATATTTTATTTTCAGTATGTTTTGAATTCACTTTCATTCATTCACCTGCTTACTAATGTATGCATGTATTGTCGTCGTATTCGTGTAGTGTTCTTGTGAATAAGTTGTCACATGATTATCGTTATCAGTGTTTTGCCGAGTTAGGTAATTGTAGGGTAAATGAGTAATTTATAAGTTGCAGAAACGAGTTTTAGGGAGTAGCAGTTGTGTGCGTATGTGTGTAAATTTGTATAAAAGGGTGAGCACCAATTAATTTAACGAAAATTCCAAGACTAACTTCGGACAACAGTACGTTGAGGGTATATCTTGCAAAAGACACTCTACATTTAGCAATCCTTTATGGAAAGTAACAGGATATAGTACTGGTAAGACAAATTCATTCTAATCTATTTTATAGTAAATTATTGCTCAAATTATCATTTAATGTGTGAGAGAATTAAATTTTGTGTGTGCGAATGTTTCATTTTCATTTCAGGTCATCGTCATTTAATAATCATATTAGAATACAATTTGGATTATTGTCGTCAAATAAAAAAAATGAAGTAACCTGCATCAAGAATTCTTGTTGTGAAATTCCGTAATAATGGCGCCCAACTTGAATTAACAACATGACGGTGACCAGTGGCAGTGATGTATGTATTTGCAAGTGTATATGCGAGTACTAACACAACCTGTAGAAAGTTCGTGCGATACTGAAAAACTCTGTAAAGACAAATATTTACATATGCAAGGCTTCCCAGTACTTAATTGGACAATAAACAGTTCTTAGTTGGAACAAACTGTTGGTCGAAACATCTATGTGTAAATCCAGCTGGAAAATACTAGGCTTGAATTTTTCCGTGTCTCCGTTTACACAGTGAAATATATATTGTGTGTGACGTCACCGATGTTAAATTACATGGATTCATAGAGTAGCAGTTCCTGGCAGCCGTGAATTCCGTGTGTGACCGCGGAACTTGTGTATATCTGTAAATTACTGTGTGAAGTTCTATTTTTACACTAGTTATAGTACATTTTATGTATATTCACTTTGTTTATTTTGTGATTCATATCTATATTGTTTTCTGTGTTCAATTTGTTATTTCTATGTCGCTCATTCATATCATTCATCATATGCTCGTGTAAGTGTCTGAGAGTATTGAAAATTAAACTGACAATTTCCAGGCTTTCAATAGGTCCATGTAAAAACTGGGTTCTACGGGGCGTACATGTGACATATGTTTGACTACTCTGATCAATTTCTACTAACACTATTTCACAGCGTAGAAGAGTAAAAAGTTACTTTCGGATTCAGTTCAAGTTTCTTTGGTTTAGGATGCAGGAGATTTTGTTGATAATTTAAAAGCGTAAACAATTCTCATTAATATCATCATCATATCTCTAAACCATATTTTTTTCCAGATTTTTATTACTTGCAGCATCTATTGGACCATACGATTTGAGATTCCAGAGATTGTAAAGAAAATTAAGTAGTCTTAGCTAGTAGTGTTAACATAATATAGGTTAATTAGTTAGATATCAATTGTCATTTAACTGTTGGATAAAATTTTATGATTTTGCTAGACATGTTTTAACTGTGTTGATATCTCTCAAAATGACAGAGGCAGAGATACCGAAGTGATGGAGAAGAAATCAAGGAGTTTGTCAGAGCAAGAGAAAATGTTGGCAGGTAAGTCAGATCTTACACCCAAGTATAGATTACATGTAATTACAAAGGAAAAGTATGACCGTTTGATGGCTTTAAAAGCAAGTACTCCAGTAATTGATGAAGCAAAAACTTTCTCGTTTTCATCAGCTTCTCCATTTAGTGGTAGATTGCATCAAGGTCTAAATCAGACTGCGAATTTTCAGAATTTCAGTTCTAATTCAAAGTTACCTACATTTAGTGGGAGTAAAGAGCCTTAAAAAGGCGAGATAACTTATGAAGTCTGGAGTTTCGAAGTTAAGTGTGTGAGAAACTCTAAGACTGTGCCAGAGGAAAGTTTGCTCCAAATTATAAGAAATTCATTAAAGGGGAATGCAAGGTCATTGTTGGTACCCTTAGGGGAGCAATCCCCTTTTCACAGGTCTTGGATAAGTTAGACGGTTTTTATGACATGGTCATAATAGCAGTAGTGATAATAGAATATTGTTACATAAATGTGGGAAGTTGACTATGGAGAAGCTGACGTTATCCCGTTTGTCACAAAATTGAGTTGTTAGTTTGCCTTTAACATATCTGTTCAATAAAATACCTATATGAAAGTATCTGTGGTGTCTTTTATTTCTAGTTCACCGGGATATATCGAATCGACAGATGTATATTTATTCCTACACTGATAATGTTATTTTCTGATGATAAGGCTAAGGTAACTAACAGTATTCAATGTCGTAATTCCTATAGAAAATACAAATCAGAGAGATGGGCAAACACGGACCCCTAGACATACCAGAGGTGGGATCAGGTGCCTAGGAGGAGTAAGCATCCCCTGTCGACTGGTCGCACACGCCGTAAGCCCTACATCCCAATCTAAAGTATCGCAGATAAGACAGAATGTCCAATAATTATGATCATGTAAGAGGTGGTTCTTGAGTCTTTTCAAGTTTGTTCTCATAGGTTTGATTCGGACACCCAAGATAATCCGTATAAATATTAAATTAATCGTCTGATTTTAATCGAGAATTTCTAACGCACGTAGAGACGACTGATGTGCCACATGACCTTTGCATGACGCTCAAAGTAGTAGCAGCAGCAGCGGTAGTAGTAGTAGTAGTAGTAGTAGTAGTAGTAGTGTGTGTGTGTGTGTGTGTGTGTGTGTGTGTGTGTGTGTGTGTGTGTGTGTGTGAAAACATCTAGCTTCCGGTTTTAAGGTCATATACACGAACAACCCCTGTTATTTACTTTTGATGCAAAGTGCTACTAATTAAGACATTATATTGTTTCCACTTATTATGATATCATAGCAATTATGATTAATCATTTTAGTGTATTTAAAAGAATATATTGCGTACATTGCAGCACAGTAATTCTTAGTAAAATGGGATATTTATAATTAGAATTAAAGATAAGCGTAATTTATGTAAACAATATAAAAATACGAATCCAAACAAAGACTGTAAAATACTTGATTGATTGACTGATTGATTGATTGATTGTTGTTTTCCTCCACACTCAACAATTTTTCAGTTATCTGGTGGCGTCCAGTTTTTGTTTTTTTAAATTATTTTTTTTAATTTTTTTTTATTGGTGGAGGAGAGAGCCCAGATACAATGTACCTGGGAAGAGACCACCGACCTTCCGAAAGTAAACTGGCTAACTTTCTCACATATATCAGCGCGAGCGAGAATCGAACCCGCGCCGACAAGAGGTGAGAGGCCTTGTGATTTTGGGCGCAATGCTCTAACCACTCTGCCATGAAGGTCCCTTTGTAAAATACTTGATATATAATGTATTGAATATACATTATTTTGTCCTTTCGTGAAAGAAATATGATTATATTATCATTAGACACAAAAACAAGAGATTATTTACCTAGTACGTTTCGAAGACACCCATAATATGTTTCTAGATTGCAGATAGGTGGGAATCCTGAAAATAGAAAATCAGATAAAATCCTCCTTCATCTTTACAAAAGTTTCTTAGCGAAGTCAAATCCAACAAGTGTCAACTGACCATTTTTCTCTGGCATGAACAATGACCTACATCCGCATTTCTCTGCTGCTCTCCTGGTAAGGCAGTCTAACTGACAAGCCTCTGTCGTGTACATGTCAGCGTATTCCAGGGACTTATCGAAGCAGTCCCCGTGTGGGCGAGGAAGGTTTGTGACCTGTCTCAGATATACAAATCGATATATATATATATATATATATATATATATATATATATATATATATATATATATATACATATATATAGATAGATAGATAGATAGATAGAAGATAGATAGATAGATAGATGGATAGATAAATAGATAGAGAGATAGATAGATAGATAGATAGATAGATGTAGTGACCTTTAAGCTTTTAATGTGTGTGTGTGTGTGTGTGTGTGTGTGTGTGTGTGTGTGTGTGTGTGTGTTATCAAGATGTTCTTTCCATACCTCTATCATTTTGACACCAACAAACACATGGGACCCCGGTGGAATAGCTTGACCTAGCGCGTGTACCCGTGGAATTTCATTTGGGTCGTGAAGCAGCATTTTAATTCCCGCTGCATCGTGTGGTCCTGGCATGTATTCATACTGTTCAATGTTCATCGTCAAACGTAGTCCATTTTCAACTCCTACATATTTCAATAGCTGTTTTATAATATTGCTTTAATTGCGAGAGAATTACACAACTGTGAATTATTTCTTTATTTTGAAGTCCTCTTGTACTGAATTGATCAACATAAATAGAAACGATATACACGGTGCAACTTTGTGATTAATTGTTTAAAGATGTAAAGTAATATGCAGGTATATTAAGACTGCGAGTTTATAATTATATCCTTTAATTAATCGAGCTCTAAATCAAATATTCATTTCAAACGTAATTGCTTTTTCTGTTGTGTGTATTTTGTACGGTGCTAACCTCCTCAATAGTCCTTGTATTTTGCAATGTTCTTCATCCCTTGCTACTCAATTGATTTTATTTTGTATTTTGCAATGCCCCAAGCACTTATTTGCAGTCGTATATATAGTTGCAGTATTAGAAATTTCCGCGTCCCGATTTTTCTTTTCGTAATGCAAATAAGAGGGGGAAAAATCATTCTCATAACAAAGCACTTTCAACTGTTTTGTGTAAAACATTGCAATATCTTACAAACTTATATCTACATGTATATGCAAAATCTTGATTTATATTCGGTAATTTTGTAACTTATGTACGAAATTCGGGATTTATATTCAAAGTCTTGTTATTTATAGGCGAAAATCTTGATGTATTTCGACAAATCTGGATTCATATCTGATAAATCTTAATGTATATTCAATACATCTTGAATATGTCGATAAATATTGATTTATATTAAGTACATCTTCATGTATATTTAATATAAATCTTCGTGAATCTTATGATTCTGTAGTATTCGGAAAAATCTTGATGTTTATATTATAAAATATAAGTCTTTATCTATATGCGATAAATCATTATTGATATTCAATAAATCTTATTGATATTCAATAAATCTTATCGTGTATTCGATAAATCTTGACGTATATTCAATATACCATGATGTATAATTGATAATCTTGCTATTTATACGCGAAAATCTTGATTTATCTTCGATGATATAGATCTTGTTATTTATATGAAAAGTCTTCTTTTATACTCGATAAATTCTTATTTATATGCAATAAATCTTGATTTATATTGTATACATTTTGATTTATATTCGATAAATCTTGATGTATATTTAATCCATATCGAATATGCATAACAATTTATTGCATATATATCCAAATTTTTCGAATATGAAGAATATAGATAAATATTTTCGCTTATAAATAACGAGATTTATCTATTTTATATCGAGCTTGGTCGAATGTAAATCAAAATGCATTAAAAATAAATCGATGTTTCTTGAACATGTATCAAGATTTTCGCATATAAATACATATGTAACAAAATTATCGGATATACATCAAGCTTTATTTAATATCCATCATGATGATTTATTACCAAAAATCGAAATTTTCGCATATAAATAACAGGATTATTGAATATAAATCAAAATTTCGCATATAAATCTAGATTTGTACAATATTGCAACTTTTACACGCCATATTCAACACTATAATTAACTTTTATAAGATATTTTACCAGGAGATGTTACAAATCCATCACTTCCCCAGTTTTTAAAGGTGTAACAGACGCCATGGTCAGTGACCGACGGCTGAATGTCGTGGTCATGAACAGGTTTACCTTTCCAGATACGTCTGAAAATACACAAATCACCAATTTATTTCTAAAAAGAAAAACAATCCAGTATAAAAATTTACATGCATAGACTATCAAAATTAATTCGCACGCACTCACGCACACACACACACACACACACACACACACACACACACACACACACACACAGCTCTGTGCATTGGTGTTTTAAATGTCAGTAATTCCTTCGTTGTTTTCTACACAGGTGTTACATTTGGCTAGAGCTGGAAGTATAATGCGTGTCCGTATTTGAGCTCTTTTATTAATAATTAATTAATAGCGGGATTACAGGCTGTCAATAACTTTTTTTTTATAAAAGAGAAAAGAGGAAGGAAACAACGGTTCGTTGCCTTATGTTCATTAGAACTTAGTAAACACAGTTTACCGACAATTGACCTCCACTTTATTCGAAAATAATTAAACTTTTGTTTGATGTAACGGCCTTCAATCTCTTAATATGACAAAACATTTCATTATTTATATTTATTTTGTGCTTACTGATACGAGTAAGAATTGAAGGTACAATATCTCACAATAAACTGAAACTTTCACTTCCTATAGTGATAGGTGATAATATTTATTTCTACACCTCATGCACAGGTACTTTGGGGCATGGATCATGATCATGCACACCCCCACCCCCACCGCCACACTTTTTTTTCTGAACTGGGATTGACACGCATTTTTCTACTTACGTCTTGTAAATATGCATTAAAGATCATCCAAAAATGTTATGTCTGTGTTATGTGTTTGTAAAATCACGTTATGAATAAGAACTAGTGACCCTAATTGTTCGCGAACAATTAGAGGTTTTCGTGACCTTTAACTTTAATCACACACACACACACACACACACACACACACACACACACACACACTTGGTAGCGTGCATGTTTTGAATTCGGTCACCGGGTACCATTGCTGTTTAACTCGTGTCATCAAGACAGACACATTACCCGATTGACCAAATATGGAATTTGGTTTGCCATTTTATAAATGCAAATGGAAATGCCTTACAATAGAGTCCACAAAATTCTGGTTAGATGGTCTGAGTTTTGTGTATTGCTTAAAAATCAGTACCGGGGCCCTAGTGTTGTTGGGCAGCCATGTACATTGACAGTGGGTTTTTTTTCAATCACACCTCGTCATTCAGTGTTCTTCATCCTATAAAGTCTATTTAACCATTTCAGTGAAAATGACCTGCAGTTGGACTATGTCAACAGTTATTTTCCATGATGTACACTGGAGTGGGCACTGAGACATATCACAGAGGTGAGTGGTTTTGTACACGGTGTCGGGTTTCTATCGAAAGGGTTGCGCGCGGTTATCCTTGACGTTGACCGAGCTTTTCCGCAGACACTGAATGCGTAGACTGTCGGTCATCTGTCTGTATATGTCTCAAGTACTCAGTGTAGACAGCTGTGATGCTCTATTATTTGAAGGGTGGGCGATTTATTCCTTTTGGACAACGTGTGCGGAAATTTGTGTACATTTGCTCTTGGAGACTCGCACCTCGAATTGTGGCCTTGGCCCACTTTCAAAGTCAACCCCGAAAACCTTGGGCAGAAAGTTTGACCTTGACCAGTTTTCAAGGTTATTCAAGTCATCGGGTCTGACTGAAGTGCTTTCACTTCCCCACCGTCGACGGTGTAAAAGTCGTCGGTGTAGTCCCAGAAAGCGAAGAGGACCTCCGAGAACGTAGCATCTTCCTTACGCGAGTTTGCGAGTGCGGGTTTCTTTTCTCAGTGGGCTTGGCGGCGGCATCTATAACAAGGTTTTGATGCGGTTGCTGTTACTCTGGAAAGGATCAAAGTTTAGAATCGTAATGCCATCCACTGAAAACATTTATGTAGTCGATGTCCAAACCTTGTACCCTGAAGACGATGTGGTCCGGGGCCTATACAACTAATACTTTGGAAGATGTAAAAATTTTACGTGAAATTTGTAAACTTGCAGGGGATTTTACTCTTTGAAAGGATCATCGAATCGTTGCCAGTAAGGCTCCGTGTCTTCTACTCGAAAAGCTGAAAAGTTTGGTGAAGGTCTTGTACGGTTTCTGAAGTAGACTCAAAGGTTATCGATGTCGAATATGATAGACTACTTTTTTATTTTAAATCTTTATGTTTTATAGCAAAGCTTCATCTTAAACATATACCAAAATTTAAAAATTTCAAGGGTTATTTTTTTTTAGTGTTATCGATATCCTATCAATCTCTACCTGAAGGCGTGAAATGCCTCTTGTGGCATAATGAAAAAAAAAGACAACTAATGCGAACTAGAACAACACCAATAGGACTTACTACAGAAAGACGGAAAGTTCCAATTATGGTCATTAATAACTGATTTTACTAATAAATAACGGAAACAAAACACCTTTTTGTTTGATATTTAATGTATATTTACAAAACACACGTAGAAATAAATGTGTCTATCCCAGATAAGAAAACAATTAAGGGGGGAGGTGCACGATCATGATACCTACTCCAAAGTGTCTGTGGACGCTTGTATATATTGATGTTTTACTTAAATTGTGCAATAATTTCTCAATTTCACGAAAAATATTACATTTTCAACAATATTATGTACTTCTGGAGAGGAATCCTATTTTGAAATTTGTTTCTGTGTAGTTCGTATACAATATGTTCAAATCACAGGCCCTACTCTCAAGACTCTAAATTACTTTTTACCTTCAAAAAACTTTTCTGAACTTATTATCCACCTGCTGTTTTTATAATCTTCTAACGTTTTCAAATTCATCTGTTTAATGAGAGGTTTAATTCAAATGAAAGTTGTCATTGATTTGTTGCAAGACTGGCTTTTTGATACGAGGGCGAGTCAATAAGTAACCATTCTAACTTATTTCCGGTTGAGATCCACCTCTTCTTTTGCGATGTAATTGTCATCTAGTGTGATCCACTTAGACCAACGGTGTTCAAGTGCCATCAACCCAGAATTGAAAAAGTCAGAGTCCTTTCCATTGATCCACTCCTCAATTGCCATCACGATTTCTTCGCCAGACCGGAAATGACGTCCATGGATATCTTTTTTCAAGTTTGGGAATAGGAAGAAGTCGCTATGACCTAGGTCACGCAAATAGCAGGATGTGATATTAATTCATACCCATTTCGCTCTACAGCATCCATTGCAACTTTGCAAGTGTGGATTCTCGCGTTGTCCTGTTGCAGCAAATTACCTTTAGAGAGTTTTCCTCGGCGTTTATCACGGATGACGGTTCTAGCAAGGTCTAGCAAGTTTGCATAGTACACTCCCGTTATTGTACTTCCCTTGAGTAAAAAGTCTAACATAATAACGCCTTTTGCATCCCAAAATACTGTGCCCATCATCTTGCCAGCGGATGGATGCGTCCTGAACGTCTTTGTCCTCGGGGACCCCGGCCCTACCCACTGACGACTCTGAGCTTTATTCTCTGGCTCATAATAATGAACCAAGTCTCGTTTACAATCACCAGACGCAAACGATCAAGCAAGATTGTTTAAACGCTACTATATGAAATGCCTAATGCCTGCTCTAGTTGCCATTTGCTCATCGCTAAAGAATTTGGGGACCTAACGGGCTGTTAGCTTCTGCATAACTAAACGATCAAGCAAGATTGTTTAAACGCTACTATGTGAAATGCCTAATGCCTGCGCTAATGCTTCCACCTGAATTAGTCTATCAGGTATACCAGATCCCGAACTTTGTTACACATTTCTCCGTCAGTGACATCCAGTGGATGTCCAGACCTGGCTTCATCTTCTGAAGGCGTTCTACCACTTTTAAATTCCCCTACCCACACTTTAACCTGCGCATGAGATGGTGCAAAAGATCCATAAACATCGGCTAACTCGCTGTGTATTTCCTTCCCTGTTTACCTTGAGCCTTCATGGCCTCTCACCTCTAGTCGGCGCGGGTTCGAATCTCGCTCGCGCCGATATATGTGAGAAAGTTTGCCAGTTTACTTTCGGAAAGTCGGTGGTCTCTTCCCGGGTACATTGTATCAGGGTTCTCTCCTCCACCAATAAAACCTGGACGCCACCAGTTAACTGAAAAATTGTTGATTGTGGCGGAAAACAACAATTAATCAATCATAAACCTTTTAAATACAAGTACCGAATTACAGCACGGTCCTCAACTTTAGATGAAAAGCATGTCTTTGCATCACTAGCCATGTTTGACATTCAATTATTAATTAAAGAATGACTCGATAACAGTGTAATTTTATATTCTGGTATAAAACATGTATTGAAACAAGGCATGGCAATCGTGACCAACTCGGTCAATCGGAAATGGGATAGGCTGGTGATTCGCCCTCGTAGCTTAACAAGCCGGGTGTAAATTTCCGTTCACCCAACTGAAGCCAGACATAAGTACACAACGTCACATTGTATTGTCTATTTATACGCAGATGCGTTATTCTTAATAATTTTGGTTTTAATTTACACTTGTTTTAACCACCTTGTGCAACACATAGAATAGCTCACATAAAGTCATTTTTGTAATACATGTAATATCATTTGTCAACCATATATGAATGGACCCGGAAACGAGTTTATTTCGATAACAGGAAATACCGTATAAGCAGAGTTTTTCGCGAAGATTTAATTTTTGCATTATTAGCGAGAATGATGAAATAGCTGAAATTGAATATTACTATCCGAGGTAATACTTATCTGTCTTGAAATTATAAAGTCGCTAAAATTAGCTCGCTCTCTCTCTTTCTCTATCTATCTATCTATCTATCTATCTATCTATCTATCTATCTATATATATATATATATATATATATATATATATATATATATACCCATTTTTATGGACAAATTGCTAAATTGTTGTCTCGCTAATCATTCCATCTCTTCGGTATATTCGTTACCCAGGACAGATCAGGGGTGATATTCTATAGATCCCGAGGCCGAAAGGTGTATGAAATACAGCCCGGGGTAAATCCCCATGCATCCTTGATTGGACTTGGATAATTAACACAGGAAAGGAGAAAATTCTATATAAGTATCGCCACAAACATAGATCATTACACAGTGACTCAGATCATGTCTTTCTCAAAAATAAGTATCAGAATTAACATATGACGTTTTTACTATTTCTCAGAAAGGTAACAATGTTCATTAATGAAATATCCAAATTTCCTAATTTTGAGTGAAAATGGATAAATTTGAATCACACAATTGAGTCCTTGATATCTGTTTCATTATTAGATATTTTATTGAAAATAAATGTTACCGGCAAACTTACAACTCAACTTTTTGACAAACGGGATGATTTCAGCACTTCCATAGTCAACTTCCAATATCTGTCTAGCAACATTCCATTATTACCTGCATATGGTGTTTATATCTCTCACCTTATTCGATATGCAATAGCTGGTTTTGCGTATGATCAGTTTTTAAATCGAGGCAGGCTACTTACAAACAAGTTAATGTTAAAAGAGTTTCAACAGTCTCATTTAAATTCAGCATTTTGCAAATTCTGAGGTCGTTATAACGATCTAGTTTGTCAATACAACCTTTCATTGGGTGAAATGCTGTCTAACGTGTTTCATACGAATTCTTAGGCCGTTCTTGACATGATTCTGACTTCGGATTATTCCGATTAGAGATGTCGGCTGGTGTGACCGGTACACAGGGGATGCTTACTCCTCCTAGGCATATGGTCCCACCCTGGTATATCTAAGGGTCCGTGCCTCTAATTTGTATTGTATACATGATTAACGAGATTGATCACTGTTCGTTATTTTTCGCCTTTTCAGAAAATAGTGAACACACGCTTACCTTCCTTTTAAACTATTTCGTGCACCTGTATCAGCTGCACCTTTGATGTAGATACAGCATATAGATGTTTATATTTTGAACTGTGCATCTACATGTGTGTTCCATGTTTTCCATAGCAAACTGTATGTAGAATTTGTTTTAAAAGTATGTAATTTTTTTCTGAAATTTTTCAAATCTGTGACAGTCTTGGGCTTTAGACAAATACATTCTTATTCGTGATTATATAAATTTTCATGAGAAATAATCTTTAATTAGGTTTCACGGTATTTAAGTCTGTTTTGAATATTAAGTGAAAATGGGGCCCTCCCCCTACCTTTTCCTTTGATAACATGGATTAAACTGTCAATAATACAAACATAAACATACAACCCCATCATTTGTGTTATACTGTGGTTACAGTTACAGAACTGTTAGAAGTACGACTCGATATTTTCCATAGATTCTGGAATGACACTCCTATAATCTGATTAAATATACAGGCTACAGACAGATAAGTTGACGTTACAGGGTTTCAAGTCTCGTTCTGCAAATTCTATAGTCGTTATAATGATTCAATTTGCAAACTCAAGTTTTCATTAGGTCGAATCTTGTCTGTTCTTTATATACTGATTTTGACTATAGATTACTCCGTTCACATGATCAATATAAAGAGCTTACTCCGGGTGTGACCGGTCAACAAAAGATGCTTACTCCTCCGAGGCACCTGGTCCCACCGCTGGTAATTCCAGGGGTCCGTGTTTGCCCTATTCTCAATGTTTTTTATGGTTTTTATAGGATTTTTCACTGTGATCTTTACTTTTCATTTAATTAAGAGATTTACCCTGTTTCGAAATGGCGGTATGGTGGTTTGTATTTACACTTTGAACTTTGCATCTGCCATGCCTGTTTACTGAATTCTTTCGTGGAATACGAACCTGAAAACGAAGTCCTCTTTTCTGTGTGCGGATTGAAGGTGGAGATCTGACAGAGAAATGTTCTCCGCTGAAAACTTACGAAGATCAGTCACGTTGAATGTTTCGGTTTCAGTGTACATCTTCTCAATGAGTCTGTACCGACCAAGTGAAGCTGATAATGTCGCTCTACAAAACAAGGGGGTTTTGGTAAAACGAGACTAGTGTTATTCTAAGTTTCTTTAAAAATTTTGCACTGATATTGAGACCAAGTAATAAGAAGGTGAATTTTCCAATAGCTTTAAATCAACAGGAATTGAATTGAATCTACACAACAAAGGACAATATAATATTGTGGTTATCGAAAAGAGTTTTAAACATACATAAAACACACATAAAATACATGTACTGGGACCCTGTCCAGTGCGATGAGACATGTTGAAATGACTTGAATAATCATTATATGAGGGCGCTTTATTTAAGGGTTTTTTTTTAACCGTTGTTCATGAAACTTTCAATGAAGTTTTTTTCTATACGTTCCAATATAAGACTTTACACCCCTAAAACCGTCCCCGACTTCGAGGAGTTATCGTGTAACAAACTTCAATCTACACTGCAAGAGGATACTTCCATATCATTTCGACTGCCTACAACATTGGTTCTTGAGAGAAAACTGGAATAAAATATTATCCCAATTAATTTCATAAAAAATTTCGATCGATTTTTTTAACGTTTTAAAGTGGACAAACTTAAATCTACAATATATGAGGATTTTTCCATATTGATTTAATGCAGTGTACCACAGTGGTTTTTGATTTATAAAGAGTTCCTTTATAATTCTACGTAATCATAACCAACCGTTAAAAATTGATCCTGGCTGCAGGGTTCATGCTTTGAATTTATATATATATATATATATATATATATATATATATATATACATATATATATATATATATATATATATATATATATATATATATATCTTTTCTGATTCAGTGATTCCTGAGATATTCTTTCTTGAATATCGAACCCTACTTTCTTTATTCCCCATCACTTGAACAAATTTGGTTGAAACTGAAAGAAATTGTCGAAAATGTGAAAAGTTAATGAAAATAATTTTGATCAGACAATTCACTAAAGCTCAGGTGAGGTAAAAAAAAAAATGAACTCTTGATTCCTTTTCCTTTGAACATCCTTTCTTTACAGTCTAATCATAATTGTACCGTCCATACACGCATCATTTTTTTAAAATGATACAATGCTGTTCACAAGATTAAATCCTTTAACTGCAATATGTAAACAAGCACGATTCTATTTGCGAGGTGTTGAGACATCACGCGAGATTTGCAGCTTTTGCGAAAATCCGGTGCTTGCGATATTTTTCATTGATCTGTCCATTTTTCACTTATTCATCGATAACGTTTCATCTATTTACAATATCATTTTCATTTATATGTCGATGTATTCCAGTGAACTCAAAATGAAAGGCAATGATTTATGAGATTGATCACTGTCTGTTCGTCATTTTCACTTGTTCGACTTACAAATATCTTAACAATCTCAAATTGTTCGCTTTCATTCCTCCCTTCCATGTATACTTAATGTCCTTTGAAGCAAAATTGGAACTAATTTTGCTTTGTAAATATTTCAATAAATACATAATTAGCTAGGTTAACATTAGAAAAGTAATGAATTATAGTTTTATTACAAAGACCATTAACGTTGCGGATCACCTCATTTGTTATATACATTATGTTTTTCAAAGTTTACTGAAAATGATGTCACATAAATATCTAAGTGTATCAAAACTAAAATTGTCTCCTGCACCCATGATTAAGAGATCCTAAGAATATATGCGAGAGGGTATAATGGTCGCCCATTCGGACAGGTGGGTTTCTTTCTAGTAGTTCGGATTCCTCGCACAGCAAAGACCCCTTCGCGCCAAAATCCGTGTCGACGAGAAATATTAATACAAGCTGTATACCTTGATTGTTAATCGTCGAAAATAAATTTAAGTTTAAACGTAAGAGATAACTTCACTCCACTTGAGTTGTTTTTATTCTATAGTAACCGGACATTTGAAGCTTTATTTAAGGTAGTAAATCACAAAAACCAGTCGCGGTAGCGCAGTGGTTAGAGCGTTCGCTTCGTAACCGGGAGGTCGTGAGTTCGAGCGTCAAACCTAAGACGAACAATAGGTAGTGATTGCTCCTTCGCCAAACGCTCGGCATTTAGAAGTGAGAATCACGGGTCTTTCGTATATGACCTTAAAAACGGAGGTCCCGTGTCATGGTAGGCGTTGGCACGTTAAAGAACCCTCACTGCTACGGCCCTGAGCGCTAAGCATAGGTCTAAATTTGTGGTACTTCACCTACAGCTGGTGACGTCTCAATATGAGTGAAAAATTCGTAAAACAAACAAATAACAAACAACAATCACAAAATATGGAAGCTACATGTGCATATTTATCGTTTTTACTAATATTTAAATCTGCATGTCAAACCTTCTGCCATAAGAAAATATGTTTTGGTTTGCACAGTCATTCTTTGATATTATTCTATCACATTAAGACAAATTTTGAATCGTTTTTGATCATTTGACCACGGTATATTGAACACATGATAGTATCTGCAATTTAAAGAAGTCTCTTTATCCCACCTATATTCCACAATTTCATAGACTTAAACGATTGTACAATATTAGGTACAGATCGCCAAATTTTACACCTGGTTTCAGAGATTTACTTTGGTCGTTGCCTGCCTGAGTGCTTCCCATCAAGCTTGTCATAACGAATTCCTATTCTTAGGTATTTACTATAATAATTCTACTTTATATTTGTGAAGATTCCAATGATTGTTTACATATTTGCAATGTTTATTTCACAACGAATCGCACTCTTCGTTTTTAATTCCTTCTTCGATGTAATTCCCCTCCCCCTTCTCATTCCATGAACTATTTCTATTTTCAATATCATTGCTATCTTTTTTCCTTCTTTTTTCCTTTTTTCCTTCTTTTTTATTTGATATAAAATTTTACTTGGAAAGAAGAGCGTTGAGACAGGATTATTGATAGCTAATGGTGAAGTCTCGTTTTTGAGAAATACATGTCATTTGATAATTTTCTAAGTCTAATATTTGTTTAATATTGAATATCTAATGGATCTTGCTACAATTTCCATTCAACTTTCAAGTCTTGCTACAGTTTCCTGCAGTCATCCCACTTGGTAAAACGAGATACAGCAATGCAAATTTGTGTAATCTACATCCGTGAAACACTTCAATCTCATTGATATAAAGTTTATTCTGATATGTTCGTCACTCTGTCTTTACAGCCCAATTAATCTAATTCTACTTTTCTCGCTCTTAAATTCAGAGTTCTAGTTTCATTATCTGCTCTTTAAACTGTACCGCTTCAGAAATGTTTTCATGTTTCTCAATAATGTTTCCTACTGTTTTGCTGCATCTTTTTAATTGATCTCTCTCTCTCTCTCTCTCTCTCTCTCTCTCTCTCTCTCTCTCTCTCTCTCTTTAAGGTAGGTTGTACAAACCTTTTTTTCAAAATTCACCCGTAGATTTCCTTTCTTAAAATGTTTAAATTTGTATCGTCCAAATATCGACAAACTTTCTTCTTGTAAAAACACTGTGAAAACATAGTACGTACCTGTTTTAACCAGAATTATTTGGTTTTATATTGGTGCCTACAAACAAGTTATCTAGTGGCATCCAGTTTTTGTTGGTGAAGGAGAGAGCCCAGATACACTGTACCTGGCAAGGGAGACCACCGACCTTCCGCAAGTAAACTGGCTATATATATATATATATATATATATACTTTTTAAGTGATATTTTACATGGAAATGTTTTCAAGCATGCAAATAAGGGAAAGTTGATAACTGTAAAAACTAAAGTAGATGTACATGTAATTATGTAATATATATATATATATATATATATATATATATATATATATATATGTATATATATGTGTGTGTGTGTGTGTGTGTGTGTGTGTGTGTGTGTGTGTGTGTGTGTGTGTGTGTGTGAACATCGGACCATACAGCTTTAAGTTCTACAACTTATAGTAATGCTTGTCGTCGGCTCTGATTCTCTGAAAAATCAGATGAACTTTCTGCAAAAAGTTTCAATGGAAGTTTGTTTTAGATTTAGTTTCTTTTTTCTAAACTTAATCTTCATCGGTCTTCCTTCAATATGTATTTCATAAATATCTATCGTTTAGGTTCTAAAGGAGAGCTTCCGTTATAAAGGTAGTCTCCTTGTATCTCCCTTCTGCAGGACATCACTGTGGTATTCGCGTTTACGTTTTAGAGGAAACCTCCGTCAATTCCATTTCTAGAGATAAACTCCTCTAATCCCCTTCTAGAGATAATCTCCATAGATTTCTCTGGAAGAAGTGCAAGGTCTAGTGGATATCCCTTCCAAAAATAATTTCTATGGAATTTCCTTCTAAGTGTAGTGTCCATGGATTTTTTTTTCGATTTCTATTCTTAATGTAATCTTTGTGGATATCAATATTAAATGTAGTCTCTGTGAATCTCCCTAATAGTACAATTCTTTGTGGATCTCGATTTAGATGTAATATTCGGGGACCTTTCTGTTAGAGTAATATTCATTCATAAAGTAATCTCTGTGATCTTCCTTGTGGAAATAATCTTCACGAACCATTTCCTCTATGAATCTCCTTTCGCAAGGCAGTTTCCATGGATCTTCCTTTTATAGGTAGTAGATATTAATTCAAAATATATTTCCCGTAATCTTCCATCAACAATTATTTTTCTTTTAGATTATTCTTCTTGTATCGTACTACTGGAAGTAGTCTTCATAGATTTCCTTTATAGATGTAATAATTTGGGGAAACGCTATTCTATAGTCGATCGCCGTGGATCTCTCCTAAAAGTATATTCTCTCCTTCCAGTTTTTTCTCTATGAGTATATAGCCTTCGTGGATCTCTCTACTAGACGTAATCTGTGTATCTTACATTTAGAGGTAATATCCGAGGATCTCTTTTGTAGAGGACCTCTGTGGATCTCCCTTTTAGAGGCAGCATCCTTTATTATAGCTTTTACAGGTAGTTTCCATGAATACCTTTTCCAGGGGTAATCATAGTGCATTTCACTTCTAGAGACCGAGTGGTTAGAGCATCGGGCTCAAAATCACAAAGCCTCACACCTCTGTCAGCGCGTGTTCGAATCTCGGACGTGGCGTTATGTGAGCAAGTTTGCCAGTTTACTGGCGGAAGGTCGTTGTCTCTTCCCGGGTACATTGTATCTGGGTTCTCTCCTCCACCAACAAATACTGGATGCCACCAGATAACTGAAAAATTGTTGAGTTTGGCGTAAAGCAATAAATAATCAATCAATCAATCACTTCTAGAGATAATCTTCGTAGATCTACCTTCTAGAAATAATCTCCATCAATCTTTCATCTAGGTGTGTTCTTCGTGAATCTTCCATGTAAAGGTAGTGTACATAAATGTTTCTACTAGAGGTAGTCTCCGTTAAACTCCCTTCTGCAATCTCTGCGAATCTTTATTTCAGAAGTAATCTCTTTCAACCTCCTTTCTAGAGGTAATCTGAATGGATCTCGTTTCTAAAGGTAATTTTCTTGGATCCCCTTTCTAGATGTAGTTTCCATGAAATTCCCTTCAGAGATATTCTCTATAAAATCTTCCTTTCATTGGTAACATACCTGAACATCCTTTTTATGGTAGTATCCTTGGACCTCCTTTCTAGTAGTAGACTTCGTGGTTCTCCTTTCCAGTGGTAGTTGTCGTGGATCCCTTTTCTAGATGTAGTGTCCATGAAATTCCCTTCTAGTGGTATTTTCTGTAAAATTTCCCTTTCAGAGATAATATCGATGACTATCCCTTCTATTGGCAGTCGCTGTCGATTTCCTTTCTAGTGGTAGTCTTCGGGGATCGCTTTTCTAGGTGTAGTGAATTCCCTCCTAAGGATATTCTCTGTAAAATCCCCCTTTCTAGTTGTAGTCTTAATGTATCTCACTTTTAGATTTACCCCATATGGATCTCTCTTCTAGAGGTAGTTTCTGTGAATCTCCCTTAGATGTGATATCCATAGACGTCTTCACTCTTGTTTTAAACGTTACAAACTGTCTTTGCATTATATATTTCTTGTGATCAAGCACAAGAGAAAGATTTGTTTGTAAATTCTTTTTCTTCCTATTTGAGAATAGTTCACCAATGTAAAGACATTACTAGCTTTATGTAAAATGCTTCAAATTTTTACCCATGTATGTATGATACACCACACGCTTTGAAATCTGGAGACCCAGATTCGATTCTTGGCCCTGACGCTCTGCGTCAAACCTAACATGTTTAACAAAGGTAGAGACTGTTCCTCCGCCTACCCCCTGATATTTGAAGTGGATTGATTGACTGTTTAGTTTTCCGCCACACTCAACAATTTTTCAGTAATCTGGTGGCGTCCAGTTTTTTATTGGTGGAGGAGAGAACCCAGATACAATGTACCCGGGAAGAGACCACCGACCTTCCGAAAGTAAACTGGCAAACTTTCTCACATTATTTGTATTGGAAGTCGCGTGTGTTTCAGAATGGTACGATAGGCGATGGCATGATAAAGAACCCCCAATGACTCGGATTTTACATAGGTCAAAATTTGTGGCACTTTACTTAATGCTCCTGATTTCTTTACATGAGTGGGCAATTTTAGAATGGGATGTAAATCAAAGAAAGCAAGTATACATTCGCAGAAACAGATTAATTACATTAATGCAATTATAATAGTGGCACATAGCTGTAAAGACAAAATTAATGTGGTAGATAAAATGATAAAGACGCATGTGTTAACTCATTGATATTCGGAGTTAGTTAATATTATCACAAAGCACACTACAACATTAATAGCGGATTTTCGAGTTCTTCCATGTCCATGGTTTTTCTGTATTTTAGTCACTACTGTGTCATTTTTTTAGGCATAATCATTTCCGGTTTATCGTTGTGAACGTAAATAAAAGTGCATCTCCTATTAAAATGGACTTTGATTCAATGCAGGTGCCGATTGAGGAAATGTTTGTAACATGGGTGTTTCTCGTACCGTTCACCGTAAAAGTGACCTTCAAAGACTATGTAAGTTTGCTACTGATATGGAGATCCTTTCTAAAATTGTTAATATAAATGCATATAATTTTTCATCTCAATCGCCAATCGGCAAAGAAAAACGATAAAATGATTGAATTGATGGAAATCATCAGAATGAAAATCTGGTCAAAGATACCAAAAGACCTACTAGCCCTCAAAAGTTATGACATCATGATTTATTTTTAAAAAATATTCAGCTTACCAAATTCAACAATGAATATACTTCTAAGTCATGTAGAATCGGGGGAAGGGGGCCGACCCCCTTTTCTTAACAACTACCGTTTTCTGTTACTTATTTATACATATAAAGATATATTTGGTTATTCCCTCCATCTTTTTATGGCAGAAGTGAATGGTAAGAATGTAATGTTGAAGTTATGAACTGAATCCATGTATCCTCCTCACAAATCAAGTCAAAGTTTGGGGATATTTTGATATATATGTCAAGCTATTAACTCCAGCCCCCACGAATTTTAGGTGTGCAAAAATATCTTTGAGGAATAAAGAGTCGTACGTCAATACTTAATCTTCCCCCATTTATTGGGATTTTTGGAAAATAAGCCAAAAGAACATGTTGGTTTTTGCTTTATTTTGCTTGTCAATCATGTTAGACAATATATGGTGAAGACATCTTCTTCTACCCCCTACCCTTCGTGCCTGTTTTCGTTTCCCTACTTCCGGTAAGCCGCATACATCCCTCTGTCATACGCCAATAAAGCTGGAGTTTAATTTCTACATTAAAAACAGTACCGGTAAGTAAAATTCGTGGCATGGTGTGGTACGTTTTCCTCTGACCTTAACCATACTTTAAATCAGACAGAAAACCTTTGCAAAATTCCAACATACAGTAACTTCAAGGGGTGGAACTTAACTGAACTATAACTTTCACGGACCGTACTACAACTACCAAACTATGAAAACGGGGGAAAAAACCAACAATTTTATAATGTTTACTCATTTATGAAAACATAAGAAATGAAACATATTAATAGAATAAGCATAATTGATGACTCATTGTAAACACTTGACAAACCCAGTCTTATGTCATCAAATCGCGTGCAATTTTGTAATATTATGAATATTCATGACACAAGACATTTACCGATACTTTCGTTTGTACAGAAATTATTGTACAGAGGGCGTGAGATTCTCGTCGCTGCGCGATTCATTTATAAAGGAACGAATTCATCTGATTGTTAGCTAAACCGTAAGCAAGCATGCCAAAATTTCGCCAAACCAAGTGATTTCGCAAATATTTGATAAACAAAATACGTACGAAGTCGAAAATTCCCTATACATATAAGTGTGCAAATGTCACAGTGTTGTGTCTACGCGCAATTAGTCTTTATCTGACTAAATCGCACAGAGAGAAGATTTGTATGGGTCAATGTACTTATTCATATTTATGATGAAACAAATAAAAAAACATTTTACTTCGAATCCAATGTAAGACTGGTTTGAGAAACAAACTAATACAAAGTTTACACGGTCAAGCCTAGGATGAACAAAGGTTACACGGTCAAACCTAGGGTGAACAGAGGTGAGGAAAACGAACAATGGGATCAACCTCATAAATCCTACAGAAAATTCAAAATTGAAAGCAGGACTAACACAAACTCCTGAAAACACCAGAGATGGGATCACGTGCTTAGGAGGGGTTAGCATCTTCTATTTACCAATCGCGCACGTTTCCACCTATTTTCACATTTAATTTCATATATATTTCAGAATGGTGAATCATTATGTACCGTTAATTCATTAAATGAACGACATTTTCATGTAACAGTAATGGTAGTTTATATAATTTCCGATCTGAATGTTCACTAGTAATGGTGACAGTTTTCCTCTAACAAAGGCAAGTATCTACAGGAAATGACGCGAGACGCTTTATGGCGGGTATTGGTCCATATTACTAGTTAATATTCCCAAGGAATTTCTACCAATTAAGTTTCGATGCAACTTTATTGACAGGCCATCTTGCATATGATAACCAATCCATTATTATGAAGTAATAACTTCGCTCGCATTAGTTATGCAATTGCAACTGTTCAATCTTATCGATTTGCCTGAGCATATTCATAAAATCTTTAGAAGTGCTTACAAAAATAACTAAATCTCCTACAGAAACTTAGATTTACTCAGTAGAAATATTAATTTTTAAATATATATTTTCAAAAATATATGTTAGAATTCCGTGGGGATCAGGGTTAGAATAGGTCCTCAGCTCTTGTCGTAAGAGGTGACTAAATGGGGAGATCCTTCGGATGAGACCGCAAAAACCGAGGTCCCGTGTCACAGCATGTGTGGCATGATAAAGATCCCTCCCTGCTCAAAGGCCAACCATAGACCTAAATTTTGCAGCCCTTTACTGGCAATCGTGACGTCTCCATACGAGTGGAAAATTCTCCAGCATGGCGTTGAACAATATACAACCAACCACCACATGAATTATCAGATTCATATTACATATATCAAAAATGGACAATTGATTTCTCTCCCCCCCCCCCCCTCTCTCTCTCTCATGTTGTAATAATAGAAAAAGGAACAAAAAAGTAGCATAGCAAGAATTGTTACAGGTGTCAAAGTTTTGGTATCAAAGAAAATCTTCGATTTGAACCTTTGATAGGAGTCTCTATTACGTTGGTATTAGAGAACTACTGTGTAGGTAGTTCATATTATAGAAGCACTGGAGTATCTTAAATAATAAATTTTAAGATATAATACTTGTAGAAGCAATAATTATACATAAGGTTTTTAAGCGTAGATTAACAATACTTAACAAGCCATTTAAATTCTATACGAATAAAACATTAAACCCGTTTGTTAAGTTCAAACATAAAAGACTTCTCTAATTTCGAATTAATATGGGTAAAATTTGTAAGTTAAGGTAGACAATGTATAACGATCATATTTCATATGTAATAAATAGATAGTTGTAATCATGGCATCATTCTGAAGAAATATTCCACCATAGGAATACAAATTAAACTGATATTACTGCTTGAATTATTTTACCTAGAATATACATGGAAGTCTATGGGAAGAGCATGTTTTATTAAAATATTTTTTTTAAAAAACAAACCACATTTTCATACAAGTCTCTAGTTAAAAGTTACATGAATTACTCATTTGCCACACATTTTTAAAATTAAAGTTTTTAATTTTTATCAAGGATGGACAACTTTTTAGATACTTGTAATATGAAAGGAGGTTCTTTAATTCTAGGCGTACAACATTTGAATGCAATTGATATCTGGTTTTAACGGCAATGTCAAAATGGTACACAAAGGTCATATTGATTTCTTTGTACGAAGTCTACATTTTTTGAAAGGTGGAATGAAATTTCCAGTTTGAATATGATTGTTATTAATTCATCCTAATGGCACTAGCACTGATACTATCATACAAATATTCTGGGACTAAATTAATTGCAAAGGTCAGAGGATGAGGTTGTTAGACCCAGGGGGAAATTGTATGTCATCGTGCATAAATATAAAAAAAGAATGACTGCTCATAATAAAATTGTCATAATTTAATGCTGTTATTTCAGTTAGTTTGTCATGACCTTAAGTGTGCATTGATGACGAAACAACCCAACCTTGCCAAGACAGCTGGACAAACACAGGTAATTAGAGATATATGTGGTTATTTAGTTAAATCTTCCAATAAGCAAAGGAGTACTTTTGGTCTAAACGTTTTGAGTATTTTAAAAAAAAGGTTAAACTTTATTTATTTTACGACGATTAACAAGCACATTCTATAACATATTAATAATTCTCGTCTGCTCGGATTTCGGCGTTAAGGGCCATTGGTACTAGTATTTCACAACATGTAGCATGAGTCCCATGAGTGTGTAACCTTTTCATGATTGAAATGAAACAAAATTACAATATCGGAGCATTCAACAGAGTTATGAATGAATCTTTTATTGTTTTTAAAATTGATAAATTGCAACACTGTTTAACAAACCGCATTATGAGCAAGTTTACAACGGCATCAAATCGTGCGGTTGTCGTCATACAAATCATCCGAAATAATTTCGTGATTTAATAAACACGCAGATGCGCAGCAAAGTCCATATTTATGTCAATAAAACTATGAATAAAATATTTTCATTAGTTTTAAAACAATGAAATTCTACAATTTACTGAAACATCTTCGTACTCTGTTATTTACATATGCAACATCATTAACGCACAAAAGACAAATCATTCTAGTTCATGAAAAAATACAAAGCGAGGTATTGAAGTTCAAATTGCTTGGTAGAGTATCTTTCAATATTGATGCAAAGAACATTCTTATTCAATAATTAAATGCGTCTAGCTTTTATTCTACGACTCGAGTATGTTACACATTGGTATGGCCAAAATTTAATAATAATGATAATGACTTGCTGATAAAAGTTTGGAGGATTTTGAAATTTGACACAGTCATTCATTTTCTGATATTTTTAATAATGAATGGTAATTTAATGTCATTTCAAAATAGATTCACTTGTTTGCATCTGAAAAAAAATCAACTTTGGTTAGCTTCATCAATATCAAAATTGCTTACTTGAATGCATTTTGGTTGCAGATTGTAACTGCTGGAAAATCCAGCGTTGTGTTGTAGTTGACTTTAACATTAACTGTCACAGGAAAGGAATAAAAATATGTTACTCTGTCCACTATTTGATAGATAAGAACGGCGACACAAGCCAGCAGAAGAACGATCCAAAACATCCTACAAACATATGTTGCAAACATCCATTTTATTTACTATACCAATACAGTATAGTGTGAATGATTTAAGTCCAATGACACATTAGTCAAGGTAAAGGTTTCGCTAAGTCAAATTGACTTGATTTATGTTACGATTTTTATACACTTCCCCAACCCTCTGTAAGATATCACGGAATTTAATCAATTTGGAAAACGTTTACGATGTTTAAAAACATTATTTTTGATTTATTTTAACAACATAATATCTTCAATTTTACAAAAAAGAACTTTACCTTCTGGGTTTGTTTGCCTGTGGATCCGTCACAAACCGCAATCCGTGGAAAGACGCGCAATTTCCATACTCCTGTAAGCCACTTCTAAGTTTCTTGTATTTTTTGGACATATCGCCGGACGATTTCACTGTCACTATCTCTCTCTGTCGGTTGTTGGGTAAGTATGATTTATCAAAACCATCGAAGCATTTATTCTGGCTAGGTTCCATGGTTCTATGATCTGAAATTGT
Organism: Ostrea denselamellosa; assembly: GCA_024699665.1. Lineage (NCBI taxonomy): Eukaryota > Metazoa > Mollusca > Bivalvia > Ostreida > Ostreidae > Ostrea > Ostrea denselamellosa. The sequence continues at coordinate 15,631,840 of JAMZEH010000042.1, forward strand.
GAGATCCAGTGACTAACATACTAACATGAAATCAATGATAATATTAGAAAATCGAAGAATCTGATAGTACGTATTTGTTTGATTTCTGTATTCCGTACTGTTCAAGATCTGCATTTTGGATGAAAAATTGTAAAATTTCTGTATGGTTTTAACTTCTGAGGCATGCGCAAGTGCGTGTAAATTACAAAGAAGCATGCAGTCTGGTTCACGAGGCCTTTCCATGAGGCTTACATCATGTGTTAAAGAGATCGAAAATGTGCTCGTCTCACTCATTATGAATTTTTAAATGTATATTTTTTATATCTAAAACCATGACATAGATATCATAAAATCAAAAAATGAAATGGGTCATCAGTTCAAAAATTGGAACTGTTATATCATCAATATCAGATATCGGGACATTTATGAACTCTACTCTTAACTTTGTATTCCAAGTAATATTTCTGAGATTAATAACTGTTCGTTGTCTTCGCTTTTCCATGCAATTTACAGTTTATTAACATCGTACTAAATTTGAAATCAATGATAAATGAATAAAACAGAAGTGAAGCTTTTTAAATAAAGAAAATGTCTGAAATGTCGGATTAAAACTGAACATAAAGAAAGCTTCATTATTTACATACGTATATGATGAATTATAAAACCGGAGAGAAAAGTGTCTTGACGCTCGTTCTCAACACATGTATTGTCCCATACTGCACTCGATAATTTCAACATGTAGACGTTCTGTTGTTCTCGGGTTTCGAGATTTAATTTTAGAGTATATTCTATTTAGTTAGTTTACACATCTATGTAAATATTCTGTCGTTCTGAAGAAGTGACAGGTCGCCACGAAAATTTTACAATTTTCATATTGTTCGTGTCGTTGGTCACCATATATATATCGAGAATATGTTGGGATATTGACCGATGATATAATGGATGTAATAATTTTCTTCAGGATCTATTCGAAGTTTGCAAAGAACGTCTACCTGTTGGAAACCATTTCACTTCCAGATGCTCGGGAAATTCTTATTACGATGAGATAACTTACTTTGAAATTCATTCATGATATTGAGGTAAGCTTACTATAATCTCCTACTCAATTACTACAACGAGAGATTAATGTGATAGCTTTACGAAAGGAAGTTCAAGGATCAAACAAAAAGACTCTGACAACAAACGTTAATTATAAGAAAACAAAATTTTTTAAAAATGGCTAAAAGAACAGCAACCAATAATACCCAAAAAATTCAGAATCAATTCGATTAATGGATAACCTACACACCAAATAACCATCGCCATTGAGATTGCAAGAGAACGTGTGAAAGGAAAGATTCGGTTACTGTGAATAAGATTTAGCAACAACCAAATAAAGTAATTGTCCTGAATTCACATATGGAAGGAGAAATACGAGAAACGTACTGGAGACTTTTCTACACATGCGGTGATCCGATTGTGCAAAAGAAAAACTGAAATCGTTTAATAGATGTATTAAAAGGAGACTGGACTTCAGAAAATTATAGAACAGAGTCTGTAAAGAACAAAAGGCTCAATACTCGACAAATCAATTCGCAAAAACCTGACCAAAAGCTTAACGAGAACTTGATCCACCCATCCTTCATCAAGTCTTTATATCCTTCGAATTTCTGTCCAAATTTGTGTTCAAAAATTCCGTTTTCAACTTTGAGAAGGTCAACAGGTTCTTCCTTTCTGATCGACCAAATCATATCCTGAATGTATTTTACTCCGCTCTTCTTGTCGTCAATGATTGATTGGTTGTTTGTTTGTTTTCCGCCACACTCAACAATTTTTCAGTTATCTGGTGGCGTCCAGTTTTTGTAGTTGGAGGAGAGAACCCAGATAAAATGTACCCGGGAAAAGGCCACCAACTTGTCGTCAATAAGTTGGCTTGACGCTTTGAATATAATTACCTTTAATCACACCACTTTCATCCCTTCTGAATTAAATATTTGTATATCATTTTGTCTGAGATGTTGTTCTCAATTATTTATTCGATAAAATTCTAATTATTTTGTATTGTCCGACCGGTATTTCTGTCATTTGCTACATAAGTATGAAGGTATAAATGTAAGAAATGAAATATTTTTTAGAGTTTCATTGGGATGTTACATGAAGTTGGTACGTGATCAAATCAAAATTAAATCGAACATATGACGTCACAAAAAACCGCGTTTATTTTTAAAACATCTGAAACAAGTTCATTTACGTATCTGATTATCCGTAAATATTTGATATGCACAGGGCTTATACCCCATACATGTACATGTGGTGTATATCGCTAGATTGATAAACCATGATAGCTATATCAACCTCCATTGTATATAGCACTTCCGGTCTGAAGTACCCCGCTTTCATTCCCTAAACTGGTAACCTATTGACCTCGCTTCTCTTGTGTAGCACCAATCAGCATAGCCTTAGTACATAAGTCCTCGCTCGCGCATCATACTTCACCGCATTATCGAGTAGTACAGTTAGGCTGTGACGTCATAGCTACATCAACGGGGAACAACTTCACGATACTCCCTAGTTTGTAATATCATGGGACTAAAAACTTGGGGTTTTTTTTTTCTTTACAACAATAAGTGTCACATTCAAAGTATAAACAATATACTTACTAATCTGGTTGTTTTTTTTTCAGTAATGAAAATTGTGAATTTATTGTCTGTACATTGAAAAGCGAACAAAAAGATTGAGGGAAAAAATTCGGAGAATTGTTCATAACTTGTGATGAATTCGAAGAGACAAATATCAATGTGAATGAAAAGCCTGACAAGGCACATGAATAATTATATGAATTTTACCACCGATAAATACAAGGTATGTATCTTATAAAAATGAGGAATTCATCCAGGACAACGAAAATAAAATCTCAATATGATGTTAATTTGCTGAAAATATTCCTTCAGTCTAAGAATGAAGAAGGAATTGCTTGAGTTCCACTCAATCCCATCCTCTGAACTTGATGTTTATCTCGCAAATAAACTGAGCATCCGATAAAGGGTTCTCGTCGAGAATTTTTCGTTCATATTGAGAACTCACCCAGCTGCAGTCGAAGTACCACAAATTTAAACCTATGCATAGCGCTTACGACAGTGGCAGTGCAGGTTCTTTACGGTACCAACGCCTGCCTCGACGCGGTTGATTGATTGATTCTATATTGTTTAGCGTCCCTTTTTAGAATCTTTCACTTATATGGAGACGTCACCATTGCCGGTGAAGGGCTGCAAAAGAAGTAGACCCACGAAGAGTCAAACTCGACCCCGTGAAACGTACAAAAATAAAGTGAAGTTTCGCCAAATTACTTTCTACGTTAAAGATAGTCTATGTATGTTATTTTATCAAGGTGGTGAAAATCGTGGAGTTATGCACTGGTGTACCTGAAAACCACAGCCCCAAACATCTTGAAATACAAGCATTTGCTTAAAATTACCACATGTTTGCAATAAAATGCTCAAATTTTATCTAAAGCACAGCCATGGACCAAGTTCATAATAAGATCAATTTTAGAATATCATCATGAAGATTAAATTTTGAAAATATTTCACTGGTCCTGACCTGTGCTAATATTTAAAAGCAAACATTTGTTAATTATTAGAATGCAACCAATTTTCAACATTTTTTGCATATTATCATGGATATGCTTGTAATATCATATAAAATAAAACAAAATGAAACAAAACTGGGAAACTGAGATATTTCCCCCAATTATATATACTACTCAAAGTTTGATAAGGATCATATTTTTCAGCACTTGTAAAACTTTCAACAAAGGTGAATGACAACCAACACAGAGTGATTTATGTTCAGAAATGTTTACTTCAAGAAATTGTGACAGAAAAATTTGGCAAACATGACATTTCATCGCATACTCCTAAGGTAAAGGGAGAGTACCCTGAAAAGCATGGTAATTTCATGATCACGGAATTGTTTAAACTCTGCACATTCCATTTCACACTGCACAAACAAGTGTCAATAGCGAGTATGGCCTCCGTTAGCTCCAATGACAGCTTGGCAACGTCGTCTCATGCTTCCAACGAGGTTTGAATGGACGCAAGAGAGATATTGTTCCATTCTTGGATCAGAACATTTTCAAGTTCCTGGAGGGTGGCTGGTTGTACAGGACGACGTGAAATCGCTACCTGAAGCATATTCCAGACATGCTCGATAGGGTTGAGGTCTGGAGAACGAGCTGGCCAGTCCATACGAACAATTGTCTCACGTTCCAGGTACTCGTCCACCACCCTAGCACGATGTGGACGTGCATTATCGTCCATGAGGATGAAGTCAGGACCAACAGCACCAGCATATGGTCTCACGTACACATCCAGGACTTCATCCCTGTAGCGCACTCCGGTCATCGTGCCTCGCCTTAGGACATGGAGATCAGTTTGTCCAGCTCGACTGATTCCTCCCCAAATCATCAACGACCCACCACCATATCTGTCATGTTCAGCAACATTAGCGTCCTGATATCGTTCTCCTGCCCTTCTCCACACTCGTGCACGACGATCTATGAAGTCAACACAAAACCTCGACTCGTCTGTGAAAAGTACAGGGGCCCAATCAGCAACCCTCCAATTCACATGAGCCCTGGCCCAATTCAAACGATCTTGTCTGTGTCGCTGAGTAAGAGGGATGCGAATAGAGGCTCTCCGGGAACAAAGACCACCTTCATGAAGACGATTACGCACAGTTTGCGTGGAAATGTTAACTCCAGTTGCATTCAGAAGATCATTTCTAAGCGCAGTCGCCGTTGCAAACCGATGACGTCGTGCTGAAATCAAGAGAAAACGGTCATCTTGCTGCGTGGTGGACCTTTCTCTGCCGCCTCCATGTCGATGAGAAGCTGAACCATGAGCTTGATACCCGTTCCAAGCTCTGCAAATAACGCTCTGACTGACACCCCAATAGCTCTGCAACGTGACGTTGTCTTGCACCATTTTCGAGCATTCCTATGCATCTGGCCAATTCTTCAATAGTCAAACGACGTCTTTGACGTTGTGGAGGCATGTTCATAGAGTAACAGTGACTTAAACGAGGTCAGATGTAAAGACAATGGCCAAATTCAAATCAACGACAAGCACTCAGAAATGTGAATAATATGGGTACCATGCTTCACGTGCTACTCATGATCACTGCAGCATGCATTTCCCTACCTAACCTGTGTTTTGAGGCTCAAGAGGGGTCAGTCCAACACTATGATGAAATTTGCGTGTCTTATCAATTCATATATTGATTTTATAATGTAAGAACTATATGATCCTTATCAAACTTTGAGTAGTATATATAATATCTCGGGTATTAAAACTTTATTTTATCGGTGTATTATATTCAATAAGGAAACATCAATAAGGTTACACGATATTTACTGTGATTAGATGAACCCGTCTTGAATGGCAACAGATCTTTGTTATATACAAATACTTAATAGGCCTAGTTAAACACGGAATTTGACAAATGGTTGTGGGTTTTGACCACTTTTAAGCTACGATATGCATGTAGAATGTTCATTAATTTGCAGTAGCAATACTGAAATGCATCTTTACTATTTAACAAGATTTATCGCCATTATATATTTATAATTCTTATCAATTGATTATTTAAAGCTATCAGAAGACCTGTGCTGCTACAGTACCCTGATTACCGTTAAAGTATTATCATTTACAATTAAGTGCTTATACATTGTGGTCGGTATTCTTCTTTATATAAATTTTAATGATTATACACATTGATATTTATTGCTGTTTTGTTTGTTTTGTTTTACGTCCCGTCGAGAATTTTTCACTCATATTGAGACGTTACCACGAATTTAGACCTATGCTTAGTGCTCAGGGCCGTAGCAGTGAGGGTTCTTTAACGTGCCAACGCCTACTGTGACACGGGACCTCCGTTTTTAAGGTCATATCCGAAAGATCCGTGATACTTACTTCTGAATGCCGAGCGTTTGGCGAAGGAGCAATCGCTACCTATTTTTCGTCTTAGGTTTGACGCGGCCATGGCACGAACGGGGCTCGAACTCACGACCTCCCGGTTACGAACGGTCTAACCACTGAGCTACCGGGACCGGTCGACATTTATTCCAAATTATATATATATATATATATATATATATATATATATATATATATATATATAATCCACAAATGAATATAAGCCCGTGTGGCTCCGGGTTGTTAGAATAGATCCTCAGTACCTCTTGCTTGTCGTAAGAGGCGACTAAATGGGGCGGTCCTTCGGACGAGACCGTAAAAACCGAGATAAACCGTTAAAGATCCCTCCCTGCTCAAAGGCCCTGAGCACCGAGCATAGGTTCATTGATTGATTGATTGTTTGTTTTCCGCCACACTCAACAATTTTTTCAGTTATCTGGTGGCGTCCAGTTTTGTAGGTGGAGGAGAGAACCCAAATACAATGTATCCGGGAAGAGACCACCGACCTTCCGAAAGTAAACTGGCAAACTTTCTCAAATATATCTGCGGGAGCGGGATTCGAACCCGCGCCGACTAGGGGTGAGAGGCCTTGTGATTTTGAGCGCAATGCTTTAACCACTCGGCCATGAAGGCCCCCCCGAGCATAGGCCTAAATTTTGCAGCCCTTCGCCGGCAATGGTTACGTCTCCATATGAGTGAAAAATTCTCGAACAGGACGTTAAACAATATACGAGGGTCACTTTTTAAGTTTGTAGAGTAAGCCTATAACTTTTTAACGCGATTATGAACTTGCGTAATCATTCCTCTCTCGAACGGTATCATGGTATGCGGCACACGAGGTCCACGTACGCGCTGCGCTGGGTATTTTCAACACGTGGTTTTATACACTATTGTAAATATAGTGTTCAATATGGATGGAAAAATCTCTGAACAGAGGGCATATTGTAAGATTCGAGCACACCTCGGGTTTCCGTCAACGGAAATTCATGCTGATTTGCAAAAGGTTTATGGGAATGGTACTTTAAAATATGCCAGAGTTTGCGAGTGGGTACGTCGTTTTAATGATGGTCGGGAGTCAATTGAAAATGACCCTCGATTGGGTAGGCCGGTTTCCGTTTTGACGGAAAATTTCGTTGCTACTGTGAAAACGTTAATTGAGGAAGACGCGCGTTATACCGTGCAAGAGATAGAAGAATTAAGTGGCATTTATTCGTCAAGTGTTTTGAAGATTTTACGTGAACGACTTGGGCTACATAAGATCTGCGCACGCTGGGTGCCCCATTTGCTCACTGACGAGCAGAAACAAAGTCGGGTTAGACTTGCATCGCAAGTTATAAAAAAAAATATGATAAATGTGACCCACGTCGTTTGGAAGAGATAGTTACAAGTGATGAAACCTGGATCTATCATAGCCCGATTCTAAGGCTAAAAATAAGGTTTGGGTTTCATCTGAGGGCGACAGACCTGTCATTGCGCGCCGTTGCAAAACATCAAATCGCATGTTGTATGCGATATTCTTTGATTCGAAAGGTCCAGTCCTTCAAATTCCAGTCCCGACAGGTAGTTCTGTCACTGGAAAGTTTTACAGAGAAAGTGTTCTTACTCAACTTGTTGATTTCTATCAGAAACGCAGACCGCGCACCAGTGTCCGAGGCATCAAATTACTCCATGATAACGCACCGGCCCATAAATCCGCTACGGTACAGGAATATCTGAAAGAATCTGGGCTCGATGTCTTAGATCATTCCCCATACAGCCCTGACCCGTCCCCCTGTAACTTTGGTTGTTCCCAAGACTAAAGGAAATGCTGGCATGGCACCGTTTTGAATCCCGTTGTCATATAGGCAGTGCGGTCTACCAGTGTCTGCAACATATACCTGAAGAGGAGTACCGGGCGGCGTTCCGGAAATGGGTAGATCGGTGTAAAATGTGTGTTGAGGCAGACGGTGCATATTTCGAAGGTCTTAGATAAATAAAATTTTGATATTTCAAGCGGTTTTAAAAAGACCGCCCAACTCTACGAACTTACAAATTGTCCCTCGTATAATCAATCAATCACAAATAAATATAGAAAATTTCCACAAGTAGTAGTATGATAAAAATATCACAAAGCCAGTTGTATATACTTCACTAGCTTATTCAATTCTTCAAGAGTTCAGGAGTAGATATATATATATATATATATATATATATAGAGAGAGAGAGAGAGAGAGAGAGAGAGAGAGAGAGGTCAAGAAATACAAAACTCGAATTAATTACATTTCATTGAAAGTGCTTTCGGCTTTACTGACTCTTCAGAAAGTTATAAAATGAAATTCACTCTTCCATGATGTCATTAGCAATGGCAGTTGTTACGTATCTATAGCTAATCTGATTGGTTGAATGATTGTCCGCCATAACCTCCGTCAAACATTAATATCAACGTAATGGATTAAATGCTGACTTTCACTTTCACATATATGATATTACCGAGGCAATGTGGTTAAACTATGTGCGTGGGGGACGTTTAACAGCGACATTCTTTACCCATATAAATTGGAAAATGTGCCAAATAAATTGGATTTGTGCCAATCCCCGAATCGAAAAGGAATTTCTATAAATCAGTACAATTGTTAACGATGGGTGAAAGCTGGTGGACGACCACACACACAGCTGAATCCACAAAAAATCATTTGTCACACGTACGTCTGCTCCAAGGTAAAATAATATTATTTTGCACACACTTTATTTTTGTAGAATTACGTGGGGAAAAAATTTCATCGTATTCAGATGGATAACGCTGGTCGTAAAGATGCGTGTTCTAAGGTTAGGTGTACGTGTATGTGCATTGTTTACATTGAACTTTACTGTTGCATCAGTGTCTTTGTGTGTGTATAAGTATTAAATCTTTAACATAGGACGGAGGCAGAGGTCAATAACTCTTTACTTTAACTCGATTATCACGGCCTGATCAAAAGGGGGGGGGGGATTGTCCGAAATTCCTGACAAGCCAAACAATCCCTTAAAAATATTAGTTTAGTTGATCATCTTAAATCTTAATTCCTGGGCTGGGACAATGGTATTTCAATTCATAACATTCATAATTTTTTACGAAAGAACGAGGGGGGGGGGGGGGGGGGGGGTTTAAATAAAATGCACAGTTTGATGTCACATGTACGTGTAATATATTTTTAGGTATATGTATATGAACTGTTAGTATTTAGTTTATAATCCTAGCTTTATATATCTTATAATGCGTAACATAATGTGTGTTTGCTATCGTGTTTGGTGAATCAATCAATAAAATACTCGAATTGAAAAAAGTGGAAGGAGGTGGCTGGGGTCTGCTCCACTGATTCTGATTCACACGTCTCCTTTTTCTTCTATTACGTTTTTCTGTTATTTTATTTTTATTATTATTATTTTGAAATTCTTACTGAAAATTTACAGCTTTGCACTTCTGTTATTTGCAACACTCTTTTGGAGGTAATGGACTCGCAAGAGAATATCCAGATCCCTTGCCTCTTTGAAATAAATATGTCCACGTTCTTTGGATTTCAAAGAAAATATAACTTTATCATAATAGTTAAGCGAGAAATCGTCCGGTATCAGTTGTGGACCGCACATTATCGTGCCATCACTGCCATTTGTTGACGGAGGTTGGAGTCGCGTGCGATTCGTTGCTATGATTGATTGATTGATTGATTGATTGTTGTTTTCCGCCACATTCAACAATTGTTGCTATGAGTGGGTGGGGCGTGGAAGAGTGAATTTAATGCTTAGTAACGTCAACTTATGACGACGCAATTAATTGTCCTTTGTGATTCATAAATTACAAATATCATTTTATAACTCAAACTCCGTACAGTGTCAAGTCTCTGGTACTACTTTCCCCTCCGAATAATAAAGTCGTAGCGTAACAGAAATAGTGAGCTGACCGGAGAGCTTATTTATAACTGTCTGAAAAAGCATAAAAGCCGAAAGCGCTTATAGTGGAATGTAATTAATTAGAGTTTTGTGTTTCTTGACTTTTAATATTGGATCTATATGCTGTATCAAATACTGGATTTATTTTTTTACAAATTATATATATATATAAGGTCATATGCGATGTGATCGATCTAATTAAGGAATAGTAAAAGTTAAAAAGGAAAGTTATGATTTCTCTAAATACCAGAAATGACAAAAGGAGTTCCTGGTATCTACCACATGCACCTGAAGTATGATAGAAGGTGTAGATCTTGCGTACATAACCCCCATCCCACTCCCACCCCCACTCCCACCCCACAAACACACACAAAACTTCTAGACCCAATGTATAATATATTGAACCAATAATTCATTCAAAATATGTTATATAGAGGATATCTATATTGCGTGTTTTGATATATGCTTTATCCGACGAGTTGATGTGTATTTATTCGCGAGGCTTGCCGATATGCTTTATCAACGGATAAAGCATATATCAAAACACGCAATAATAGATATTCTATTTATCTCATATTTTATTACTTTGAAATGATCCCCAGTATAATAAAAATTGCTGATTGACTTTGTTTTCGATTCGCGACTCTGACGTAGTGCTGATTGATTTTCTTGCGCGGGAGAAAATAGTGCGCTTATGATTGATTCACACATGTAATAAAGAGTATTTTCATAAAAGAAACCATAGATGAAAATTGTTTTATAAGCCTTTTTATTCTATAATTAATAATGATTTGCTATATATATATATATAAAAAAAAAACCCACCAAAATAACAAATAGAGCGGAGTATTTTGTTTATCGACGTAGCACTGACCTACTGAGCATAGAAGTTGGATTTCGGCGTGTTTTTGAAATGAGCAGTTAATAGAAAGTTGAACAGTTTACATTGAAATGTACAAGTGTTCTTTGGATTAGGATTTTTATTCCCGTGGTTTTTTTGGATCTGATGGCGAGAAGAAGTCTTGCGATGCACTTTGGTAAGTAAAGATGTTTAGATTTGTGACAAAAGTAGTTCGGACCGGAAGTGCTTTATCAAACGTTTGGCATTTAGACGTGAGAATCAAGGTCTTTCGGATATGAGCTTAAAAACGGAGATCCCGTGTCGCGGCATTTTTCACTCATATTGAGACGTCACCAGCTGTAGGTGAAGTACCACAAATTTAGACAAATGCTTAGCGCTCAGGGCCGTAGCAGTGAGGTTCTTTAACGTGCCACACCTGCTGTGACACGGGGTCTTGGTTTTTGCGGTCTCATCCATTTAGTCGCCTCTTACGACAAGCAAGGGGTACTGAGGATATATAAACATGTTGAAATCGATACAAATATATCATAATATAGTTTAACAGAAATCAAATTTTACCTTTAACAAGTTATATTTCAAGTATCTATCACAATTAGTTTTGAAAGGCATTCACTTGTCTTTTGGTCTCTTTAAACAGAGATCGGGTTCATCTCGGCCGCGGCGTTATGTGAGCAAGTTTACCAGTTTACTTGTGGAAGGTCGGTGGTCTCTTCCCAGGTACATTGTATCTGGGTTCTCTCCTCCACCAACAAAAACTGGACGCCACCAGATAACTGAAAAATTGTTGAGTGTGGCGGAAAGCAATATATAATCAATCAATCAATCATATTTTTTTTAATTAAAAGCATGGGGTGTGTTATTCACGTATGTACTGGAAGCCGCGAAATTGATTACACCAGGCCAGGTAATTAATACAACAGTTGACAAGGAAGTAATATACATGTAGCTGGAGAATTCAATGTTACGGTATGGCCAATCAATTCAGAGGGTTAATTTTATTGACTGCTCAGTTTTGTTCTAAACGGGGTGCTTGCTAATACAGTGTCCGTTGTTGAATTACTGGGGTATCATTAATTAGACTTGGGCTATTGTATAGTGAATTCTTTTAATTCATTCTTATTTGATTCTCGTAATATTTCTTTAATTTTCAAGATCATATTCTTCTTTGTTTCGGTAATGTATCCCTTTCGGAGTTTTTAATTTTTTGTCTATATGCGGTAAATGCCCGTCATTTACCTAAATCCCCCAAGACAATGCCGAAATGTCGCCCAACACTAGCAAAATTCCCTTTAAATAAATGTATACATTAATGCATATCAAGTTTATATATGTTCAATTTTGATAATAAAACGCTATATTGTGATTGTAAATATAGAAAATTATGTTTAATTCTCGCATTTACGATGGTACGAAGAACGATAACTCTAGCAAAATTTGTATCACCGACTTTTTTTTAGTTTATTTTAAATAAAATATTTATTTGAATTGTACATTGTAAATTTTTTGGTGATATATACTTTGTACAAATTTTGCTAGATATTTCGTTCTTTGGACAATCAGGAATGCGAGAATTTCAGTATTATTGATCCTATATAACCTTGACATTCTTTATTGTATACATTCAAAGGGGGAAATTTAGTAGTTTTAGGGAGCATTTCGGTAAACTCTAAGGGCACTTCAGTAAATCAAGGGCATTTTCGTAATTCAGGGTACCCGGTCTAGCTTTGGTATTTATTATTATTTGCAATCTTATTTCTTTTTCAGAGTGTTCTGCAGCTGCTCTTCATAAAAGTAGGAAACAATCTATGTGAATATTTCCAAAGTGAGGATTTCTACGTTTAAACGAAGATTGGCACTTTATCCAGTTTGTATCTTGACTTTCGAAATTAGTTTAATGAGACTGTGACAAAATGTTTATGAGTAAAGATCCTTTAAATTACATTAAAAGAAAATGATGGAACTGACAGTGAAGTTGTGTGAATGAAACTAACAGTGATTTTATGACCAAATATTGAAAAAGGTGAACGATTCAAAGAACTGTGGTTGCAGATGTCGGGTTTCATTAATTTCCCGTGTTAGAATTATCTGTTCATTTGTTTTCATAGTTTTAAATTACCCTGAAAGTTCATTAGGATATATTAAATATTTCCTATAAGAATTCAAATGAAAATTATTGAAGGGTTTCTTTTGTCGTATTGCTGCATTTCTGGTACAAATATCTATATTTTGAAAAATTATCTGGAAAAAAGAATCCCGATACTGCCGTCCGCATATTCTCCATATTTTAAATGCGGAAAAAAATCTTGAGATCTGAGGTGCGGGACGACATGTCGGTAATTTTTGAATAAATTTTTATTGTTTTGAGGATCATCTCAAAATCAAGGTAATAGAAAGCGTGAATGAGATGTATAGAACTTCTATAATTGCGTGATATGATATATGCTCTCAAGCCAAGCATTGTGAATAAATACCTCGTTGCAATGAGAGCAAATATCAAACCACACAAGATAGATACGCGTATCCTCTAGGCCTGCTTATAGATTCCAATGCGTTAGAAAAATTTAACCTGCTCCAAAAATGTTACCTGATGTATCATTATACCCATCTAGAAATTGTACTCATCTGGAACAAATGTGATAGTTTTACGTTTACGCTTTGTACATATAGTGTATAACAACTTGGGAATTGGTCTGAATCTAAACTATATATGCGGAAAAAAACCAGAACGGCAAGGCCAGTGCTCATGTGCAGTAGCTTTCTGTGATTTCAAAGTGGTAAGCTATCAACTTAAATTAAACAGAGATCAAACCGGGAACACTGATATTAAAGAATTTAGTCCATCGCCATAATTTCATAGTAGAATAATTGCAACAAGACGGCTTTCGTAAAAGAAATAGGAATTTCGACAGGTAGGAGTTTTCAGTTACTGAGCCTTTGTTTATGAATATGGCGTGATACATCTCGGGTTCGGAAGTAAGAGATGATATGTAATTACCATCGCCATATATTTGCATGAAGTCCTATGCAATTCACCGATATTGTATTTTATTTTTCAATAAAACGTTGACGAGCAAGTGGCTTTCCAACTTGGCAAGGTCTATATTTATGGAGCAGAGTTTACCCAATTTATCCATCGTTTTACACCCGTGATACAGACATTGGTCTCTTAAATACTTTTTTGATATTTGGAATTCTTGCTGAGATGTTTGTTTGATGTTGGGAATTCTCGCCGAGTGAAAAAAGGTTGTTCTGTACTTGCAATATGTGATTCTAAATATATCCAGAAAGGTTCACATTTAAAAGGGACAAATTTATGATGGATGGATAGATTTGGTTTGGTTTTTATACGATTTTAAAAAAGCAGCAAGAACTTGCAATAATTTTGCAAAATGATAAATGTTATCAGATATCCATTATTACGTAAGCATCGAAAGCCAAAGTACACATATAAATTTTTTTAAAAAGAACTTGGGGGATTTTGAAATTCATTAAATTCAAATGCACAAAGTTAAATTTTCATCATAAATATAACATACGCATATTGAATGATAGGCCTACTTTTAAACTTACTATCTTTAAGGTATCGAAGTTTATTCTTACCTCATTACGTCACAAGAGAGTGGGGACTGCAAACATTCCATAAATAATGTTAATATCGGAACAATTGCTGATTCACCGTTTGTCTTCACTGATATCGAGTCTAAAAGAAATTATCAGAAAATTGTCAAAACAGCTACTGATATCAAGATTTAATGTATTTGTAACTTGTGAAATCTGTATAGACATGGCCTGTCCAACAATATTTATATATATAGATGTATGTTTCAAGTTTTAGCGGTCGACAATTAACATTAGAATTTCTAAATTGCCATCAACGTAATGAGAACAAATCTCGGTTGAATTGGTCATAAAGTTCACCCGTCCAATTATTTTAAATGGCTGTAGTAACAAAGTCTCGTATTACTCATCGATTGGCTTCTCTTTTGAAAACAAGGAAATCATTTCATAGTTTATAATTTACAAATTCCAATAACCAATTCACTTTATGCGCATCAATCGCAGACATATAAAATGTCTGACGACAAATTACACCACATTTGCCTGAACTAAATATCAATTATTTTAATTTTCTTTCATTCCTGAAATACCAGTAATTTTTTTTATTAAAGCAGAGCTTGCTTCCCATTAAATTGATAACCCACATTTCCTAAATAGTCCCTGTTTTCGTGTGCATACCTACAGGTGTAACCAGATGACGTCAGATTGTTTGTTTGTTTGATTTACACCCCTTTGATAATTTTTCACTCATTGAGACGTCACCAGTTGTGCATGAAGTACCACCAACTTAGACCTATGCTTAGCACTCGGGGTCGTAGCAGTGAGAGTTCTTTAACTTGCCAACGTCTGCCGCGAAACAGGACCTCCTTTTTAAAGGTCATATCCGAAACGCCGAGAGTCTGACGAATGAGGAATCAATTCTTATTTAATGTCGTAGGGTTGAAGCGGCCATGGCACGAGCTGGACTCGAACTCAAGACCTCCCAATTACGAAGCGAACGCTGTACCACCGAGCTACTACGACCTCTCAGATGCCGTCAGCATCAGACTATGCGCAAATGAAAACCCGAACTACATCTTGCATGGATTAAATGCAATTATTCTTTACAATGAATGCATCATCATAAACGTCTTCATTATCGTTTTACATCCGTGTAGAACATACAGCTAAATGTATAGAAACGTGGAAAATAATTCTAGAAATTGTAAGTACGAGATAAGAAGTCAAAGTTATCGCTTAGGAAAGTCGTAATAACGCGATAAAACTTGAGAGATTAATTAATTAAATGTCGTAATTACGAGACAAAAAGTGCTATTACGAGAAAGTCGTAATAACGATATAAGAAGTCACAATAGAGAGATAAAAAGTAATAATGAGATTAAAAGTTGTAATCAATAGATTAAAAGTTATTACAAGTTTCTGTCTATATAATGAGAAATGGGGATGACATTTATCAATGTTTGAAACTGGAGAAACTGTTAAACAATTGATTTACATATAAAATATCACACGTAGATGAATCCATTCTTTGATCAATTTCATTGTGTAAGATATAGTTTGATATTTTCCCATAGATTTTATTGAGGTTGTCTAGGGTTATACTTATCTTCAAAGAATAATACAAACTCAGTCAGGCAGTTTCTTTAGCTTTATCTAAACTTATTCATGATGATACTTATAAGCTTGTAGGATATTTGTGATATATTTACTAAAATGAAACTGAAATCAACAACTAATTGATTGAATGATTATTTATTTGTTTTACGTCCCGTCGAGAATTTTTCACTCATATTGAGACGTCACCGGCTGTAGGTGAAGTACCACAAATTTAGACCTATGATTAGCGCTCAGCACCGTAGCAGTGAGAGTTCTTTAACGTGCCAACGCCTGCCGCGACACGGAACCTCCATTTTTAAGGTCATATCCGAAAGACACGTGTTTCTCACTTCCAAATGCGAAGGTGCAATCACTACCTATGTTTACGTCTTAGGTTTGACGCGGCCATGGCACGAGCGGGCCTCAAACTCACGACCTCCCGGTTACAAAGCGGACGCTCTAACCACTGAGCTAGAGCGACCGGTAAATCGAAAAAAAAAGTAAAAAATGGAAATAGCACTAAATTACCAATATGTTAATTCATAGCCTTGGATGGCGCTGAATATGATCAGATGATCATATCTTTGACCTTTATTGTTCGCATCCTTTTTGCTTTTGGTATGAACCAGTCAGTATTATGTAACATTAATCAGTATTATAAAATGGTGAAGATAACGAAAAGTTATCAATCTCATTACTCCTATAAGGAATACAAAATAAAGAGATGAGGAAACAGGGATCCCTGGATATATCAGAGGTGGAATCAGGTGCCTGGGAGGAGTAAGCATTCCCTGTCGACCGACCACACTCATCTTGATCAGGTAAACGGAGTAATCCATAGTCAAGATCAGTGTATAAAGAATGGCCTAACAATTGGTATGAAACACATCAGAGAGCATTTAACCTAGTGACAGGTTGTATTCCTATAAGAAATACAAAATAAAGATTCGGGCAAACACGGACCACTGGACACACCAAGGTGGGATCAGGTGCCTAGGAGAAGTAACCACTCCATGTCGACCGGTCACACCCGGCAGGTTGTATTGGCAAACTAGATCTTTATAACGATCGTATAATTTGCGAAATTCTTACTTTAAACGAAACTGTTGAAATCCCTTTAACATCAGCTTGTTTGTCAGTAACCAGTGGATAAAATGCCGTCGTCGATATATCTAACTGTCGAGTTGAAGGCCATGCAAGAGATTTTTTTCTTCTCATGTAGAAGCTTTTGAACAAATATATAAAGACGGATCAGCTAATAAAGGAGCCCAATTCATGCCCATAAGTATTCCAACAGGGAAACCTAATCACCAAAGACTACTAAGTTATCGTAAATGAGGAACTCTAGCATCTTTTTTATATCAACTTCAGAGTACGTGTGCATAGAATCAAAGTGATGTATAACAAATTATTCTTTTGATGACTGATCACTAGATATGAATATTTCCTTATTCCAATTTTATTAAAGAAGTAACTGTCTATGATCTCAAACAGCCGAGTCGTTAATTCATCGGGGAGAATGGTCGTGTAAAGTGTTGAAAAGCCATGCCCTTTGATTTTGTTTATTTGAATAAAGTTTGTGATTTCAAATTCACTAAAAGTTCTTTAGAATATTTTAGAATCCACTTCAGGCATATGTTGTAGCACAGTACGTTTGAAGTTTCTTCTTTACGGCAGTTAATATTTTCGTGAGAAGGAAAGTAAAACAGCTTGGTAGAACCGTAACTGGATCCAGCAATATACGAGGGATGATTGATATGTTGTGAGCCTTGTATTGAAGGAGTTTAGCATTGATGTCCTTTTTCAGCCCTATTATTCCCCGAATATTCAAGGTGTACCCGAACACTTGTGTTATTTGCTCAGTTTATATCGACGAGGTAAAAATCGAAAGTAAACAAGGCAAGTGACTTTTGCAAAATGGACAAAACCGCTGAATAAGCAGTGAGCAAATATTTACATAAGAGAGGTTTATAAGCACCTAAGGATATCCATACTGATATGGTACAACACTAGGGAAAAAGTATCCCTTCCTATGCTGCAGTAAAAAGGTGGGTGGCGAAATTTAAACGCAACAGGCAGATCCTTGAGGATGATCCCCGTCCTGGAAGGCTTGTGGCTGTTGCAACCCCAGAAATGGTCAATAAACTCCGTGACATTGTTATGACTGAAAGGCGAGGTAAGAAAGATATATAGACAGGCTACTGACAAAGAAGTTGATGTTACAGAGATTTGTACAAGTGCGTTTAAAGTCAGTATTTCGCAAATTTTATGGTCGTTATAACGATCTAGTTTACCAGTACAACCTTCCATTGGGTCAAATGCTGTCTGACGTGTTTCATACCAATTGTTAGGCCATTTTTGGCACACTGATTCTGACTGCGGATTACTCCGTTTACCTGATCAAGACCGGTCGCGGTAGCTCAGTGGTTAGAGCGTTCGCTTCGTAACCGGGAGGTCGTGAGTTCGAGCTCCGCTCGTGCCATGGCCGCGTTAAACCTAAGACGAAAAATAGGTAGTGATTGCTCCTTCGTCAAACGCTCGGCATTTAGACGTGAGAATCACGGGTCTTCGGATATGACCTTAAAAACGGAAGTCCTGTATCACGGTGGGCATTGGTACGTTATAAAGAACCCTCACTGCTACGGCCCTGAGCGCTAATCATAGGTCTAAATTTGTGGTACTTCACCTACAGCTGGTGACGTCTCAATATGAGTGAAAAATTCTCGACGGGACGTAAAACAAACAAACAGACAAACAAAACCTGATCAAGATATAGGGATCACGGCGGGTGTGACCGGTCGACAGAAATTACGAGATCGAGTACTGATCGTTATCTTAGCCTTTTCGTTGCAGTAATTTTCGATGTATTGAGAACAGTTAGAACGTTCAACTGGACATCATATTTTGACCATCAAGACCGATCTCAACATAGATAAAGCTACCTGTGACGAGTAATTGCTTCCTTCAATAAAACAAAGAATCTGATATCTGTTTAAATTAGGACTGTATTTTCCATATCATTGAGCCAAAATTTTCTTAGTAATTTAAGGGTTTGTTCATCTTCTGTTGGGAACGATGGATTTTGCTTCCGAATTGCAAGATAAAAATATATCTTGAGTTGATTGTTTTGAAATGATCTGGCGTTTACTTTTCTGTCCTCTCATAAAAGGAAGGAACCAGTTCTGCAGAACATTTTTGTCTAAAGTTTAAACTTTATTTATTTTACGACGATTAACGAGTAAAATCTACACTTATATTAATGCTTCTCGTCGGCTCAGATTTCGGCGTGAAGGAGTCATTGACTTGTTTTCAATGTTTCCACTACGTATCTCATCTGAGTTGTGTTCTCAGAAATGTTGGTTTGGAAACAAAACATTCTTAATTAGTACGTATATACCTTTAACCATTTGGCATATTAAACGTTACATTGCAAAATTACTATTGCAGTGGTTAAGTTTTTCCACGTGGTTGAATGGTTTACATTTCAGTTCATAATGCCCCCTTCTCTATCCAAACTGACTGTGGTTTCTTGAAATACTTCATGAGAAAGCAATTTTGATTGCAGATCTATACAAGACTATTGGATCTAACGACACTATTGGTTTGAACATAAACCATGATGAAAATTTCAAATCACCTAGCCCGTTTCAACACTACGGTATAAATAGGGATGATTGAGATATCTAGGCACAATCTATAATTGTAAACAAATTTCTACGAAGAATTCAGCATCTAGCATGTTAGTTTTACTGGTCACCTCTATTATTTTATATAGTCAAAGGACAGTAACTCTTTGGTAAATTTTCCTGAACTAGGTTTTGTGCGAGAGTGTATAGTATTGCGAGTTGTATCACTCTATTACCTGGAGGTTGAGGTTCACGCCAAATCATAACCAAACAAAATAATTCTTGCCAATTTCCTTTTATTATGGGACATTCCTGTGAGGTTTGCAAAACAAAGGCTAATTCAATGTTGAAAGAATTTTATTCACATAATTCATTTTCATCTAGATCAAAAATCCTGAGAAATGCGTATGATAAACGGCACCCGGATAGCTACTTGACCCACCAATATACGGAAATTGTCCACCCCCGTTAGTTCTGAGTTTTACACGAACTTTGTCCCCTTTCTGAAGCTGCAGCAGAGTGTTTTCTGATCTCTTGATCCACATCCCTTCTGGACCGATGAATAAATAAGAGGAAATTTTGTCGTTTTTCATTATATGTATCCTCATATAATCTCTAGCAGAAGACGGTGCTGGAAGTCCAATGGTGCACATGAAGAAGTATGAACCAGATACAGGGGCAGTAAACACACCAGTTCTGCCGTTATAAGCTCCTCCTTTATTGACGAGAACGTTGCTGAAAATGAGAGTTGCACCTGATACAGGGGTGATCCGAGTTGCAGGACTTGCCATAAATGAGATGTGATCTGCAAATGACAAAATATTAGTTGGCCAATGGGACATTTCCCCTCTAATTGTGCATTTATTTTGCAAATAACAAAAATTTGACTGCTGTACCTCCTGTAATTGCGCTGCTTACGTGATGAAAATACACATACCTGTACTGATTCTGCTTAGTGATCGCTCTAGCGACTCAACTTTAGACTTCAAAGACGAAAACGTTTTCTTCACGCACATCTCATATTCGCTGAGGTGTAGTCCACAACCATTCCTGTTGTTTCCTGCAGACTTCATGCAAATGTTGTAATAATCTATATTCCTCTTACAACTGCAATCACTTCGAGATACCGCCACTGAAGCCAGAAAAATGCTTGCACAAAACGCTGCTCCGAACATTGTGTTTAGCCGAAGGATATAGAATTACTGATTTTACATGTACTTTTATATGTTATACACGGACAGTCTATATTTCGTGCGTGCATGTAATATAGAAACTTAATATTTACCATATGTCGACTTTTTAGCATTGAAAGCGACATAATGAGGAAATTAAAAGCAAAACAAACAAACACAGACTACTATGGTGGTATATTTACGCCACTCACATTTCAGATCTTTGGGTCCACTTGTTGAATCTTTATGTCCACTTTTCATATCTTTATGTTTTCTTGATAGATCCCTATGTCCACTTGTTAAATCTTTGAACAATACCAGTAACTGCCACTCACTTGTCAATTATCTTTTCTGAGGAGACGCCATAGTCTTTTTTTTTTAACAAATACAGGAACGTATATCTATTTAGTGTTGTTGTATGATACAGTCAATATGTCAAGATAAATATTTTCGTTTTATATGAGTTTGTTATGACGACATCGTGTAATCTATCATCAAGATTTTTGACAAATTGGGGGGGGGGGGGGGGGGGGGGGGGGGGGGGGGGGCAGACCTTCCGTCCTCTACCAACGAAATTAAGAAACAAAACAAAAAGATTGGGGAAACTCGCACGATAGAAAAATGAAAAACTTTAAAAATCAATATCTATTCTACAGGCAATTTTAGCATTTACAAATGTATGTATTCTTCTTCATGTAGTACTGACGTATTTCTTAAAGCGCAAGTCAGAAGAACATCGTATTATACAGAATCCTAATCATTTAAAAATATTTCACATAAATAAATACAAATACATATAATGATATGTTATATAGGTTATTATGAATTGATGATATGCGGTATTTTTGGCTAAATTAATATTCTGTGGATGTCACATGTAAAAATGTTGAGAAAAGAGAAAACAGAGATGGGAAGAAATATGTATTCATGGTTCATTAACTCCTTTGTTTACAGATGTTACAATGCAATATCCTTGACCGAGGCTTCTAAGAGATACAGTATACACATTGTGTATATTGAAGAAATACCTGCGCTTGCTTACCTGGTATGGCTAGGTTTCAAAAAATTCTAAGAATAATACGAAGTCAAACATGGAATCAAATATTCTTTTTTTATATAATGATCTTTTCTTGATCGCCCTAACAAGAAATGATGCTAATTGGCTTTTTAGAAAGTTGATTATTTGCGTGACCGGTCGACAATGGATGCTTACTTTTCCTAAGCACCTGATTCCACCTCTGGTATGTCCAGGGGTCCGTGTTTGTACGTCTCCTTGATTTGTATTTTCTGTAGGAATTGCGAAAATGAGTGCTGTTCGGTACCTTAGTCTTTTGTTTTTCAAGGAAATGTTTTCTTTCTCGTAAATAAGTGATTCGATGTTGTATTTAAATAAATATCCTTCATTATCTTGTTATTCCGAAATTTGACAAAGCATCCCTTGATAGTTATTGCCCTACATATTCATGTACGATTTTACCCGTACGTGATGCTGGGGTTAAAGGCCTCCGTGGCCGAGTGGTTAGAATATTGCACTCAATATCACAAGGTCTCTCACCTCTAGTTGGCGCGGGTTCGATTCTCACTCGCGCCGATATATGTGAGAAAGTTTGCTAGTTTACTTTCGGAAGGTCGGTGGTCTCTTCCCAGATATTGTATCTGGGTTCTCTCCTCCACCTACAAAAACTGGACGCCACCAGATAACTGAAAAATTTTTGAGTGTGGCGAAAAACAACAAACAATCAATCATGATGCAGGAGTGTTTTTATTACGCAAAAAAAAAAAAGAACAAAAATGTTTACCAATGCATATTTTTGGCAAGCAATAACCGTAAGCAGCAGAATTATAGAGTGGTAATACAATGGTGTATTGATTCTTTATCCTCTCTCCTATAAAGCTCTGCGACATTACTCATGTAAAGGGTATAGGAGTTATATCTTTAAGCTTAACTTATTCGTCATACCACTAACTTCAGTAGGCCAAATATTCAGTTTATGTGCAATATGTGCCTTCTGACATTGTAAAAAGCTATTGACATAACTGTAAGAAACTAACAATGAAGTCCATCATATTTTTTTAAGATACCCTAGATACGTTTGTCACGCCTGACTGATTTCCTAGTTTGACTCCAGCAGTCCAAGAGCAGTGTATTGGGGGGGGGGGGGGGGGGGGGGGGATGGAAAATATGAAATAATGTTGCGTATGTTAAAAGATACAATAGATATATTTCAAATTATTACGTTATTCAAAATATATGGACAATTTATTCGAAAATAAGGAGAATCATTTTCTTTACATGTTTGCAAATATATGATAAGTGTATGTTTATGCAGTAAACTAGACTCATTTGTACTCTATTCTAAATAGCAACATCGGGAAAAAGTCGTATCATTACTTAAACAATAGTAAAGATTATTTTTCCATTATGCAATGGCCCCGTGAGGATCCGCGTAGATAGAATAGATCCTCAGTACCCCTTGCTTGTCGTAAGAGGCGACTAAATGGGACGGTCCGGTCCTTCGGATGAGACCGGAGAAACCGAGGCCCCATGTCACATCAGGTGTGGCACGTAAAATATCCCTCCCTGCTCAAAGGCCATAAGCGCCGAACATAGGCCTAAATTTGCAGCCCTTCACCGGCAATGGTGACGTCTCCATATGAGTGAAAGATTCTCGAGCGGGACGTTAAACAACATTTAACCAATCAATCAATCCATATATATGTAACGATATTCCATGATCACATGCATATGGTGTTTATATCTCTCAACTAATTTGAATGCGAGCGCAGGCTATGTTTTCTGGCATGTTTCATACCAATTGTTAGGCATTCTTTTCATACTGATTTTAACTAAGGATTACTCCGTTTACCTGATGAAGAAAAAGGACTAACGGCAGGTATGTCCAGTCAACAGGGATGCTCGTAGGCACCTGATCCCACATCTGGTGTTTTTAGGGGTCCGTTCTTGTCCCAAATTCAATTTTGTATTCTTTATAGGATTTAAGAGATTGATTACTGCTCGTTATCTTCACTTATTTTCATCTGATGGAAACTTGCAGAGTACATCCACGATGGTTGATATTTATCAACTTCGGTAGATATCAAATAAAAAATCAAATTGTCCGAGAGATAAATAAAGCCGGTTACTTCAGTTTTATATCTGACGATTTCACTAATTCTGTAGAGCAGCTGTCCATGTGTCTATGTTTCTTGAGGGTGAGAATATTCTTAAAGAATCGTTTATAGGTTTCTCAGGAGTAGAAAGAACAGGTGGCGAAACTAGTGTAAACATGATTATGAAGAAATTGACTAATTACGGGATCGTGATATAAGAGAGATTAAGGGTATGGTGGTCCTGGATAGGCTGAGTGGAATTAGTTTTCACTATTTAGAAGGATGTGCAGTTTTGAATACTGTAACTGTTTTACTCAGCAATATTATAGAATATGTAGAATGTGGCAAAGACCATATCCTTTGATTCGTAGTAACGGGTACTGAATTCCCTGATGGTTTTAAATAAAATCCAACTTTTACATTCACTTTTTCCCTTAACATTCTTACTAATTTAAACTGTAGGTTGATATTACATAAACTTTAATATTTTTTTTGGAAGACTAATCACCGCATATAAATACACGTGACCTAATCTACATGTAGACTAACCACCGCGTATGAATACACGTGACCTAATCTACATGTAGACTAATCACCGCTTATGAATACACATGACCTGATTTATAGGTAGACTAACCACCGCGTATGATTTCAGATGCTATTCTTAGAGCCTTTTTACACAGGCATATATTTCATAGAACGCTAATGTACTCCATTCAATATGACAGTGTGAAGAGTATTAATGTACATTATTTCATTGGCTAAATCAAACCCTAGAATTGTATGTTGTATGTTGTTTAATGTTCCGCTCGAGAATTTTTCACTCATATGGAGACTTCACAATTGCGGGTAAAGGACTGCAAAATTTATTCCTGTTCTCAGAGGTTACGGCCGTTGAGCAGGGAGGAATCTTAACCGTGCCACACCTGCTGTGACATAAGACATCGGTATTTTGCGGTCTCATTCGAAGGACCTCCTCATTTAGTCGCCTCTTAAGACAAGCAAGGGGTACTGAGGACCTATTCGAACCCGGATCCCCACGGAAGACATTTCTTAAATAAGTACAAATATTCTTTATAATATATTATTGTATCAGCAGTGTATCTGATATATCAGCTGCTAAACATCAAGGAAAAAGAAGAACAATGTATACTCACTGATTCAGGAACTAACTTAGTTTTTTGTTTTATTGTGCAATTCTTATTATAAATACTAAATTAAATACGTTAATGAAATGAAACGTTGAAAATAGGGAAGAGAAATAGATTATGTTAAAGGAAACCGACATGGAAAGTGCACTGCCCTGTTTATCCTTTTTTTTTTTTTTCCCCTACAAATACTGATTATAAGGTATGTTATAGCTATGAAAATCATGAAGATCCGCCTCCTTTGTGACAATGGCTGCACAATAATTGAGACCTTTTCAAAAAGTTTACAATGCACTAAATTTGTCAAAAGGGCAAATATCAATTACACGTACAAATATCAATTGCATGTGCATTTTAAAAAAGAGGTTTAAATTATTTTTATAAGAAATGCCAATAGCGTAACAAATTCTGTACAATGCAATAGCCGTGTTTCGAGTTCCTCTGGAACACAATTTTTATTCTGTGTTTAGTCACGCCGCTTCGAAAATGTTCAGCAGGGTAACTTCCGGTTTCTCTTTGTTTTCCAACATTTCGTCAAGCTGTGCATTAGCAGCATGCAGATAAACTTTAATTATGTTGATAATCACGAAATTGAAATAAACGTGTATTAGTTTGGGGTGTAAGGGTGAACATATTTGTTTATGATCTATTGATAAGCCATCATTGATAAAATTCAACTGAAGACTTCGTAACTGCTGGTCAAGCTGACGATGTTGCTGTGTTAGTGTGTAGCCTAGCGGTTGAGTAGCCGTAGTGGGAGATGAAAAGAACGTATTAGACTCACTGAACCATATCAAACATGTAATTATAAGTGAAAATGATTACGATTTTTTTGTAAAATTTTATGTGTGATAATATTGTGCTATATCTGTATATTTATTGTATTTAAACGTCTAGTCTTAGTAATTACATGCTATTTTAAGATCATATTAGATATGAATACATGTATTTATATTTATATTGCCAATATTACTCAATCTTTCACATTGGCCTGGGTAGCTTAGTGGTTAGATCACCAAATTTATAGAGCTAAATTTACATTTTTACTGGCAACAAGCAACAACCAGGAATCAAAATATGGTAACTCTAAAACAGACATGGTAACATACCCCAATTTTTGTTTGTTTGTAGAAATGAGAAAGAATGCAAGTGAAAAATTATATATAATATAAGGTATATTCCTTTCAGCAAGACAGCAACATCATTTCAATTCTAACAACACACAGGAAAAACAAGTTTTCAAGTATGGAAAAGTTAATTGACTGACATATATATCAACAAAATTGATATGAATAATTAGTGCTGTGTACTGCCGTATGACAGAAAGAAGAAGAAAGTACTAATAGGAACCTTTTCTGTTAATTTAAAACATGTCGGGTATATCTTGTTTAAGTCTGCTTTATACATGGTACATGCTAATTGCTCAAATGACTCTAGTGATGAAAAGTGCAATTTTGAATTGACATCAGAACACTGAATACAAGCAAGCTCACTTGACTACATTGTAGTATGGAAATTGGATAGGTACATAAATATAGCAAACAATATTGATAAAATTTATGAAATCTCCTAGATTCACAGTTTTAATATGAATTGCATATAATCCCAAATAAGTTCAAGAAATGTATTTATGCAGTGAATGATATTTATTTAACAAATACATTGATTTTTGCATCTTTTCTTCTTGAAATGACAATAATCTGTTATTAATATTGTGGTATCTCTCTTCTTTCTTCGGGAACTTGGTCATCCATTTTCCTTGCATTTCATCTGAGGTCTTCAGTACCTGTATATGATATTAATTAACTTTCATGGTGCCATGTCATTACTGCCAGACTATAACATCAAAACACCATACTAAAAATTTTCAATTATACAAGATTTGAAGCAGCAGATGAAAAGAGTTGCATATGCATAATACAAAAGAAGGAAATTTGATTGTTACCTGACTGAAATGAATTAATATTTCAACTCTAATTCAGCTCTGTTTTATCACAAGCAGGACACCCATTGTTATCAACCTGTGTATACATGTGGAATAAAATATATTCATGAAGAAAGAACATCTTATTCTTTATTTATTTATTTTTTAAATTGTATATAAGTATAATAGCCTATTTGTTCTAAATCAACGGGCTTGAAGAGTACATAAATAATACATAATTAGGCATTTGTTGACTGATTCCATTCTTGTATACAAGTGATATGAATGGAAATGTACAACTTTGATGTAAACAAAACACCTTGATTGGTTAAGCTAGAGCAAAGATAATAAATGAAAGTGTTTTGATATTGATTTTGAAAGTTTGAAGTCAATGAAACTATTTCTCCCTTTTCACCCGTGGCTCACTTCATGAAAATTTTCTCGTTTCTCATGAATATGCATTACGGAAATGATGTAACTCGTTGACCATTAGAATTCACGCTTAGCCTAAAATTGAAGACCTTGTTAGCGCAGCCGCGTTTAACTTATCATGGTTGCGGTCGTTAAGTCGTGAAAATTTGTGCTTTACGCAACGAAACTATCTTTTATAAGAAGCCATATACCCAAACACGTCTCTCTGATCATTTGCTAATTGTTCAATGTAGAAATCGTTGTATCTGTATAGATACGGGTTCTGCTTTGGTAAGTTCACCGAAGAAGTGGAAGAACAAGAGTTCCGATTGGTCAAGAGTAATTTGCTCGCATTCTACCAATACTAATGTGTGCTCGAAAGCTCAGTGATTGGCCGAATTGCGTCATCCATATTTATAAGAAACGAGAAAATTTTCACGGAGAGAGTGACGGGTAAAAATGGAGAGGAGCATACATTTCAGTCGCTGTTTGCGATAATGAATATATCAAAGGTGAACAATTGCAGAGCGAGTCAAATTTACTGTAATCCTCCAATTAGCTGAGAGTTTAGTCTGAATACAATTGGCAAAGATGTCGTCGACAATAAATATGAGAGAGAGAGAGAGATTGTATTTTCTACTATTATCAACTTTGTTTCATCACTCTGATGCAGTTGCCCCATTCCAGGTCAGCAATTGAATTCCCGAAGTCAAAATCTGGACATTCATTAACGGCGACTTTATTGCCAGTCTTGAAACGAAATCGTCAGTATACGCTGGCAAGTTCATTTCTGTCATAGACGTATTACAGACTGAAGTAAAAATTAGCGTGTCAATTTTCAAGAGACAACTCAAAGACCTTGGAAACCTCCCTGTATGCAAACGCAATATCAATTTTCTCATAACATACATATATTTCTGCAAAAATCAAATTGCATAGAATGTGGTAGACATAATGTTATCTTAATCAATCAGATACGTTACCTTTCGAAGACCCGTTCTTTACTAACTGTTTCATGGGTAGAATTACAGCATTGAAATCGATCATTCCGGTCATCTCATTTCTCTACCCAATTGAGTTGTTTATATTCCTTTTATATAATTTTCGAGTATCATCTCGCACCATTTGCCGCATTTTACAAGTGATTTGCAAACCTCGCTCAAATTGGTGATGTGACGCATGGGATGTACTATGACATCGCACGTACTATACTCTATATATTTTGAATGTTTCGTCAGACGATAAAATTTGATCTTCTGGGCTTTTAATTATAACTTCATTGTGATTTTTATGAATAGGGCGAAAAAGTAGGCTATTCGCAAAAACAAAGCCTATAAGCTAAGGGCTGTATTCGTACCATTGACTCGGTGTTCTTCTTCCAGATCACCTTATCTGTTAGAAAAGATAAATATGCTTCCTTAATCTTGAAAGAAATACTTAGATGTAAAAATGGGCCAAGGCCATTTTCGAGATCAAGACCACTAAAGCTGACAAACCTTTCCTCCCCACCCATATGACTAGAGACTAACAAAGTTAAAATGGAAATAATATCAATTAACAATTTGAATATATTGACGTTCATTTTGCAGGGTATGGAGTCAAATAAAGAAATGGACGAAAATCGTTGTGAGATTGACAATGATTTGTTTGATCACCAAGAGGAGGTTAATATCGAGGGAGATTATGTTGAAGAACATAGCTGCGACATGTCGCCACCTCCACATCAATACTTCTAAAACAAAAGAATTTATCATCTCTTTTGTTGAAACGCAGGAGATTCCTCATCTGATCATGGACGTTGAAGAAATAGAAAGAGTAAATGAAACCAAATTATTAGGTGTAATCATTAGTGACAACATAAAATGGAGTGATCTTGTAAAGTATGTTGAAAGAAAGCCTCCAAACGTCTTTTTTAATATGCAGGTTTAAATAAAAAAGAACTGGTCCAATTTTACTAAGCACTGGACAGATCAGTATGCGTGCCCGGTGTGTCAACTCACTTGCCAAAACATTTAATCTACAACATCGAACCATTTCAAAAGGAGGCTATGCAAATAATCGAACCATTATCTATATGGAGTTGCCATTAAAGACCACCATCTAGAATTTCTTGCGGAAAGATGTGCAACTATGTGCCTGCCATTCTTCAGGAAGTTGGAAAACCCTTCGGACCGATTACATTGCCTTTTACCAGCATTCAGTGGTGAAAAATACAATATCCTAAAAGAACCTACTTACAAAATACCAAATTACAAGACTAACCGTAACAAAAACAGTTTTCACTATATTAACAATTATTAATAGTTAGTGTGCAATAACTTTTTATACATAATTCTTTATATATATATATATATATATATATATATATATATATATATATATATATATATTGAAATCTCTGTGCATTGAAGTCAGCAGTTTTGTCCGTGATGATTTAGATTTTTTACGACACTTGCCTTATGAGGTAAACGACGATACAATATTAGTAACATTAGATGTTGTTAATTTATACACTAATATTAGTTGCCAACTAGGACTTCGAGCATTGGAATTTTGGATAGATAAACATCCAGAAAAATAGATGAACGATAATCTAAAGAATTTCTTTTAGAAGCAACAACACTAGTACTACAATCGTTTCATATTCAACAACAAGCACTATCTTTAAAATAAAGGTACGGCAATGGGAACCAAAATGGCTCCAATATACGCCACACTTACCCTCGGTTTCTTAGAGGTTATACCAAAAAGTTATAGAATCATTTGATGAAGAATTCGGTATGCATATAAAGCAAAACTGGAAAAGATACCTAGATGATTGCTTCATTATATGGAACAGAGACATCGAGGATTTGAACAAATTTAAGAACGTTCTTAACGAATTGGATGTGAACTTAAAGTTTACAATGAATCATAGTACATCCTGTATACCATTCCTAGATGTTTCTGTTACTAAAAAGGGGGTGGGGTAAAATAATTACAGATATTTTCTAATGCACGGATACCTATCAGTATTTACAATTTGCGTCCTCGCATCCAAGACACACAAAGCGTGCTATACCTTACAACCTTGCCAGAAGAATGTGCACTATTGTCAGCAAGGAACCTACAAGAGAACAACGTTTAGGGGAATTGAGAAATTATCTACAAAAACATAATTATGCAATCAAACTCATAGAAGACGGAATCAAGAAAGACAGAGAACGCAATAGAAAAGATCAAGTCAAAGAAAGTATATTGTATGTATATAGATTTGTTTATTTTGATGACATGATTTATAGTGGCTGATGAAAAGTGAAGATAAGGAACAATGATCAATCTCATAAATCTCTTTTTTATATTAAAGAGGCGTTTTAAAATGTTCAATAAATTCAAGTTCAGCAATACACTGTCATTACTAGATTACAATTCCCGTAGCTGTGAGACAATCATTCTTGTAAGTTTATGCCAAGTCATTTTTGAGTTAAAATCTTGGACTCGTCTTTCTGTGATATTGTCTCACAGAAGAAAAAACACATTTCTGTTGGGGCTGTTGATCTAGAGATGCGTTCGAATTTATTTTATCTGCTGGTTCGTTGAAGTAATGACTCTTAAAAAGGAGGGATGTAAGATTTATTGAATAAATGTATTCAATGGGGCAATCACCTACATCTGGGCAATCACTTCTATGCAATACATAAAGTAATCTTATGAATTTAGATGTAGAAAAATGCTACAGGACCTAGAAACGATAATATTAGAAGATGCAAAATCTACTGGGACATTTTCTTCCTCAGCTTCATCAATGTCTACTTCATTTGATTTTCAAGGTCTAGGAACATTGAAGCTATAAAAAAAATCGCGTTTGAATTTATAGAAAAGGCGTTAATATGTTGGACTTTTTACCCAAGAGAAGCACAATAACGAGTGTACTATGCAAACTTACCAGACCGGCTGAGAACCCCCATCCGTGAAAAACGTCGAGGTAAACTTTCTAAAGGTGTTTTGCTGCAACAGGACAATGCAATAGTCCACACTTGCAAAGTTGCAATAGATGCTGTAAAGCGAAACGGGTATGAATTAATATCACATCCTGCTATTTGCCTAGGTCATAGCGACATTTTCCTATTCTAAAACTTGAAAAAGGATATCCGTGGACGTTATTTCTGGTGACGGCAGTTGAGGAGTGGATCAATGGAAAGGACCCTGACTTTTTTCTGGGATGATGGCACTTAAAAACTGTTGGTCTAATTGCATCACACTAGAGGGCAATTACATCGAAAAAGAAGTGAAACTCACCCTCGTATAAACATTTGAAAGCGTGATAGAAAAAAAAAATACACTGAACTTGTGAAATGTCTATAGGAAACAAAATATTCGTGAATAACAAGGCAGGGAGAAAATGGACTATGTCCTGAAGTTCATGTCTGATACAGCAGCATCTCTCTAATCCTTCGTTCTTGGATATTAAACATTAAATCATTATCTATAAAAGAAAACTTGCAAATACATAGCATTATGGTTTCTGTTTTAAAATATCATTCTTAGGAGCCCAATTGGCCTGATGAAACAATCAAATTATACAGAGTCCTCCCTCATGCGGCACATCTCGACTTGGAGCAATTTTATGCCTATTACAATATTAAATAAGCGGTACTAATGTTGATGCATCAGATGCATATTTGGACAAATAATGTCTCTTCAGTGATGCCCAAGTCACAAATGTTGGAAATCCGAAATAAGTACAAACTTCGAAGAGTTGAAAAAACCAAATAATATCAAATACTGGAGCCAAATCCGGCTAAGGATCAGTGCTATGAATGTAAGTCATGGCACAAACGGCGGATGATAATCAAAAATCATATTAGGGGGACATAAATACTCTATATTAAATAAATCAGGTAGGTAGAGAGATGAAATGACCGAAAAAAATTATCTAAGTCATCGATATCAGCGCTGTAGATCAAGATCTACTCGTGTTTCAGGCAAAGTACGGGTCTTTGAAATTCAGGGACAAATCCGATTGATCAAGACATGTCTCCGACACTTTATATGATTTGTGCAGAAATATTGTGTATTTTATGAGCAAATCAATACTCACCGATATATATATATATATATATATATATATATATATATATATATATATGTGTGTGTGTGTGTGTGTGTGTGTGTGTGTAAATATGTGTGTGTGTGTGTGTGTTTGTGTGAATATGTCTCTCTCTCTCTCTCTCTCTCTCTCTCTCTCTCTCTCTCTCTCTCTGTGGACATGTTACAAGTTATTTACACGAGTCCTCATAACTCGTCTGTGTAAAGGAATATATCGCTTAAACATTTCACACTCGGAGCTATCCCCTCCTCCCTTACATGGTCTACTTTCACCATGCATGCGAGAGAAAATTTTGTAATTACGAGAAACGATCTAAAAATTAACAGATAATCATTTATAGATACAGTAATTTTTCACTTTCCAGATTTTTTCTCGTAATTCGGAATGTTTTTCCTTTCATAAATATCATGGGTTGCCCTTTGAAAAATGTTTAGAACTCCTGTACTTGGAACGGTAGTTTAAATGTATACTAATGAAAAAAAGTTAGGCATTACTCAGTATTAAATCATCAAGCACAAACTCCTGTTTTAATGTAAATATAATACGCAACACCTCCCACCTTAAAAAAGTTTGAATGACAATTAGCGCATGAGCTCAGACCCCGAACCCCCCGCGGCACCAGTAAAGCTAATAAATTCAGACGCGATTTTTTTTATAGCTTCAATGTTCCTAGACCTTGAAAATCAAATGATAATATTTGGTGACGCACAGCTTATACTGTGTTAAAACATGATATTTAATGGCATCGGTATTTCATTAGAATACGAACGTAGAGAATATAGACTATCATTTTTCATGAAATCACTTATCAAGACTAAGAAAATCTTCTCAGACATTGTATCAGTGTGGTTTACGTTTAGGGGGGAAAAACCTTGAACGTGCAATTTGGTGTTTATTATCATTTATTCGTGAGCATCTTGTTTGGGAGATCTTTTCGTTCATTTACAAACTGATATCAACATTGATTGTGCACTGAGTCATTTATTTCACATTAAGTGTTTGATCTTTCTAACAAAAGCATCGTCTTTGTACACACAACTGATCTACGACTTACATGATGTGCAGATCCTGCATTTTTCGAGTTGGCTGTACCTATGAGGGCGAGTCAATTAGTATCCAGCCTATCTGATTGACCAAGATTGTCACGATTTTCATGCCTTGTTTTAATATATGTTTTATATCTTGGTATGAAATTGCACGCGTATCGAGTCATACTTTGATAAGACATTGAATGTCAAACATGGCTAGTGATGCAAAGGCATGCTTTTCGTCTAAAGCTGAGTACCGTGCTGTTATTCGGTACTTGTATTTATAAAGTAAATCAGGCAAGGAATATATACGTTTTTTGGTTATTTGTCAATATATGCGGTATCCGTCTGGCAGAAATCTTTCGTACTTTCAAAATACGCTTCAAAATGAAATGCACCCGCGATAACGACGTGCTAACAGCTTTGGTAATATCACGTATCATGTACCTGCAATCACTTTCAATTATTTTCCTGAATTTTGAGACATTTGCCTTGCCTGTTACAGTCAAAGGTCGGCCAGATTTTGTTGCATCTTTGATGGACTCTGCGCCAATCAGAAATTTCTTTCTCCACCTACGAACTATCTCATACGATACCTTATCAGATTCATAAACTTCCCCCAATTCAGTAAATATCTGCATTACCGAACGACTAAGTTTTCTGCGAACTTTTATATAAGCTCTAATTTCCAAAATATTCTCAACCTGTTTCCCAACCTTTTTTACAACAGTGGTCTACGACTGTCTCTGGTTGAGCGCTAACACGTCGAATGCCCAATAATCGGATATTACCCATGAACCATTGAAATGACAATAAGTTCAAAACTATGTGGAGCTGAAGGCTTGAGTTTATACCATTGGAAAGGTATTGAATAGAGCTATTCAAGAGTATCATCATCCACAAAATCGTGCAAAGCGTTATCGCGCTGTGGTACAATACACATTACATATCGAACAGCTATATAATTCTATTCGTTTGAATTGACGAATCAGAATAGAATTATTTTCTCCTGAATTGAGATACTGTAGGGGGGCGCTTCTTCGCGCCTTTTTGTGGGTGGTTCATGGGTAATATCCGATTATTGGGCATTCGACGTGTTAGCGCTCAACCAGAGAGCACGTAAATTTTTTAGAGGGCCTGAGTAGATATTTTTTGCATTTTCTTTAAGAAGTTAATATATGAAATATTTTTATTCTTTTTGTAAAGGATGTTTAGTTACATGTATGTTACGATGAAATTGACGACTATGATGATGATTGATAGATTTGATGTGATGAATAGGCTTGATGATGTGATGAATAGATGATGATAA
Source organism: Ostrea denselamellosa (assembly GCA_024699665.1). NCBI lineage: Eukaryota > Metazoa > Mollusca > Bivalvia > Ostreida > Ostreidae > Ostrea > Ostrea denselamellosa. The sequence goes on from JAMZEH010000042.1 coordinate 15,666,516, forward strand.
TGAACAGATCAATAAACATGAGCGCCAGCCGCGTCACTTCCACTTTATATATTGTATTTGTGTGTTATTTCTACCGTGTTTCAAGGGTGACAAGAGAACTCGTATTTCTTGGATATTTTCCATATATATTGCCATGCAAAAACTTTGCCTCCTACTGTAGTCCCACCCGACCATCCAGCGCCAGATTTGAATAAAATGGAATTGATAGCTGCATCACCCGACGACGTTTCCTTATCATCATAACCTAGCAATTTAAAGACTTTTTTTTACTAAATATTCACGTGTAAACCATTGAGCCGCTATTGTGTTCCAATCAGTTTCGACAAATGATGTATTGGTATTAACGGACATAGGGAAAACGAAGATTTTCTAATGTATATTTAGAAGGAATGACGTGTGTGGTGATGTTCACAAACGCGTCGAAAAAACATCAGTAGAGTAATAACAGGAGAAGACGATTTCATTTACAGTCTCAATGTGTGTAGTTGTATTAAAATGTTAAACATGAAATTTAACTTCCCTTCCACTGCATAAATGGTAATCTTTCCCCCGTTTGCTGACTTATTTCTAAATATGTAGTCGTATTGATTAAAATGATTTTAAGTTAAACATGAAATTTAACTCCCATTCCATTCTCTCTACCCCATTCGACTGTCTTTTACCAAATGTGCAGATCGTACATGCTATTACGATGCCATGTAGTTGAGTAAACGCAAGTCATCTTGCGACGTCACGTGATCACTCCAATGCCCCCCCCCCCCCCCCCCCCCAATCGTACCTTTCCCTTATTATCTCCCCTTGGAAGGATAACCCTTCATTTGAACAAATTAGAATTCCCTTCTCCCAAGTGCATTCTCTGCCAAGTTTGACTGAAAATGACACAATGGTTCAGGAAAGTATTAAATTGTAACAAGCTGCAAGCCCACAAGTCATTTTGGCTCTGCTTTTGTAAGTTCTAAAAGATTTTTTTCTACTTTTATTCCCTAATGAAATATTTTGATCCCAATCTAGTCCCAAAAGGTCACAACATAGCCATGATAAAAGAGGTCACAAATCACGGTAAGAAATGCATGGCCTTGACATAAGGAATCTAATTACACACTATAAATACACGCGAGGACCCGAGTTAGAATAGGTCCTCAGTACTCCTTGCTTGTCGTAAGAGGCGACTGAATGGGGCGGTCCTTCGGATGATACTGCAAAAACCGAGGCCCCGTGTCACAGGTGTGGCGCGATAAAGATACCTCCCTGTTCAAAGGCCCTGAGCATATGCCTAAATGTTGTAGCCCTTCATTGGCAATGGTGGTGTCTCCATGAGTGAAAAATTCTCTCGGACATTAAACAATATATAATCAATCAATACACAATAGAAAAGCTCTACCTGTACCTTAAATAGTTCAGAATATCTTGCCTAAATAACCTATCTTAAATGGAGGTCAAAAATCTTTTGAACCAAAACAAAGGTCATTCAAAAGTTATTAGTCAAACGCCCATGGTCAAGATCTCGCATCAATAAATGAAAGCTTTCGCCATAATGAATATCTATACAAAATATTAAAGTCCTACTTTAAATGTTGCCCATGTTACTTTTCTTTATCATTCTTTTTTCGTTATGAGCAAGGTTAAAGTTTCAGACAGACAGGACAAATCAATATGCCCCCCTACTAATTTTATTATTTTTGGCATGGATTTTGGCCTCAGGTTCTTCAGGGTAGGCCTGTCTCAAAATGAAATTGGGGAGAAAGGACACATTTCTTGAGGCTCGATTGAGCTCTCTCACTTTTAATGTGTGAGATTGTTACAACCAATCATTATTAGTCAATTCGGCAAAGATTCCAAACCTTATTGAATTATAAATGGAAAGAAAACTGAACGCATTTATTCCAAAGAAAAGTTTCATTGCACTTTTACCTTGTTCTACATAAAAAATACAAAATCTTCAAACACTAATAAACTTTGTTCTACTACATCCTGGACAATGTAAATGAGCATCTTTGCAATTTTATTCATATCAGTGGTCTATTGTACATATAAATAAACACCTTAACGAACACACTATTTCATCAAAGATCATATCTTCATAGATATACTTTACTTCACAGCACCAACACAAAAAAAAAAAAAAAAAAATCTTTGGGAGAGTAAAAAAAAAAAAAATTACCCTCTAGCATTCACAAGTTTGAGACAGCAAAAGATGATATTGCAAAGAAAAAAAAAACCACTATTGCAATAAAATGTAAAATGGCAATTTTAAGCTATTCAGATCATTAGTCGGGTTAGAAATAATAATTTTCAGATGAAGTACTGAATGTAAATCAAACATGACTCCAAATAAAAGAAAGACTGTCAGATAAAATTCAAAATAGTATGTCATACATATATATACACACAATGAAAAAGATCAAATACAGATATATTTCAGTCATTCCTGATTTAACAGGGCTGACAACAAAATCATTACTTCATGAGTAATAACATAGCACTTATTAACAAAATCATTAATTGCTTCTAATCTAAATAATATGCAGGATAAAACACAAATTAACTTATTGTTTGTTTTCCCTTCACAACCTGTCACTTTGAACAAATGATAGGTGGGTAGCAAAAATATTTCATATTTAGGTCAAAATATAAATAATGTTATAAAAGACTACATTACTTTTATCAAATATTGGCACATTAAAAGTAAGATAATGATTGAGAATAATGAGTCAAGCACAATAAAAAAAATATAATTCTTGGAAAAAGTTTTGTACTTCGTATTTGCTGAATTCATCTTTAATTCTCAAGATAATGACCTATTACAAAAAGAGGAATAATCGAATTTTCAATTTTAGACCTTGAATGCTGACATATTTTACAACAATCTTTTCCCCAGACACACCAATGATGGAAATTTCTCATCCATAAATTTCATACTTCATTTAAAATGAGCACTTTTTCTCTTAAAAGATTTTTTCTGCATGTAAACAAATCATAAAAATGTTATTATCAATAGTGATGTTCATAGGACAAATATACAATGACAATCTTGATAAATTATCACTTTCATGCATCAATTGTTCCATTTAATATTTTAATGTTAACAACCTGATATAGTTTGATTTAGAATACACACAAAATATGGCCACATTAAATGTTAAAACTATTATTTTTTTAAAGAATATAAAAATGAAGTATAAAAAAAAGATATCCAGTAGTATCATTTAGCATAACAACAAAAGGAAATAAACATGGTGATAATTAAAAAATACTAAACCATCCTTTGATTCCAGCACTGCATGTGATTCATTAAATAAACAAAATGTGTTTATGAAACACTTGTTCCTTGTGTCCAGTCAATACTACTAAATCTTACAGTATCCCTCTATTATCTGATGTTAATGTCTTCACCTTCAAGATACTGCATTTATGATCATTTAACATAGTATCCTTAGCAACTTGCAGACAGCTGGACAAATGGAGAGCCAGAGAGACGAAAATGTCATTAAATAGACACTTCACATTGGTCAAAAAAGATAATGGTCACATGATATTTTATGCAGCACAAGTTAGCTACTGAAGTCATAAAGTTGTCACTACATTAGTTTTAATTTTATGGGAATATATGTAAAACAAATACAAGTTTTTCTTCAATATTTGTGAAGAAGCTGCCTAATTCATAAAAATAATTATAATAATAAAAAAAAATGACTGGTATATGGTGCAAATTAGTTTAAATTTAAGATGGAGCAAAAAATTTACCTTTTCATTCATTTAAGTGATGAAAATTCATATGCATTTAAAACTAACATTAAAAGAAAGTTTTGAAACAAGCAGAATTTTATGTTATGAGTTTGGTTTGAATATATTTGATAGTGTAAATACCAAAAATAAGCTCTTAACAACTTCATTAGTAATGAAAACATATTCAAAATGGCACTCTGCATTGCAGCATTTCTACTATTTTAATTTCTGTAGGAAAATGTAAGCAAATACATGTAAATGTATGGAAAAAATACTTTGAAAATGAATAGAATTTTAAAATATCTACTTGTATACCAGAAACAATGTCATGTTACAAGGCCGGACAACATTAATTTATTGGAATTCAGTTTGTGTTGCCTAATTCAATTAAAGACACTTGATTTTGTTTGTAAACTGTCTTCAAAACAAGTATCTCTTTGTCTGCCAAGCATGTAAAACAAACACTGCAGCATCAAAAACTCACATTAAGTATTACAGACCTTCCATACTAAGAAACAATGCCTTACAATATCAATTGTAAAATAATTACCGAGAGTCATTTCTAAAAAGTAGCAGATATTCAACCATGGGAAGAAATACACAAAGTGTGTATCAATATGTCTGTCATACTGACTATAGCTGAAAGTGAAAATATTGATGACAAGTTTTAAACTGGGATATGAATAATTGCTTTACATAATGATTTTGACTTTTTGATCCATTTTCTTATGATCCATGGCAATCACTAATGATGGAATGGATAAGGAGTGAGTCATAGCCCTGTTGGGCACAGACTGTGTCTGCATGCTCCTCTACACTAGTTCCAATCAGGTGAGGGAAATAACTGTTGTTGTTAATTAATGGGGTGTCATAAATTGCAGAATTCTGTGAAGCAATTGTACCTGAAAAATATTAGAATACAAAATCCCATCATCTAAAATATTCAAGAAAGTTTTATACTTAAATGGATGGGCAAGCATTCATTTAAAATCTTACTGTATAATTACACACTGTATCTAAAAAACAATGAATAGAAAAGCGTCTCAATTTGTGTTCAGACTACATCAATTTCTTTTGTTTCGCAACCCAAAGTTTTGACACATGGTGGGTGGAGGTGGGGGTAAGTTGGAGGTGGGGTGAGGTGAGCTGGAGGAAGCAGCATCAAGGCAAATTATAAATGCAACATTGATTTCAGAGCATTTTATATCATTGGTAGTATGCAAACATGCACCATTGCCTTGCTACGTCCCTTTCAATTCCTTTCAGAGGAAATTATAAAAAAAAAAATATTTCACAGTTCAATTCAGTGAGAAAATTGGCAGCTAAATTTCAAGTAATTTGCAGAACAAAAAAATTCTAGAAAGGTTTGGTACTTTTAAATAGAAAGTAATTTCCTTGAAATTGTTTCGAATCAGAACACTTTCACTGGACAGACTGGGATGGACAAAAAGAGGTCTGCAGGTTTTACCTGTCACTTGAGTATCACTAACCAGAAAGCCTATGGAATCTATAATTTTCCTGTTCTTAATATCTAAGGATTCTGCAGCAACATAAAACAAGATGTGTTCTTAAAATACAAATGTCCCCCAAAGGTGCCCATACTTATGAAAGACTTTCCATAATAAAATTACGTTATATTAACACTACATGCCTATTTCAACCAGCCCTAATGCCAGAAACCTGGGGTTGTGAAATTCAGTCCTGGTACACCCCTTTCTGCATTTTCTAGACATGCATTTAGTGCTTATACAGTAGCAAGAGTAAACAAGTCATTCAAATGAAAAAGACAATAATCACAACAATTTTGACCCCACCCTGAAAACCAAAACTCCTACCCCCAGGACAATGATATTTACAAGTTTTGCTAAGGACTACATGCCCCTTCTAAATATCTGTTTAGCATGAAAGGCATCAAAGAAGACATTGTTTTGCCAAGTTTGGCCCTGTTACGGAGTCAGAACCTCTACGCCTGGGATCATTAAATTTACAATTTTGGTAGAAGTTTTCCTGCTTTACATGACTTTGGCTTTACCTTTTCTTACAGATGTGTGGTTGTAGAAAATTTTTGACATTTTTTTTACCTTACCCCTAAGACCAAAAGGGCAGGAGTCCTGCAATTTACAATTTATGTCCCCTTTCTCCCTTGCATGAAGATGATTCATACCAAATTTGAGAAGCACTTGAAGGGTAGTTACCAAGAAGAAGTTAAAAAAAGTTCCAATTTTTAATGCATGATAAATAACAGACGACGGCAGACAAAGATCAACAGCAGTAATGACTCAAGTGACCTAAATATAAAAAAACATTTGAATATTATTACCTCCTTCTAATAATTAAATTTTAATGTTGATCAAATCTAACATGGACATAAATTTCTTTTTTCTTTACCTGTGAATTTAGTGGCTTTATTTTACATATTAGATGACATTTGATTTACTGCAAAATCCATGTCTATTACATTCATGTACACAATGACATACAGTGTATATGGCCCTTTCACAACATTCTTACTTACTTAAATAAAATGAGAATGCAAGCCCATACATTTGACAGGTACATTAGCATAAGAGTGGCCCGAAATCTTGGAGCAGATGAATCCTTTGTTTTCTTTTATATGCGAATATTGGGGATTTTGAGCAGGGAACATTTCACAATTGTTTATATCCCATAATGAATCTAGAAGAGAAGCAACATATCATAGCAATATAAAATTTAAAAAAAATGAACATACAAATTAACAAGGTCTGTACATGCAGTGAAATATACCAAAATCTGTCATCCTTTTCTTGCAATTTACATTGTCAATATTTCCTTTTAAATCATAATTATGGAACAAAACTAAAATATTTTGCACATATTATAATCAAGTGAACATAAAAAAATGTTAAAAATTTTCAACAATATAGTAATCTCTTTTTGGTGATATTAAGGTACCATGTGTACATTACAAGGCTCGACATTAACACTTGTCCGGTACCAGTGGGAAAAAAATTTGGACAAGTGAATATTTCTGGGCACTTGTCCAATTGGACAAGCGCATTTTTTTGTAAAGAAGTCTTCAAATAATAAAAAGAACGATTGGTAAAAAGTTTATTAGTAGTTTAAAGTCAGAAGCAATGCATGAAAAATGAACTTTGATCCTGATATCAATTGTAATGTAAACTAATTGAGTCACACTCGATCAGGATCGTTATTCACTTATTGCATACTACTTTCAGCATGGATCATATGAACTTTGGATTCTCTAGATCGTCATCGAGCAAACACGGTCATTGATTCAAGACAGGAAGTCTAGATAAAATTTTGCTTTGTGTTTGGTAATCTTATCAATTGAATAAGATAAAAAAAAAAACAATCAAGCAAGCATAAAATGGACTATATTTTCTAAGTAATACAGTTTTCAAGTTGACAATCTTTCCAATATTATTGGATCTTTGAAAATTTTTCGGACAAGTAAAGTTGAAGTTTGGACAAGTAAATATCTTTGTCCCTTGTCCGATTGGACAAGTAGGAAAAAAAGTTAATGTAGAGCCCTGCATTAATGTGTTATCTTTCAACTGCTGCTTAAGGAAGATAAAAAACCTACTGATGATTGCATTTTTTGTTTAAAAAGTTGATTACTTTTTAGATATACATGTGTAATCTTGAAAATGTAACCAAAAAAAAAATTTTTTAAAATGCAAAATTGGTGAGTGCATGCAAATTCAAAAAGGCCCACACAGTGATGAATTATACACTGTAATAACTTTGCAAAGCATCCCTTACACATTTATCACATTTCTTTAGCTGAATTTGTAAATAAGCAGTAGTGTATATAAAATCGAATTCTAAAATTAAAGTGAACGGCGTCAAACCAAAGATGTTAATAGTTCCCAGATCAACAGATTTCAAGCAAATGACCAGCCAAAATGCAACACTATATACATAAAACAGACACAGTTAGTTGTCTTTCCTTTTTTTTATTATCCCAAAGCTTTTAGCCTTCCTTTTTTTTTCTTTTTGCCAACTTACTTCACATAACAATATTGGACCAAATTTCAGCACAATACAACATAATTAAAAAAACAAAAAACTCGGAAACTCCAACAGGATACTTTACAATGCTATCATTTATACAGTACAGCCAAGAAAATTATAACTTAGGTATCGAAAGCTCTCTAACATCTCCAGGTTGGCAAACAATGCATTAACTAACCTTCTATGTGTTAACTAGGACACAATTCTATATAAATACTTGGATATCAGACTTGGACACCAGATGAACACTGTCCTCGCATTTGAGAGGTTCAGTAGACAGCGCCAATATGGCTTGATAGGAGACGATCACATTATTTATGTCTGTGTCTAGCTCATTTTGAGCTTGTACTGAAAACAAAATGCAAATAGCAAAGATATCTACGATATTTTCTCAACAATGCTTTCTTTGAAAATTTCATGGACTGCAATAATGTATATATCAATGATATAAATTTATTACAGATTATAATGGTAAATTCACTGTACATGTATATTTCACAAGGTTATATGTAGTGTGCTTAAATAATTTAATTTAAGATTAAGATTGAATTCAGATGGTCTTGTTAATGCTCACTCCACTGTGACATCAAAATTACTTCTTCTATTTTACTGCATTAATTGAATTGAACATTGAAGCGTTAATTCTAAGTGGTGTGACAGTGAGCCAGATAAATTTATCTTTAAAAAGACAAAGTCAATATCATTAGCATATTCTGCTTCCATTTAACAATGAAAGAATTATTAAACATTTTCATGGTTTTCTAGTTCCAGCATTGACTAAACAAGGCATAAATTTAGAAACTCTGTACTTGATAGTTCTGAGAGATCTTATTTGAAAAAAAAAAAAGACAAATCCTAGAAGCCTATCTTTGATGGTGATTTACCCTAAACGGTATAACTTGATGCACATTATAATAAAAATAGCATGTATTCTATACTGTAAGGATGTTTGTACTTGCACATAGTTTGTTTTTCATGTGAAATTGTGCTTTATCATTTACATGGACTTGTTAATAAGATTAACTAATTTTCAATCCTATGAATCTCCATCAAAACACAGGAAATATAAATAACTCACATATAAGCATGCACTAAAATCACTGCATATCATGTATTTTGACTAAATTTGACACACTACAGAGTGTATGCATCAGCATATCTGTATGCAGTCATCAATGATAATTCAAAGATTAGGTTTTCTGAGGGGTTTTTTTTCATCTTAAATATGACTGTGAAATATTGTTTTAAATCAAGTACATGATTGTTTTGTAATACAATAACAAGAGTAGGTACACAATATCTGCCACCTCTAAAACACAGCAATACTAACCCCCTTTCCTCATTCGTTTGAAAGACTCTTCATCGCAGTATTCATCCCGCCCTCTCTTCACTCCAATCACTGGACTGTCCCCAGACATGTCCATACCATCATCAATAGGACTGGCTCCATCCGATAAATGACCATTAAGGCTTGGAATGCCAGACATTTCATGTTCCATCTGAGACTGCATTAAGTGAGACGGTTGCATAGTAACACACTGGTTCCTGTCCAGTTGTCCCTGCAGTTTGCCTGCATTCTCGATGTACTGTGCACATTCCAGATGGCCATTCTCTGCTGCAGCTTGACTAGGTGTACAGTGACTATGATTAAGCAAACTGAAATTAAAAATAATTCATGACTGACCATAAACAAATAATTACAGTTCAAGGAAATTGCACTCTGTGATTATTAGTGTACATGGGCACAGAACTTAAAACTTAACAAACATTGAGAGATATGGAGAGATTAAGTGTAAAAAGGTATATGAATGACCTATTACTAATCAATGCATAAGCTATGCACTGTTTAAAAATAGAGCACCACTAAACCTGTACATGATACACCCAAATAACTTACTGACCCCAAAAATCTAAGTCCAGTGGCCATAACTCTTTCAAACATTTTGGGACAGCATTTCCCTTGTAATAAGCACATCTACACATTATGATCTTTCTTTGTACTAAGTTTCATTAAAATCCTTCAAAAAGTATAGGAGGAGTTACAAAGTCAAACTTAAGGGGACAGATAGATGGACAAATGTTCGACAGCGAAACAGCACAATTCGTTCGCATTTTATGTGTGAATATGAAAACTGGTTAAAATTTTACTATTACTTGTTTCAACAAGCATTCTAAGTGTATTGCAGGTAATACAAAGTCCCCTACCAGTAGGATAATTCAGTAGGATAATTCTGTCAAAAATAGGTCAAGTGTAATGAAACTCAAACCTGATCTGTAACTATTAAAGATTGATGAAAAAGCCACCTATCAAATTTCAATTGAACATCTTCATCCAATGTGGAGAAAAGTCCATAAAACATCAAACAGAATGACAAACAAATAGATAGACAGACAGATGGTAAACAAATAGTTTCCTCCAGCAAAACCCTTTGGGGACTAAATAAACTGCTGCTTTATAAATATACATCAATTAATTGTGGATATCTTGGAAATCTTGAGAAAATCCAGCATAGGAATTATTGTCCTTGATAACATTTAATGTTATCTTTTTCAGCATCAAACATTTTACCAAACATTTTGTTTACCCTATGAATTATAATATTCCCACAAAAAGTAATATTTCTATCATGCACTCAGTTCAATTAAAGATTTTGCAAAAACCCTATAATGGCCTGTGTGGGTGGAGTTACTTGAAGTTAATTCACAATTCATACCATAAACTTGCTCCCTGCGATATTAGCAAACTGACGCATTCCATATTTCCCTTCTTAGCAGCTTTATGTATTGGAGTGTCTCCTAGGTAATCCTGTAGATATATAAAAATTTTTAGGCTTTGTACAAAGCACAAATGTTCAAATTGCTCATTTTCATTTTTGTGTTAGAAGCACTTGCATTTCAATTGCACATTTTTAAAAATGATTATCCACCTATCACTTACCATTAGAATGACTTATCAAGCATATCTGACTTTTTTAATATAATGTTCATATCAATACAGTCAGTACAGTCATAAAGTATGTAAAATATCAATAAATGGTACAAAGGTCAAAATAAATTGATGCATTGGTACACTGTATGTACACTCCACAGAAGTTCTAATTAGTCACCCTAAATTTGCAAGATTACATACAGAATTCCATAAAATCTGCATAAAAGATGGGTCTTCTGAGAAGAATGACTTGGACAAATACATACAGAGAGATAAGACTTCAATCAATGATGACAAAACATCAAAAACTAATCATTAAATATCTGATGCATACTCTATATATGACCATTTTTGATATGCATAAGAATCATTACCAAAGACAAGCTCTTAGATAAAACAAAAACGACTTGATAGATAATTCATGAAACTGTTTTCAATAGTGCACATATTTCATACTAGGTCAACTGACAGTGGTGTGATTAAAAAGGTTTTTAAAAAAAAAATAATTACATAGTATACATTATTTTGACTAATGGTAAAAACTATTCCTCATATGTTTTCTATACATACTAAGATGCATGAGTATTGATTAAAATAAAACTGCCTTAGTACTTTTATTATAAGAAAAGTACAATTTTGTAAAGCAAAATATGTTACAGTTCAATAGTTGTCAGACACAAGTGCTGCATTAAAAGCAGTCATTAGAGCTATATCTAGTTTTTTTTCCTGAACTTAAAAGAAAAATAGTTCAAATTTACAGTCTGTACTGTTTTTCTTAAAAATTTCTGCAGTACAAAGTTACATAAAAATATAAATAGATAAAGCATTCATAACCAGCCATGTCCACGATGGAAGTCATGAAAGCAGTTCAATAAAATATTCTAAAATGCACAAAATGTGTTCGCTACAGAATATATCATTGTGACCCTTTTACAAGAGAAAACAAGTAGTCATTGTGCTCACTTTAGTTTGCAGCAATAAAAATGAAGTTTACTACTGCTGTTCAGTTTTGTGTCCACTTGTTATGAACGCTAAAACATGGCTAAAAACCACAATTTTACCGAGTACGTGATTATAGTCCATACTGTTGTTGAACCTGTATATACACAAAGAATGATGACATGTTTAACTTATATGTAAAGACAATGACATTTTTGATGAAGTGTGATCAAAACCCTGTATCCACAACTCTTCAATTACGTTATGATTGGAAGTGCAAAGGTAAGATATTTGTTTATCTGATGCACACAAGTATTAGCTATCAGAAATCTGAGTAAAGAGCATTCTTCTAGCATGAAATAAACATTTATCTTTCCACAGAGATAAGTTAGAATGACTTTGCATAAAAATTACCTTGAAAAAAAGAAACGAACCAGCGAGTGTTGTCATGCAGAATGTGTCCTTTTTATGAACAACAGTACAGTTTTCATATACCAAACACAATATGCAAGTGCTTAAAAATCATCTCAGAACATTAAAATATCAAATGATGCAAGTAAAAACATATGTACATTGACTTACTCCAATAACAAGATGTGACACAGTTCATAACAGAGACAACTGGAACTTGGTTTTAGACATGTGTCCTAAGTTAAATCAGTGATGTTTGCTGAATATCAAAAGTTTATTTCTAAAACTATTGAGAAAACTAATGGGAATTCTCACTGCATTTGGAATATTCTGTGTTGCTCAAAATTGGATATACCATAACCTGACAGTGTACTAGATATTGATTGTGTCCAAATTATGAATAGAGTTAATTCTTTAACAGTTGTGAAGTAGTACTACAGTTCTGGAATTTTTCAAGGTTTTTATGTTTTAATAGTAATGGATATATACATGTGTGTGTGTGTGAGAGAGAGAGAGAGAGAGAGGAGAGAGAGAGAGAGAGAGAGAGAGAGAGAGAGAGAGAGAGAGTGTGTGTGTGTAGAGTAAGGATTAATGTATTTTACTTTTTTCAGATTTGCAGCAGATCAACAACAAAAAGTTTTCTTTTCTTCAATTTTATCAAAGGAAAATTAAATAAATTTGCAGTAACATTGTCTGGACTTCCCATACTTTTGTGGTGCTTTTCATAGCAGGGAGATACTTAAGGACTACTTTTCAGTAATCTGTCAGTTGGTCACATGAAATTGGTCATGACTTATAATTCTTATTCTTTGCCTTCTAACTTGAGCCCCTGGCCTGTTTATACCACATTTTCCAGGCTTACAGCTGATATGGACTTAGTATATTATAATACCACTCACCTTGGAGCTATGCTACTTCATAAGGTCGCATGCAACAGAAGGTGATTAACAGCAAAAAGGTGCATAAAGGAAACTGCTGCTAAAAATGTGTCTCTGATATGAATGATGGAATGACATATTTTGTTGCAATAAAACTTGTATCAGTCAGAGAATAGGTCATGATTTTTAATGAAATTTATTACCAGAGAGAATAATATTTTATATGTTTAAAGTATGCAACTCTATTGGAATTATTCACACATAAACTTTTGAATGCATAGTATTGTTCATAATGGTAGCCTACTTCAATCTGTAAAAAAAAAAATAATTGTAAAAGTGATATAAAAATCATAGAATTGCCAAATAATGTTAACTATATCATCTGAAGAGATGGAAATGTTACTTTAACACAGAATATACATTTCATATACATGTAATTTATCATGGACTGAAAGACACATGTTATGAACAGAAGAAAACTGCATGCTTCATTTTCAAAGCTTTGTCATGTGATAACCAGATATACCATAGGTCTGATTTTTTTTATATTTTAAAGGATGGATGTTAGCACAACACACATGTATCAATGAATCTTTCACTTGACAATTTTTTTTTTTTATATACAAATATACAACACTTATAGGACCAGTATCAAATGTGTGCACAATACTATTTACATACTGAAAAAAATTCTAAATAATACAACCACATAACTTTCTGTCATTAATGGCTAAACAGATCTTAAAGTGTACTCATCATTGAAAGACAGCCTAGGTGGGAAATTGTCACAGAGGGCAACACTTAACTAGACTGAAAACAATTCATCAACAGTGAAAGAAATTTAAGGGAGTCACAAACATAAAGTGTCATCCCAAACCATCAAAAATTTCTTGAAGGAGAAGCAACTAAGGTTTAAGTGACCTTCAAAAGATTATCAGCAATGTTGACAGAGGCATGACAAGATTGACAGTTCTTTGCTACAAATGGCCTCAATATCATTCTAAAGTCGGCCAAATCATCTGAGTTTGATGTGCTAAAATACATTTAAGATTAACTGAAGAAGGTGAAAGAGTGCTCCAGACACAAGAAAATCTTCAAAGGTCTATAAAAACTAGCATATGAAAAATTGGCAGCAGTAAATTTAGAAGCTCATTTTTTAAAATAGAAGCTGTTTAGAGGTTGCTAAAGCCAACAAGCCACACACTATACCATCTGAAGTTTATAAATTTTGATTTTGAGTGTTCCTTTGGTTATTAGCTTGCTAGTCGCATATGCAATGAAATACATCACTGACATTCACCAAGCAGTAGATTAACTTCAGAAGTCCTTTTGCAATATTTTTCAAATATATAAGAAAAAAATATTTGGGTGACCATTTAGAACTTTTGTTGTGTTCAAAATATCTTGATGAACTCTCCAATCAAGTTTTTTGGAATAGCTTTGGAACAGAGTACAATACCTGGCGATCTAGATTAGCACCTGACTGGATCAGCCACTGAGTGCAGTGTGGGTGACCGGCACAAGACGCCATATGCAGAGGAGATTGCTGGAACTTTGAGGATGGATTGTCAGACCCATATTGTGATAGACTAGAGAGTTTCCTCAGACAAGCAAGCTACGGGGAAGAAAGAAAACAATGGTCATTAAGCACACCTAGAATTTTTTACCTGTCGATTAATGAGTGCATGGTTTTGTAATAACCAGGATAAGCAGTGTCCCTTTCCTCCATCAGCTGCTACATGGACTGGACTAATGTTGGTCCGTTCAGTTGGGACATCACTGCATGCCCCCATCTGTGTTAATTTAATCAGGCAGGTGAGCTAAAAAAAGAATATGTCGACAGGTTTTCAAATTCACTGTACTGTAACTGCAAAGTATTGAAAAAGCTATACAAATAAAGAATAATTAATGCATTTTTCAATGCAATAAAATAGTTCATTAAATGTATCAAAAACTTGAACATTTTATTTTTTAAAATACCATCATGATTGGGGACTGAATGCTACTATACATGTCAGTCACCCATTTCGATCCAATACCAGGGTTATCAATGAATGTAAAAGTGCAATATATCATAAATCATTCCGATATAAAGCAAAAAATACAAGACAATTTTCACTTTTTAATATTATTAATATGATCATTAATTAAAACAATAAAAATCATACTTCTCTTGGGCAAACTCTTCCGAGACACAGATTATGCTGTGGCAACTGTGTGGATGATATTTTTGTTCTAGAATTTTTATTCGCTTCAAATTTACATTACTTCTTAGTTCTGGACTTACCACTGAGTTCTGAGTATCAATATTTTTAGTATGTTAAAGTATTGTTTTTATTTTTCAGGTAGAATATTACACACACACACACACTCTCTCTCACACACAAACACACATATATATAAAAAATATTACAAAGCCAATTAAGTATATACTCAATCTGCTTTGTGATATTTTGTTATACTGCTCCTTGTGTAGATTTTCTATATTTTTATAATTTATGACACATTTATGCGAGTTAATGTTCTTTCTTTAAGTCTTTACACCAAGCCTTAAAAATACTTTAAATCTTATTTTTATCAAACTTATTTGGGTTTATCAGATATTTTAAACATGCTTAATCAGAAAATCATATTAGTTTTGATGTATATAGCCCAAATTTTTGTCAGTCGTATGCATGTCTTCTGTATAACTTCAATTATGTTTGCCTACACACACACAAACACATACAGTGTTTACGGTAGTTCTGGATCATCGACAGTTTTGGATCACTTTTCTGTATAATGCGCTATGAAACAATAATGTAGGAAAATTTTTTGTTATGGTATACACGAAGAGTAGCATAAAGTGATACTTTTCAGAGAAAATCAAACTTCACTTTCACTGATTTCGTTATTTGTTTGTGTCAGCTCAGCAACGACACAGATCGGCATTTTGAATTTTTTTCATGTGCTATTCTAGAGAAAACATCCATATAAGATATAAAAAAGTAACTGTTTGGACTCTATGCATATTTATTTGTTTGTTGTATCTTCTACCTCACCACATATTACAAGTTCATATCAAGTAGCCAAATTATTTTGAATCAATAACAATTGTGAACCTACTGTAATGGTAGTTGTGGATCACTTCCTTTTGCACTAGGGAAACATCGCTTTATTTGTGTGATCTTCAAAACTTAAGTGTTTTTTATTACGATTACTTTTTTTTATTTATTTGCATATTGCCTCAAGTCCCATTTCAGAATTCTACACCCAGGTAGAGACATCACCAGCTTCAGTGGCGGATCCAGGATTTCTGAAGGGAGGGGGGTGGGTTGCATGTGAAAGTCGAATATTAGCCAAAATACGTAGCCATTTTGGGTGCCAAATCTGACGTTTTCATCTATATATGCCAGTAATGTCTTGTAAATTTGTGGTGAAAAAAGGGAGAACTGACCCCTCCCTTTTCAAATCTGCCACAGAGCTTTTAGGTGAAGTGCCACACACTTCGACTGACACATGACACTCAGGGCCGTAGTACAAACAGAAGTAGAATACTGTGATTTGTCAAAACCTTGTTCAATTTTAAGTAGTGAATATATCATCACACAAAATCATATAAAAATAAAATTTTAGTTTGTTTCTATTTAGCACTGTTTCCTGTAAATTCATTTGCATATAACCAGTTGAAATGATATATGATTTTATTGGCGTATACAGAGGATTGTGCTAATAGATATTAAAAAAAATCTTTGTAACACAATATGTCTACATTCTTTCAAGATTTTTATTCATAAGCTCACTGTTTAATTCTTATGCTGATAAATATTATACAATATCTATGAACTCATTTTAAAGCAATATAAGCTGTCAAAATTGTTATTTTGGGGTCCCTAAAATTTAATCGAAATTTTGTAAACATCTACCTTCTAATACCTGATTTTATCGATTAAACTTTTGACATGTTGTATTTTTTGCATTAAATGTAAAAATTGTTCGACAATTGAAATTAAGTCTTCCCGTACCTCAATTTTCCCGACATTATTTCCGTATGCAATGACCTAAAGTTGAACTCATTCGGCAAAATCAAATGCGGAAGCGCAATATTTCCGGTAAGCACGAAAGATGTCTGACACGAAAGGTTCGAAGCGAGGGAGAAAGCCGACTTTGACTGATTCGGGACGAAAAAGATATAAAAACATATAACATTGTTAACAATGCCAAAATAATGATGGTAACTAGAATTTTATCTCACCTCGCCGTCCATATTTTAATGACCCGGATACAACCAGATCAGCATCAGAATCATTCGTGTCAACATCGGTTATCTTCGGGATTGTCGCTGACGATTAATCAGCTGCCATTGTTAGGGTCAAACGGAATGTCGAGGAATATATTTTTCATCACGTAAAGGTGTGTAAACGATGCATAAGAGAGGAAATTCGATGAAGTTCTTTTTTTCAATCATATCAACGTTCATTTAACCTCTTTTAATGCCACTATTAAAAATTGCAATTTTGGCAGCTTATATTGCTTTAAATTGAACATATTTGTTTTTATTCCAGCATTTCACACACACCTCTACACACATACATGGCATACTCAAATGACTTGAATTACAGTGTTTGATATAAAGGAATAAAACTATAAGGCTATATGTAATCAAAATTAAGAAGATACCCATACGAAAAAAAAAAAAAAAACAAAAAAAAAACACAAACAAACAAACCAAAAAAAACAAAAAACCCACCCAAGATTTCCAAACATTATTTTTCATAGTGTTTAATATAAAAATTTATTCAGGAATGTAAAAATATCCTTGAACATGTTGAGAACAATATCACAGATTGTTGAAAAATGTATTTTTAACTTATATACATTTAAAAAGTTAATGGATTAATTTCTTTCTCTGAAAAACCAAATTTTACAATTTGATACTCTCATGCCAAACTCTTGAAATATTCAGTCAAACAAAAAAGTCAGATTCTTTTTTTCTAAAGGTCAGTAGAAATTTTAAACATGTTTGTGAGTTTCAGGCTCTGTAGAACATTATAACATATATTACTTTTAAACATGACTGATAAATAATTATATACATATTTTTATTCAATTTCTTACGTGTATATATTTTACCACTGATCGATCTATTTCTAAAAATTCTGAGACATGTAACAGTTGATATTTTGCCTGCAGCATGGGAAGAGGTAGAAATAAAATTCTGATCCCAAGAAAGAAAGTCTAAACATTTCGAAAGAGAGAGAGAGTATGTTGTGAAATGTAAAGTACGCCTTCTGAAGGTGGAAAACGACAATTTTAAATACCTGTCAAAGAAAGAAACATAATTGTTTTGTTTACAAGTTACAATAGTTTGATAAAATATCAAAATTTTCTGATAAAACATTCCTTGACGCCCCCCCCCCCCCTTTCGTTTTACGGTAATCCACAACTGTCGCAAGTGATCCGAAACTGATGTAATTATGGCTGCTGATTATACCTCAAGTATTCTCATTAGCAGAGTAGTAAATTAAAAATTCCTATTTTAAATGGAAGCTGTGAAAATTACACTCTGATTAGTAGGTAGATATTTAGACAAATCCAGTTATTATTTTCACATTCAAAGTATGAATAAAACCTGATTCGGAACTACTGTAAACACTGTACACACATACATATATATATATATGTATATATGTGTGTGTGTGTGCGTGTGTTTATTATCATTATTTATTATTATTATATTTTATGTTGGTTTACTTTTTTAAATTCATTGTTGTTGTTTTGTTTTGTTTTTTTTTTTTTTTTGGGGGGGGGGGGGGGGGGGGGGCGAATATTGTCAATGGGCTAAGTTTTGAATGAATCAGTCAAATTTTTGGGTCGAGCTGTACTATGTACGGTCTGCGTCCATATAATAGTATCTACAGAAACAATATGGAAAACGTGATCTTAAAGAGAACCTTAAGATTACCATATGACATGCTTCATTTACACATTACCTTTCCAAAATTTGCTGCCCAATGTAACGGAGACCATCCGTAAAAACTGTCCTCTTCGTAAAACTCGACATTTCCGCTTGCTAACAATGCCGAGAGTTTTTCCAAGTCGCCATTGCGGCATGCTTGATGCAAAGGAAAATGCCGCAGGAACAGCTCCTCTGTCGTCATAGACCATGTGTTTAATTCGCTTTGATGCTCCATAAGTGCTAATCAAAAATGCATACGGTTGCCTTTTAACAATTTATACGATAAACCTATGAACACAGCGATCTCACCGGCGCCGGTTCGGCATGTTTGTTGTCTGTTCCAGTGTTTATCGTTACATCCGGGTTGTTGCCGCAAAGCAGAGCGCGCCAATCAAACAT
The DNA here is from genome assembly GCA_024699665.1 of Ostrea denselamellosa. NCBI lineage: Eukaryota > Metazoa > Mollusca > Bivalvia > Ostreida > Ostreidae > Ostrea > Ostrea denselamellosa. Next base: position 15,685,753 of record JAMZEH010000042.1, read on the forward strand.
CAAACTAAATTTAGAAGCGCGTCATGAACTTTTCAGATACGGAAATAGCCGAATAACTACGATTCTATAACGTCACCAGCTGTACATTATATGGAAAAGGAATACCAATTCATTTCCCACAGACCTCAATACTAACATTTGGTCCTCTCACTAATTAACGAAATTTATTTTAGGTAAATGACCGTCAAGATTTCAAAGTTCATTGCAAGTGCTAATTGATTATTGATTAATTAAATATTGTTTCACGTCCCGCTCGAGAATCTTTCATTCATATGGAGACGTCACCATTGCCGGTGAAGGGCTGCAAATTTCGGCCTATGCTCGGCGCTTATGGCCTTTGAGCAGGAAGGGATCTTTTACGGGTCACATCTGCTGTGACACGGGGCCTCGGTTTTTACGGTCTCACCCAAAGGACCAAGTACTAATAAAAAACGACAAAAAATATATAGGGTCCCGTTGCTTTTATAGGTCATATTTGTACTTTTTTACAACACATAGCAATCTGCAGTGAATTACACCTTTCATTTCAAACACACCCTTACCATGGCAATTTCCTCAGTCATTTCTCGATTTTGTCCCATAAATTTTCATCCCGACAATTAATTTCAACTTCTATATTATTTCTCTCAATTTCAAATAATTTCACTCTTGATATTAGCCAATCACGCCACACCTAAACATTTATACCTCCGCTCAATCTTGGGGTAAACTGCGTCCGGGTTACGTATCCGGGGGTTTGGTACTCTCATTCCACATGCAAGGCGCTCAGCGCCATAACAGTGAGGGTTGTCAAAGTTTAATGATAATTTTTTAACATATACAAGGCGTAGTTTTTAGCTCACCTGAGCTAAAAGCTCAAGTGAACAACTGTCTATTGTCCATCTGTCTGAAAACATTTCACATTCTCGACTTCTTCTCCAAAATCATTCGGCCAATTTCAACCAAACTTGTCACAAATCATCCTTTGGTTAAGGGGATTCAAGTATGTTCAAATCAAGGGCAACACCCTTCTCAAAGGGGAAATAATAGCAAAAAAGCAAAAATACGTTGACAAAATTTTAAAATCTTCTCCAGAGCCAAGCCTGTGAGGATCCGGGTTGTTAGAATAGATCCTCAGTACTCCTTGCTTGTTGTAAGAGGCGACTAATTGGGACGCTCCTTCGGTTGAGACCGTATAAACCGAGGCCCAGTGTCACGGCAGGTGTGGCACGATAAAGATCCCTCCCTGCTCAAAGACCATGAGCGCCGATCGTAGGCCTATATTTTGCAGTCCTTCACCGGCCATGACACAGAGTCTCGGTTTTGCGGACTGCCCAAATTAGTCGCCTCTTACGACTGTCATTTGTCATCCATGCGTCTACAAGAGAAACAATTAAAATGTGTCAATGACAATTCTTAAGAGTTTAACACTAAAGCCATTAAATCTACCTCGTATAATCAATATCTCAACAGTGTAAGTGTTCACAAAATAAAATAAATGAATAATAATCCACGCCTCTCCGATAAAAGCACCAACCCAGCAGATCTCAGAAAACCCTTATAGCTCAGATAAACATAAAGCCCTACATGAAAAAAAACAAAAACAAAAAAAACCAAAAAAACAAACAAAAAAACCCCCCAAAATCAAGGGCTTGTTCAAGAGAAATCATAGCTTATGAAATGAAAGTTGATAAAAACTTCGCACAGCAGAATTCAATATTCCTGCTTTTGAACTATTCAAGGACTTGAACTGATAAAGGATAGTCTTAAATCCTTCCGTCAACTGTGTCTTAGTCGCCACCGACATACTAATCCACCTTTGAAGAGGATAAAACGGGGGAAATTTTAACCTCCATATATAATACTAGTGTTACAGACAAACGTACAGATGGTACCTCTTATCGTCAGAACAAGTGTACCATTCACGTCTACCACACTCAGTGTAAACTACTGGCAAATGGAACTAGAACTGACTCATTGCCAGAAATATTCTTTGCATAAATTGCCATATTGGATTCCCGATAGCTATTGGCTGTTCAAAGGATAATATAAGGAAATAATATTTAACACCCGGGAAGAGACCACCTACTTCCGAAAGTGTATGTGAGAAAGTTTTCCAGTTTACTTTGGGAAGGTAGTTGGTCTCTTCCCGGGCACGTTGTATATGGGTTCTCTCTTCCACCAATAAAAAAAATGGATGCCATATATAACTGAAAAATTGTTGAGTGTGACAGAAAACAACAAACCATCAATTTAAGATGCATTTTCTATGCTACATGTCTTGAATTTCTAAAATCCTAAAAAGGAGACGTTACATTAAAAAAGCAATACATATGAACAAAATTGAAGGTTCCCAAAGCATTTGAAAACACGAAGGATAGTAGCCATATTGTAATGGCAGTTTCACGGGGAAAAAAAGAGCAAAATGCCATGAAATGTCAACTTTAAACAATCATAACAATTCTTCTGCTCATTGTTTGAAAAATCGTAAAGTTGTTTATAAACAGTTGTTCCAGAAATTGGGGCCTCTGTGGCCGAGTAGTTAGAGCATCGGGCTCAAAATCACAAAGCCTCTCACCTCTGTCGGTGCGTGTTCGAATCTCGGCCGCGGCGTTATGTGAGCAAGTTTGCCAGTTTACTTGCGGAAGGTCGGTGGTCTCTTCCCGGGTACATTGTGTCTGGGTTCTCTCCTCCACTAACAAAAACTGGACGCCACCAGATAACTGAAAAATTGTTGAGTGTGGCGGAAAGCAATAAATAATCAATCAATCAATCATGTTTCAGAAATTGACTTTGAATAACTTTTACATCAGCATTCTGGATTTATTTTTGACGGTTCCTCGCTTAACTAAAAACCACATCTTCTGTGATTTTTCGCTAAAAGAATAAAGTAGTTATGATGTCATATACGCGTTCGCTTTGTAACCGGGAGGTAGTGTGTTCGAGCCCCCTCGTGTCATGCCCGCGTCAAACCTATGACGTAAACATAGGTAATGACTGCTCCTTCCTCAAACGCTCGGCATTTAGAATTACGTGAGAATCACGGATCTTTCGAATATGACCTTCAAAACGGAGGTCTCGTGTCGCGGCAGGCGTTGGCACGTTAAAGAACCCTCAGTGAGCCATGGACCGGAGTATAGGTCTCAATTTGTGGTACTTTACCTACGGGTGGTGACGTTTCAGTAAGAGTTAAAAAGGACGCTAAACAAACAAACAAACAACATGGGTGTTAACGTCATTGTAAGTTATCTTCATTATGACGTCATAGTTCATAAATAATAATTTCGAACAGATTTCTGGTTATAACGTGTTTGTAGATCATATATTCTTCCCAATAATGAAAAAAAAAAAAAACTCAAGGAAAAACAATCTGATACACTATATAACTAATAAAGAACTTGAAAAAAAAAATCCTTAATTGAAAGGTCTATAACGAAGTACAGTGCAAACAAACATCATAGTTCTCATTCACACATTATGACGCAAAGTCAATAGTATCCATTTCTGCTGACAAAAACATATTTTTCACCTGTCCTATCTGTGACAAGGAGGAAAATCTGAATACATTCTATTAGCTTCACTGTGAAGGCGCAAACCTTATTAGGGCGATGTAAAATGTACCCACTATACTCCCATTCAACTTTTCACTTTATTGCACAAACGCTCTCTACCGGAATGATGTCTCGACAAACACAACAGGACTTGCGCCTTAAATCTTTTTCAAGTCATGTAATCTCTCAATACGAGCTTAGGACTCAACATGTTAATGTGCAACCTATAGCTACCAAAGAGACCCCTCAACAAGTCAGGAGAAAAACTTGGGTAAATGCAACGCCACCTGGTCGAAGTACATGGTCTAAACAATTACAAGAAAAAACTAAAAACCAAACCCTGCAAAACTCTGAAGTATAGGATGCTCAAAGAAGTGTTGTACTGCAAACACGGGTGTTTCAAACAATCCAGGGTAATCCCAATACTTAAGTGAACTTGGACAAATTGTCACATAACAGTCTACATGTACACTCTGCTGATCAGGACTGTATACTGATACTCAGCACAAAGAGTCGAATAATACCGGGAAACATTTTTATACCTTCCGAGCCTCAACACAAGATCTTCTGACTGAGTTGCAAACAACACGAGAAGTTGGTAATATCGCCAATCAACATCGAAGGCCTTCAGGGGAATGCTTCCTGCTTAAAACATCTCCTGATTATATCTGCTATCTTATGTATACAAAAATATTGGCTTTGGGACTATGGGAACATATATATTGCAAAATACACAGACACCTAGATGTTTAAAAGTCGTTGTGGACGAGGCTATGGAAGCATTTGTTTTCGCTGGACAATTAGACTGATTGAGGAAGGAAACTAACAAGTACTGGCAGTAGAAGTCACACGTAATCGAAATTCCATATGTCTAGTCTTCTTTACAACAGGCTACACTAACTCTAGTACAGAGTACAGTGACTGTTTAGATCCAAATACAAGTATCATGATACACATACCATTCTAATAATGGGTGATATGAATGTCACACTGCTAGAAAACAGAAACAATTCTCAAAATAAACTCCTCAAAAGTTTATACAGGATGAAAGACGTAATAACTTGCCTACGGGCTCTCATGGTACATATGCTCATACAAATCCGATTTCTCAAATAGACTATTACATCTCCACTGTTGCAGCTGCTGGAATTTTCTAATGCTGGATAATGTTCATAGTAATATATCATCATATATTCAAATTTCACGAAAGATCAATGTCACTTCTAGAATCTAGGGAAAATAAAACAAAATCCGTAAAAATTGGGGAGACTAGTTCAACAAATCGTAATTCAACCCAGCAGGTATTCGCCGACAGACATCGATGATTACATATCTCAAGTGCAGGACGCTCGCCTCAAAGATAAGGATATAACTGCCCCCAAGAAGATAGTGAAACTCTTAGGTCCAAGTCCAGCATCATCAGCTGTCCGACCTTTGGCTCGATCAAGGCAAGCCATATCCTAACCATCCAACTGCAATAGAGTTCAAAAGCAACAAAGAATAAAAATAGCAATGGAAAGGGTAACTTGTTATAATCAAATCATGGAGGACCAGTCCACGTCAAACCTTTATTCTCCCCTTAAAAGGAACTCAAGGAATTCTAAATTCTCTGAAGTGCTTATTTCGGATTTCCAGCATTTTTGACTTGGGCATCACTGAAGAGACATTATTTGTCAAAATGCACACCTGGTGCATCAAAACTGGTACCCTTTATGTTATATATTACAACCACTGGGTCGATGCCTCTGCTGGTGGACTGTTGTCCCCGAGGATATTCCCTAGTCTAGTTGCTAAGTAATTCGGTACTAGCATGAATTACGGATAAAAAAAATTACTGTCATAATATTATGAAATTCATTTCAAAATTAAGGATTATCTCTCTCATGATCCTTAGTCGGATTTGGCTCCACTTTTTGGTATTTTTGATAGTAGTACCAGATACAGTCTCTGAAACGTTCTACTTTCCCATTTTTCCGTTCGTTTAGGGTTCGTTCACCGTTTGTTTAGCGTTCGTTCACCGTTCGTTCACCGTTTTCCGTTCACAAAGCGTTCTCCGTTTTCCGTTTATCGTTCACCGTTTTCCGTTTATCGTTCACCGTCTTCCGTTTTCCGTTCGTCTTTCTTTCGAAACATCAATGAGAAAGGACACGCATTATTGTGAGATATGAAGCGAATTTGAAATAGTGGAAATTACAAAAGTTAATCAAAGAAACATGGGATATATTTTGATGTTGGTACACGTGATCAATTTATTTACTTAGCAAGTAAAGATGTATTGTCACATGATTTATTAAAGGTTATGTGCAACAAGGAGTACAGTAGTAAAGCATGCGTTATTTGTAAATTTTGATAAAATGAGAACGGCTTTAATTTTTTATTTTACCCGTGTGTCGTTATTCATGTTTTTTCTTTCTTTCTTTTCTTCTTTTCTTTCTTTTCTTAATTTAATAGAAAAAAAAGTATGAAGACGCACTACTTCTGAAAATCGAATGTCTTCAATGTCTTGCAAGTATTAGCTAGCTAAAACCAAAACACACACACACACACACACACACACACACACACACACACACACATGAAATATTTGAAAGTATTTGTATTTTTGGGAGAAATTACGAGTGGAACATTTACAAAATTAATAATGTGTTTATATATATGTATCACTATGTTAAGTTTGTAATTACATTATATTTTCTACATTTCAATACTTTATATCTATACATGTATCGTCGGTGTTGTTTAATGCCTCTATCTTGACACCTTTCGGTGGCTTTTGTTAATTACAGGTATCTCCGTTTATCGTTCACCGTTCTGCGTTTATCGTTCACCGTTTTCCGTTCTCCGTTTATCGTTCACCGTTTTTCGTTCTCCGTTCACTTTCCGTTTAGCGTTCGTTCAGCATTCGTTTAGCGTTCGTTCAGCGTTCGTTCACAGTTCGTTCACCGTTCGTTCACCGTTCAAGTGGGAAAGTAGAACGTTTCAGGGACTGTACATACACCCCGTGGGGATCTGGGTTGTTAGAATAGATCCTCGGTACCCCTTCCTTGTCGTAAGAGGCGACTATATGGTGCGGTGCTTTGTATGACCATAAAAACGAGATCTCGTGTCATAGCAGGTGTGGAACGTTGAAGATCCCTCCCTGCTCAAAGGTCATAAACGCCGAGCATAGGCCTAAATTCTGCAGCCCTTCACCAGCAATGGTGACGTCTCCTTGTGAGTTAAAGATTCTCGAGCCGGACGTTAAACAATATATAATCAATCAATCAGATACATTTTATCAACTATTGACCATATATGATTATCTAAATATCTTTTCGAAACATCTTATATTTCATAGATGTGTGCAAGGCCTGTAGAGTATACAAGAATGAAAAGAACACAGGTTGATTGCTTTCCATTTGTTCAGCAATGGTTTTACTTAAACAAGAGCAGCCATAGACGGCGATAGTCCCTTTGTAAATGCAAACTGAAGAGAAAACTGATTAAGCAGAAACAAATTTTCAATCATACCAAGTATAATATGCTCAAATAGTTCGCCCGTAATTCCATTATAATTTGAGAGATTTGATGAGTCTTTACCTTTCTTATGAAATGGGGGGAAAATTCCTCCTTTGAAAGCCTCCGACTCGTATCCGTGTTCCAATAGAGAAATAAATATTATTGAAAGTAGTTCAAGTACTACGTTCCCTGCAGACTTAATATATTCTGGTACGATTCCAAATTTAGTTGTGTAGCTTTATAGTGGATTAAAGAACTTCTTCGGGAGTTAAGATAAAGACAGGATGTTCAATATTGGAGATTATTGATTGCATTAATTAGATATCATTGAATATCTGTTCCATATAATTGGATTCAAAGTGAGGATCGTCCTTCAGGACAGCCAGCCATATCTGATCAATAGTTGAGAAGATGAATCTGATTGATTGATTATATATTGTTTAACGTCCCGCTCGAGAGTCTTTCATTCACATGGAGATGTCATCACTGCTGATGAAGGGCTGCAAAATTTAGGCCTATGCTCGGCGCTTATGACCTTTGAGCAGGGAGGAATGTTTAACGTGCCACACCTAGTGTGAGAATGGACCTCGGTTTTTACCGTCTTATCCAAAGGACCGCACCATTTAGCCGCCTCTTACGACAAGCAAGGGGTACTGAGGATCTATTGAATACTGTTAGTTATCTTGACCTTTTCATTCTATCAACCCGGATCCCGACGGGGCAGATGTATCTGGTACTATCATCAAACGTGTTATGGGAAAATCATATTAGTCGTCAATTCTCCGTTATGCAAGGTGTACGGCAGGGAAATATTTTGGTTGACAGTGATCTGGTGCTGCAGTTGGAAAACCCACAGATATCCACCTGTGACATACGGGCTGTCCCAGGGTTATCGATGATATCGCCCTGGTGAATAGCTGAAAAAGCTGTACAGTTCGCCTTAAACATAACCCAACAATATGCAAATAGAGAGCGTTACATCATATACCAAGAAAAAATTGTCATGATAAGAAAGAAGTTGTCATCTCATGGACAATACACGACAAGGAACTTTCAATCTCAAAATTCACATTACATTTCGGAATATTTGATTAAATTAATGTGATTCTCGGATAAACGTTGGGTATCAAATCCAACAGATAAGCAAACATTTTACAGCTTAACTTCAACTTGTCTACATTGGTCGAATGTTCTTCAGCCTGGGACTTGTTATTAGAAGGGGCCTCCGTGGCCGAGTGGTTGGAGCATTGCGCTCAAAATCACAAGGCCTCTCACCTCTAGTCGGCGCGGGTTCGAATATCGCTCGCTCGATATATGTGAGAAAGTTTGCCAGTTTATTTTCGGAAAGTCGGTGATCTCTTCCCGGCTACATTGTATCAGGGTTCTCTCCTCCACCAATAAAATTCGACACCACCAGATAACTGAAAAAATTGTTGAGTGTGGCAGAAAACAACAATCAATCAATCAATGTTATAAGATTTATATCACATATGCGATGCCCAAATTCCTGTATAGTTTGGAAACATTTGGACACATGTCCTTGAACCGTATAATATGTCTTTTCATCGATTCATTCAAAGTCTAACTCGGCGCGCTTCAAGAAGTATTTCTTTCTTATTATTAGTCGCAAACCCACCTGAAGCAGAGATTCACTCCTGGGCATTAAAATTTCTTAGAAATATCATCAGATCAAATAATATGTCTCTGAACGACATTCTAGAATATAGAAGCCAATATAAAAGATCTAGTTTGAAAAGCTGGCTCTCTTATACCAAATAACTCCTAAACAAAGAAAACCGGAAAAGAAAACATGGAAGCGAACGCCAAGAAATCAGCGAACCGTCTAGAAATCAGTGAATAGCTGGAATTAATATCTCGTCGAAGTCTGTTACTCTAAGTCCTAATTGAAATTCAGAACATCAGCCATCTAAAAATATGATTCATACACCCCATCTGGAACTGTGTAGGCAGAGACGTGCATAACACGAAACGTGTAATTACAAAAGCTAGGCTCCTCTCAGGAAGTTTTGTATAATCCAAACTCAGTCGCTCCAACAAAATCCGGGTAGATCATGTCAGATTTGCAAAACAGATAAAGAAAATTATTGTCATTCCCTATTGAAATGTGTTCGTTATTATCCTATAGAAATCTATATATACTGGACAAAAAAAGTTAAGGATCATAATTTTGACCTCAAAACTTTTTATTAACCAAATAATTATTTTGACAAATTTTAACATGTATAGTTTCTCCAATGTGTCCTTAACACATTAGATTTACCTGGTTTCATATTGACGTCATAAGTGCACGATTTTTTCGCCCAAACACAAGCAAGGGGTCAAAATCAAAGTGTGCCAACGTGTATATTGAAATTGAAAAATTGTGATTTTCATTTTATTGTGGGTATTTATTGCTCTAATCGACTCTTATGTGAACAATTATTGACATTAAAAGCCATGAGCCGCCATTTAACTGCTCTGGAAGCTGGTCAGGCAGTAGGTATGCTTCAAGCTGGCCAAGTCCAGAGAACTGTCTCTAGACATTATAATGTGTCCCAAAGTGTGATTTCAAGGTTGTGGAATCGTTTTAGGCAGACAGGTAATGTTTCTGAGAGACCGAGATCAGGTCGTCCAAGGTCCACAACCGCTCGCCAGGATCGTTATATGTCACTTATGGCTCGTAGACACAGGTTTCAGAGTGCTGTCCAACTCAATACTGACTTTCATGCAGCAAATGGGGTGCGCATAACACCACAAACTCTCAGACAGAGACTTCATGCTGCTAACCTTCGGGCTCATCGACCTGCTGTTCGTCCCATTTTGAGGAGAAGACATCGTGTAGCACGACTCAATTGGGCTCAAAATCACATAAACTGGCAACTGTGTCATTGGACGCCTGTTCTTTTCACAGACGAGTCACGGTTCTGCGTGGACTTTCATGACGGTCGTAGGCGTGTATGGCGCATGCGTGGAGAGCGGTACGCTGATTGCTGTGTAGCAGAGAATGATCGTTTTGGAGGTGGCTCTGTGATAATTTGGGCCGGAATCAGTATTGGTGGATGTACTGACTTGCACGTGATTAATGGCAATCTTACCAGTACAATTTACAGGGACGAGATACTGCATCCAATTGTGAGACCTTATGCGGGAGCTATAGGCAACGACTTTGTGTTAATGGATGATAATGCTCGTCCCCACAGAGCACGTATAGTGACAGACTACCTTGCTACAGAGACAATTGAACGTATGGATTGGCCGAGTTGTTCTCCGGATTTAAATCCAATAGAACATGCCTGGGACACGTTGCAGCAAGCTGTTTCCAGACGCCCTGTATTTCCGACAAACCGCCAGGAGCTTACGTTAACTTTACAGCAGGAATGGGCAAGGTTGCCACAAATTGCGTTCCACATGCTCATCAGAAGTATGCAGAGGCGTTGTCGTGCCGTTATACAGGCTCAGGGTGGACATACACCCTATTGATATTGCCTTTATAAAGATTCAAGCATTTGTAATGAAATTTGTTATTGTTGCTCATACCGATTTTCAAACTGTCTTGGGGGGTTACCTGACAATGGTTGCTCTGGCTGCTTAACGTATTGATGAATTTGTAAAAACAGGTTTAAAATGTATTGTTCGATTGTCGTTGAACATTTTAGGTATATATTTAACATAATTTATTTGGCTTTGTTATGAATAAAATAATTCTGAAATCATGATCCTTAACTTTTTTTGTCCAGTATATATTACAGCTCAGACATCTTTTTGTACTCAACGGGAAGCGGACTAACTCCTTTGACCTTATATGAGAGTATATTTTTTTTAATGAATGTGGATGTAACAACATCAGAAGTAAAAAAATCAATTCACTTAGGTAACGCAGTGTGTGTCTCAAGAAGTCTATTTGAAAGTATTCACTGTAGGAGAACGTTATTACTTGAACAAGTCCAAAGTGGCCGAAAGTGAATGCGAAAGACCTGTGATTCTCACTTCTAAATGCCGAGCGTTTGGCGAAGGAGCAATCACTACCTATACTTATATATTATGCCATAGCACGAGAGGGACCCGAACTCACCACCTCCCGGTCACGAAGCGAACGCTATACCACTGAGCTACCACGACCTATCTGTGGAAAAGAGTACCATTTCATTTCCCATAAACCTCAATACAAACCTATGGTCCTCTCTTTGATTAACTATCTTACATTTTCAGGAAAATCCACAGCATTCGAAAGTTCTTGCCAAGCACAAATATAAAAGTAAAACAAACCAAACACACAAGTTATATATATATATATATATATATATATATATATATATATATATTATACTATACTCTCAAAAAAGAAACGCAACATAGGAAATAATAGCATTTACTTCACATATTTCAATAATCATTTACCAAATAAATAAGATAGATAGAAACATGAAACTTGGCACAATTATTGTCCAACGTTCACTTATGTCAAAAATGGACCCCGTTATCACATAACGATCAGTTATCACAGTTCGAGAGTCAATATCTGTTGTGTCCCCCATTACCCTGTAACACAGCTGTAATTCGTTATTTTATTTTTCACCTTGAGGGGCAAATGGGGTGGAGAAATGACGAACAAAAACCTGGTACTCAGTGCCCATGAGAATTCCAACAGACTGTTGGAAGACATGATCGCCAAAGACTACGAAAATATTGTCAATGGGGAACTCTAGCATCTTTTTACTATCAACTTCAGAGTACTTGTGCGTGGAGTCAGTGGTGTTTAACAAAATAATTTTTGGGATGACCAATCGCCCAATATGAATATTGTCCCGTACAATTTTGTTGACGAAGCAACTGTCAATGATGTCAAAAAGTCTAGTCTTTAATTTTTCATGAGGAATGATTGTGTAAAGTTTTATAAAGTCGTACATTTTGATGTTGTAGAATTGACAAAATTTTATTATTTGAAATTTACTAAACGTTCTTTCGAATTTTGTAGAATCCACATTTGATTTACACCACTTCTGGCATATTTTGTGGCACAACACATTTGATGCGTCTCCTTCACTATAGTTAATATTTTCGTGAGAAGCAAAGACAGTAGCATGACAGAATATTTACTGGATCTAGCAACGTATATAAATGTATGTTTTGTGTCATAAGTACTTCGTGCGAATGTGGGTGGTTGGGGTAGGATTTTGCAATAAAAATAAAACGATCCTTGCATCATCTGTAAATTTGGTTTTGCATAAGCCCTTTAGCATCTCTTCACATGTTTTGGCAATGGATTGCATCTAGTTAAATGTTAAATAATATAAATCTCATATCAAAATAATAATGTAATATTATTTTACGAGTTGTATTTTTTATCGTAGCTCATTATTCATCAAATCATATAATATTTGGGATTTATTTGTTTTGCCTATATTTTGAATCATTTATTAGGTTGAAAACACAAGACGCTCATTTTAGCATAAATATTGATGGTATATTTGTTGACAAATAAAAATGGGTATTCAAAACATTTAAGGTGATGACCTCTAAACATATACATGTATATTCCTGCTTCACATATCAAGATGCATTGAGTATTTTGATTGGCAAGTTCCACGGGGTCATTCAAATTCTCCATCATTTTCTAATTTTCAAATATATATAAAATGGTTGAAATTCCAACACTTAAAGCAAATATATTGTTGTTGCACACAATGCACTGAGTACCAGGTTTTTGTTCGTCATTTCTCCACCCCATTTGCCCCTCAAGGTGAAAAATAAAATAACGAAGACTTATTGCACACCAACAATACACAACCAATCATCTCTCAAAAGATGAATTGGCTACTGAATAAATTGCAAAATAATTTCTGGGAACCAAGTTTTTCTATTTAGAAAACGGTCATTTTTCAACTCCCAGTAGGCCACCAGGATAAAATGAAAATACTAAAACCTTATTTCACATCTATAGGACACCACCAATTATCTCCCAAGAGACGATTTGGCTAGTGTGTAAATGTAAAAGGAGTCTGGAACCAGGGATGGTTTTGTCGAAAAAACATCATTTTTACCCCCATCTGGCCCCCAGGATGAAAACGAAATTCCAAAAGCTTATTGCACATCTACAGGACACCATCAATCATCTTCCAAGAGATGTTATGGCTACTTTGTAAATTGTAAAGAAGGTCTAGGAACTAGGTTTTTGTTTTTGTAGGAAAGCATCGTCCTGTTGACCCCCATTGGGCCTCCAGGGTGAAAATGAAAATTTCGATACCTTATTGCAAAACTACAGGACACCATTAATCATTTAAAAGATGATTTGGCTTCTCTGTAAAATGTAAGAGGAGTTCTGGGAACCAGGTTTTTGTAGAAAGCATCGGGGTTTTTATCACCATTTTTCCTCATGGCTAAATTGAACGTTCCAAGACCATATTACACATTTACAGGACACCATCTATTATACTCTAAAAGATTAACTGGTCATACTGAGATTTCAACGCTGTAGGTGAGGTACCACAAAGTACCAATGCTTAGCATTCAGGGACGTAGCAGTGAGGGCTCTTTAACCTGCCGCGACACAGGACCTCAGTTTTTAAGGTCATATCCGAAAGACCTGTAATTTTCTCTTCTAAATGTCAAGCGTTTGGCGAAGGAGCACTCACTAGCTATATTTACGTCTTGGGTTTAATGCGGCCATGGCACGAGCGGGGCTCAAACTCGCGACCTTCCGGTTACGATGCGAACATTCTAACCATTATGCTACCGTGACCAGTTTCTTCAGAAAGTGAAGGTATAATAATGATTATGTTGATATAAAGTGCACGTTACAATGCAAGTATGTACAGGCAAAATATGTAGACTACTCGTATTAAATTATAGTGTGTCATCTATTTCAAAATCACTTTACAGTAAGAAGAATTGTTATAGTTTATTCAGTAAATAACCCAATATAATGAACAATACAAGTGATTATAATGAAAAATACAGAATGATGCAAAAGTACCAATGATGTGCAGCAATTACCCGATAGAATCATCTGTTAATATTATGCTACATCATTAGTACATTTACTTACAGATATACCTACGCATACATTGTACATATCTTTTCAAACGATAAAGTATATCAAATCTACATGATAATTCTTAAACGATATATTTCAAACAGAACATCTGGACGTGACAGAAAAAAATCCGTATGGGGATTCCATTACAACACAATGTCTTTATTAAGACAAAAATTGGTGTTAACTAAAACGGGCATCATGACATCTGAATCTAACTACCCTCTGGGCCGGTCCATTTGATCGTTTTTACTCGATGAAATACAAATACAGATGTAAGGCAATGCATTTATCATCACCACCAAGTTTGACTGTCTTTATAAAAATGTAACATGGACTCGTGTTGCTGTATTGCGTGTGTTTCTTTGTATCATCGTATCACCATCATGTGTCATTTTATCATTAGTATTGTACCATCGTGCCAAAGCTGCGGGAATATGTTAGAATAGGTCCTCAGTATCCCAAGCTTATAAAAGACGACTAAATAGGGCGGTCCTTCGGATGAGACCGCAAAAACCCGTGTCAAAGCAATTGTGGAACGATAAAGATTCCTCCCTGTTCAAAGACCATAAGTGCCAAGCAAAGGCCTAAATTTTGCAAGCCCTGGACCGGCAATGGTAGCATTTCCATGTCAGTTAAAGATTATCGAGAGGGACATTAAAAATATGTCGCAATAGCTTAGTGGTAGAGCGTTCCCTTTGCAATTAGAAATTAGAAATGCATACAATTTGAAAAAAAGATGTACAATGTAATAAAAAAGTTATTGGCCGAAGCTCGCACTGGGTTCGCATGTACCAACAAAAAATTTCATGCAAGAATATACAAATACAAAAGTCATAGAAGGAAAATATTACACAATAAAAGCCAAAGTTGGTGTCAAAATATTACACAATAAAAGCCAAAGTTGGTGTCACTTAAAAAGCAGTCGTAAATTTCAAACATACAATCAAGGTAAAATAACTTGCAAAAAGCAAAGCTCTTTCTTAAACAAGAAGCTGGATAAATAGTAATTTAAAATTTATCTTGAGGCATATCACAACAAAGAGGCTTTCACTAAATAAGATAAGACAAATAGGTTTTACTAGTAATACGTAAACACACTGTAAAACTTCAGTTCTACCAATAAAGAGAGCTGAGCCAACACGGAAACAAGAAACACCGGACATAAGATTTGCATGATTATTGAAACACAAATCCAAGGTATGGCTTGACGGAAAATGTTATAAAACCGTTTGTTACAGAATAGTTATACATGTCAACTATCCTGTTGTATAAACTTTTCAATGCTATCTCTTCTCACATTACCAAATTCGCCATCATTGAAAACTAAAAGCTGTCTGTTTTCGTTAAACAGTTTAGTGAGGAGAATGCCAAGAACAGACTGGTCAGAACTATGACAATGGAAAAGCTCGGTCATACTCGAACAAGTAAGAAACTTTTTGGAGTTTGGAAAATCCATACAACCATACTGAAGTGCACATGATACCCATGGCTGTTGCAATACTTTCAGTGTGAAAAGAGAACGTTTTATTGCGACCCAACCACCTTGTACCTCTGGGTAGTTAAACATGCAGGGCTCCTCTTTTAGAAAGTCAAACAGAATCTTGTTTGTGCGAACAGCTATAGAACCACCTCCACCGACAACCTGAATTCCATAGTACATAGTTCTTTCGAATAATCTATAAACATTTTCCTTCAATCGAATAGAGGTATCGACCCACATAACAAAATCGAATTCTTGCAACATCATCTGTATAATAACGGGTTTCCATGCGAAACCCCGAAGAAATTTCATGTGAGGGGGATAATTTTCAAAGGGAAATTTCCTCACATCACAGTTACATAATTTCCGTACAATTTGTCTGTTTTCTTCGCTCAATCCTAGATCAAAGACTACAAATTTTAAATTAGGGTACATTTTTCGAACAGGGTTATTAATAGTATTGAAGAGACCAATCGCCTCGCGGTAATGATTGTCTGAAAACCCTGTCACAATGGTGGGTATTGTTGAATTCTCCTTTCGTTTTGTCAAGTCGACTATTCCCCTTTCATCCAACTGCAAACGTTGAAGATACTTACCAATATGGGTAAAATTGTAACTGCTCACTCCTTTTACATTTTCAGCTAACGATTTCTTAAAACCCGGGTTTCTAAACGATTTACAATCCGGAATTTCAACTTCACTTTTAAGTTTTTGTCCTCGTTTCTTTCCTTCGATTAATATTTTATTCTGCAAATTATATATGTTTTCCTCCAGTTGTATTTTATCAATTTGGATTACATGCTCTGAAATTATATCATCTATGATACTTTTTATATAGTATCCAACTGAAGTCGACAGCAACAGCCACCATGAAAGACATCCACAGACTACTAAAATGCCAAACGGAGCAATTCGTCGATAACAGTATCGCACCATACCTGAAAAGAAGGAATTAGTGAATTAACTAGACCTTCAGAGATGGCAAATCTTAACCAATCTTTTTTGTACGTAAAATGGAGTTTAAAATGATATGTTTCTATACTTCATGCAAACGATGTCAGGATGTAATTTGTAATGCATTGTTTAGACGTCAGTTGCAAATGTTGGACTTCTTAAATCGTAATAATTATCCATCTCTTGTATAAAATTTAATGCAGAATTTCCTAGCGCGCATTTCCTGATTTGTTTGATAATACGCCTTCCCTGATTTGTTTGATAGCGCGGATTCCCTTACTTGTTTGAGACAGTGACCACTATTTCCTGCATCCTTCAATGATATTGCTATTCGAACTGATCAAGAATTCTATATTTCATTGTATTTTACATATGCAGTACTTTATTGTCAGTTTTTTAAATAGATATTTCACATAATAATCATTCAGATACTAGTATTTTAAAATTATTAATTATAAAATATTTCATATACATAGATAACGATAATCATAATTTAATACTTTGAAGAGAGCTTGATTGATTGATTGATCGATTGATTGATTGATTATATATTGTTTTACGTCGTGCTCGAGAATTTTTCACTCATATGGAGACGTCACCATTGCCGGTGAAGGGCTGCAAAATTTAAGCCTATGCTCAGCGCTTATGTCCTTTGAGCAGGGAGGGATCTTTAACGTGCCACACCTGCTGTGACACGGGGCCTCGGTTTTTGCAGTCTCATCCAAAGGACCGCCTCATTTAGTCGCCTCTTACGACAAGCAAGGGATACTGAGACTCTATTCTAACAACCCGGATCCCCACGGGGCGAAGGGGGCTTCATGAAATATTGATTTTATCATGAAAATAAAAAAAAAAATGAAGTTGATGAATGATCGCACCGTGTATATATATATATATAGATAGATAGATAGATAGATAGATAGATAGATAGATAGATAGTTTGATTGTTGTGGGGGGTTTTTTTTTGGGGGGGGGGGGCTGCATGGTTATTCTTGTGCATTAACTGTTGATGTATGAGATTATTCCAATAGTTCTCGTATCACTTGACGACTTGACTTGCGACAGGTGTGGTACGACATAAACTGCAATGCAATATTTACAGAGACCTTATTATTTCTCAGAAGAGTTATTTTAAATAAACATATATACAATGAAAAGGCCAAGATAACTAACAGCACTCAATCTCGTAATTCCTATGGAAAATACAAATCAGAGCGATGGGCAAACACGGACTCCTGGCCACAGCAGAGGTGAAACCAGGTGCCCAGGATTAGTAAGCATGCCCTGTCGACCGGTCACACCCGCCGTGAACTCTATATTCAGATCAGGTAAACGGAGCAATCCGTAGTCAGAATCAGTATGTCAAGAATGGCCTAACAATCGGTATAAAACACATCATACAACAATTGACTTAATAGTAAGTTGTAATGGTAGACTAGATCGTTATAACGGCCATAAAATTTGGAAAATGCTGACTTTAGACGAGACTATACAAACCCCTGTAACATCAATGTCTTTGTCAGTAGCTCGCCTCGATTTAAAAACTGATCATATGCAGAACAAGCTCTTGCGTATCGAATCAGTTGGGAGATATAAACACCATATGCAGGTGATGATGGAATATTGCGTCACATAAATAAGAGAAGTTGACGATGGAGAAATTAAAATCATCCCGTGTGTCATAAAGTTGAGTTGTTAGTTTGCCACCGGCATCTATTTTCAGTAAAATATCTAAGTACGAAGCAGAAGTGGAAGACTTTGTGGTGTCTTTTATTTCAAGTTCACAAGGATATATCGAATCGACATATGAATGGAAATGATCATTGTTAATAGACAAAACGTCGTTGGTATATCTAAATGTGGGACTGAAGCCCACAAGAAGAGAGTTTTTCTTCTCATGTAAAAGCTTTTGAATGAATTCTGCTTCATAAGAATATAAAAATAGGTCAGATAACAAAGGAGCACAATTCGTGCCCATGAGAATTCCAACATACTGTTCGAAGACATGATCGCCAAAGACTACGAGAATATTGTCAATGAGGAGCATCTTCTTAATATCAACTTCAGAGTACTTGTGCTTGGATTCAGAGTGGTGTTTATCAAAATAAGTTTTGGAATGACCAATCATTAAATATGAATATTTTCTTTTACCATTTTTCTTGACGAAGCAACTGTCTATGATGTCAAAAAGTCTAGTCTTTAACTTATCGTGAGGTATGGTCGTGTAAAGTGTTGTAAATTCATACGTTTTAATGTTGTAAATTTGAGAGAAGTTTTGTGATTTCAAATTCACTAAAAGTTCTTTAGAATTTTTAAGAATCCACATTTGATTTACGCAACGTCTGGTATATGTAGTAGTACAGTACGTTTGAAGTTTTCTTCACTGCAGTTAACATTTTCGTAAGTAGCAAAGATAGGGGCTCGGTAGATCATTTACTGGATCCAGCAATGTATCTTTGTTTGTAAAGGTTTTTGTGGAGTTTGGGGATCCAGTATAGGGTACGGTAACTCATATTCATCCGATTCATTGACTGGGATATTAAATGTATTTAAACCTGAAGCATGATTTTTGAAGAATTTCATCTTTTGAAAGGGCAGTTGGAGTATACGTGCGATCAATAAATGTGGAATTAATGGCCAGTTCGTCTAGAATGCAGTTGTAATAATGAGCCTTACAAGCAAATACAATGTTGTTGCCAGCTTTGTCAATTGGAACCAAAGCGTATTCCTCGTGTAACCTATCTAACTCTTTTATCACTTCTAATTTTCTAAACACAGAAGGATAGATGGTATGCATTTTTTTTGACATGTCTGATACGGGATTTCGAAATATCTGTTATACTTTTTATCCATTCTGACAATGTATCAAGTTCTCTTCAGATTTAGCCAATCGTATGGCACAATCTTCGACAGAATTCATAATAGAGATGAAGTTCTGTCGCCAATTGAAAGACCGAGGTTCTCTGAATTTAGGACCTGTTGAAATAAGTGATTTTAGATCTTCATTGTTAACTAAATCAACATTACCACTAATGACATGTCTAGATACAGATACTATCCCTGAATGAGGAAATATGATAAATGATGTAAGCAACATTTCGAAAAATCTACCTAATAATTTTACAATTATCACCACTTTGATCTAGCATCTGTTGACATAAAGGAGCCGACCCAGTGGTGTAATTTTTTGATATTTGATATTGACGTTTTTCTTGCTGTTGTATGCATAGAAAAGACGACACTTTCGGTTGTTTGCTTTCAAAGTGTGAGTATATTATCGTACTCAGATTGGTTGTACAAAACTATTCACATATGATTATGTTCGAATCTGAAGAGCAGTCCTAGTGGCCCTAAGGTTGTTATGGTGATGTGATGTTCTACTCTACAAGATAGTTAGTAGTATATTCATTTATGATTTTATAGAAGAGACTAAGCCTATGATTTCTTCTGATGATTTTCTAAAGGTCCCCATTCCAATTCAGTATACAGTTTACTTCTTGAAGAATTATATCTCATTCCCGTAATTATTCGTGTTGCTTCAATTTGTACATCTAATAATTTTAAATCTTGTAAGCTGCATCCATGCCATTCAACAATAGATATTCTAGTACCTGTCTGATGAAAGAAAAATACTTTTAAGAAGGGATTTTCTACTAAGTGTGTATTTGAGCATTCTAAGAATGTTGAGAGTTTGAAAACTTTTTTGATAGATTCATTGAATATCTGATGACCAATTTCCATTAGACTTAAATTGAAGGCATAGATATGAGTATGCTTGTCACAATTTGTAACTGGTTTACCTTGAGTACCAAAATAGATTGTAAATTTAGGATAGAATATTGATTTCGGGTAAAATCAACAGTTACTGTTTGGATTAAAATCCAGTGCCCACTGTGCAGACCAGCGTCTGGTACTTTCTAAATCAGATGTCTATGATTGTTTTGAACTAATTACATCAGCATCACTAAAAGAAACAGAGATGTGTCATCTGCAAAAAAGCCTTTTATGATTTACTAAATTAGAATTTGTCATTTAGGTATTGCGCTGGTGTATTGGTTGTCTGGGTAGCGTAGTGGTTAACGCAGTCGCTTCCCACCGCTGCGAGCCGAGTTCGATTCTCAGGATTGGCAGTGGTTGTATGTGAGAGGGTATTCGTGAGTTTTCTCTGGGGACTTCTGTCTCCTAACACATCAATGACCCCTTTACGCCAAAATCTGAGCCGACGAGAAGCATTAATACAAGTTGTAGAACTTGCTTGTTAATTGTCTATAAAGTAAAGTGATTCATGTTTACAAAAATAAGAAAGGTCCTAGTACAGAGCCTTGAAGCACTCATGCTTCAGTACCCTTATATGTTGATGAATAACCATCCATTACTACCTCCTGAACTCTGTCACTTATATTTGAATAGTTCTCAGTCCAATGATATAGATTATTCTGATCTAAATGTGACAAGGACCTAATATAAGACTTTAATTATTCATGCTTTAATATAAAACTCTGGTAGAGGGTTCAAATTGAACCTGTTCAAAACCCTGAACATTACACGATATATATGGATGTAGGGATCATGGTGGGTGTGACCGGTAGACAGGGGGTACTGACTCCTCTTAGGCACCTAAACAATCTCTGGTTTGTCTAGAGGGTCGTGTTTGCCCATCTCTCTGATTTCTACTTTCTATAGGAATACTGTTAGTTATCTTAGCCTTCCATGTAGCTGCTCTCGTTCAAATGTTAGCACTGTGAGTTAGTTTCACTAGAAAGCGATATTGGTCCCACTCTAGGGCATAAACCCCTGACCCAGGGGTCATGATTTTCATAATTTAGGTATATATTCGCGGACATCATAATAATTTATTTAGTTTGACTGGGAGTAGAGAAGCTTTTCTAAGAATTAAATTATCTTTACTATATTGCTATATTGACCCCACCCTAGAGACTGAACCCCTGACAAAGGGGCCATGAATTATACGATTTTGGTAAAGGACTTCATGGACATTATAACTATGCATTTGGTTTTTCTTGAACATGTGGGAGTAGAGAAGAGGGTTTTTTTTTTTAACGTTTGACAACTTTTTTGCACCAAATCTCCACCCATGAGGCCATGTGGGAACTAAAATTATTAATTATGTCAATTTACTTTCTTGCTTATGGTGTGTATATCTCCCAGTTGATTCGATACGCGAGAGCATGCCATCCGTATGAGAATTTTTTAAAGCGAGATCAACTACTGACAAAAAAGTTGACGTTGCAGGGTTACAACGAAACTCTTTTGAAGTCATCATTTCGCAAATTTTACGGTCGCTATAATGATCTTGTTTGCGATTACAAAGTGTCTCTGGGATATATATTGAATGATTTGTTTCATACCCTTTGTTAGACTGTCATTTTTCATACTAACTTTGACTACGGGTAATCCCGTATACATATTTTCGATTGAGGGCTCACGGCGAGTGTGACCGGTCAGCAGAGGGTGCTTACTCCTCCATGGCACCTGATCCTACCTTCGCTTTGTCGGAGGTCCGTGTTGCCCTACACTCGAACTTGTATATGTCTTGGGGATTTATGATTACGATTTACACATTGTTTACTTCGCTATTCGATATTTCTTCTTATCTTAAAGACGTTTTACATCAAAAATAGTTTTCAAGAAGTTAAAAATGAAAAATTGTTAACGGACGAAACCAACAATAGGTAACCTGAGTGACTTAGGTGACCTAATAAGAATGGAACACGGAAATATTCAGAATTTGTGATCAGCCATTCAGATAAGGCATTTTGTTTGACCGTTTCTTACACACTGTTTTTCACTACGGATTACTTCGTTTGCCTGATCAAGATATGTCTCACGGCGGGTGTGACCGCTTACTCCTCCTAGGTACCTGATCCCACCTCTTTATGTCCAGAGGTCCGAGTTTGTCCAACTCTTAATTTTGTATTCCTTATAGGAGTTATGAGATTGATCAATGTTTGTTATTTTCATCATTTTAATACGCATCAGTCTAATTTTTACGCACAAGTACTTTAATTCAAAATTGATATTAAAAAGATCCCGGAGTTCTTCCCTGACAGTATTTTGGGCTTTTGGGGGGGGGGGGGGGGTTGTGAGCATGTCTTCCAACGGTTTGTTGGAATTCCTGTGGCACAAATTATGATTCTTATTAGCCTGCCTGTTTCATATTCGTAAGAGGCAGAATTTATTCAGAAGCTTCTACACGAGAAGAAATCCTGTTTTGGCCTTCAACTCAACTTTTAGATATATCGACCATGTTTTATCTATTAACAATGTTCATTTTCATACATATGTTGATACGGCATATCCCAATGATCTCGAAATAAAAGACACCACATTCTTCCATATCTGCTTCATGTCTGGATACTTCATTATACACAGACATTAAAGGCAAACTTACAACTCATCTTTACGACAAACGGTATGATTTCAGCTTCTCCATTGTCAATTTCCCATATTTATATGGCAATATAATTCCATTATTACCTGCATATGATGTTTATTCTCTGAAATGATTCGATACGCGAGATCATGTTCAGCGTATGACGGATTTTTTTTTAATCAAGGCATATTACTGTCAAATAAATTGATGTTACAAGGATTTGAACAGTCTCGTTCGATGTCAGTATTTTACAAATGTTATGATAGTTGTAATAATCATTTTTGCAAATAGAACCTGGTGTTAGGTTGAATGCTGTCTGACGTGTTTCATACGAATGGCTGGGTCGTTATTGACACACTGATTGTGACTATGGATTACTCCGTTTACCTGATCAAGATAGAAGGCTTACGGCTGGTATGACTGATCAACGGGGTGCTTACACCTCTTAGACCAGTGTGTCCAGGGGTCCGTGTTTGACCTGCCTTTTATTTTGTATTCTTTATAGAAATTTATGAGATTCACTGTTCATTACCTTTACTTTTTGTCCGTTTTGTTATATGTCATATGTCAAATGCAGATGAGTGATTTGTGCAGCCCGTGCCCTGTGGCCATATCAAAGTTAACTTTTGTGTAGACGGAGCATGGTAACCAACTTTTAGTCATATACATATAATAAACAAAAACTCTGTTTTGTTTTAGCTGTCTCAGATTTAATCAAGGTACTGGTAGATATACAGGGATACAAGAATATGTAGATTCTTTGATCTTAAGGACCAATATTACCCTCACACTGAGAAGTAGATCAATGTTATATTTTGAAAGACCAATCGTACTGAACAGTATAGTTTAAGAAGAATTTAAAATTGGCTTCTAAAATGAAAACAAAAAACCTCTTCTTCACACTAAGTTGAATTAATTGATCATTTCAATCATATGAGTCCTTCCTTGCAAAAAGGATACTTATCTTATCCAACAATGTTTTAAAACGTCATAATGAAGAAAAGTAACGTTACTTTAGCAAACATGTAAAGAAAGACGTCATGATCATCAATCAACAGTTTATTGTCATCTCTGATCTGCAATATCTTAACAAGCAATTTTGCTCTAAAATTTTGAGGGATTGCTGTCTATAGTTCATACTTTAGCTCTCACTAATTACATAAGGGCCCTTTTGTTTGAAAGGGTCCCATTAATTACACATGTGAATGCCCCCTTTTTACCAATAAATATGTAGAAAATATTATTTATACTTACTCTCATGTGGTGATCACAATATTATACACTATGTTAATGATCTTTAGTGTGACAAAATCTACGTGTACATTAAGTACTTATATGATGATGTATCTGTATATAATTTGTAAACTAATTAGTATGCATATGTTATACATGTATTTGTGGGTTGTAAGCTGATTAGCTGTACAGCTTGAGGAAATAGAGACTAGGTCTTGTCGTAGCTGCATACGACGATAACAGATTGACTATTGGTTTGTAGGCTCTGTTAGTTAGTTTTGATATGTTGAATTATCAAATCATATAATAAACCAATTTTTGACATTCAGATCACAGATTTTACAGTGATAGTATGTAGATATTTTTTTTTCTTTTGACGATTTTGCCTTTTTCCTTTCACATACGCGTTACTTTTAGAGCCTTGCTTCGCGACATTATGAATTCATCTAACGTACTATGCAGAGAAACTTTTTGTTGCAATTATATTGAGGTCAAACCTTATTTTTCCTATACTAGCTGTACACATGTCAATATTGAAAACATACAAGATTTTATTCTATATTCTAGATTTTATTCTATATTCTAGATTGCAAGAATATGTTGTATTTGTATATAGGTGTCCAGAAATGGTAGTGACCATTCTAATATGTAATAGCGAAAAATATGTAATTGCTAAAAACAGCCTAATGTTCTTACATTCAGGTTTATTATTTGTGATATTTGCAAACAAACTTAATCTGAAGAGGGGGGCTTCCGTGGCCGAGTGGTTAGAGCATCGGGCTCAAAATCACAAAGCCTCTCACCTCTGTCGGCGCGTGTTCGAATCTCGGCCGCGGCGTTATGTGAGCAAGTTTGCCAGTTTACTTGCGGAAGGTCGGTGGTCTCTTCCCAGGTACATTGTATCTGGGTTCTCTCCTCCACCAACAAAAACTGGACACCACCAGATAACTGAAAAATTGTTGAGTGTGGCGGAAAGCAATAATCAATCAATCAATCAATTAATCTGAAGAATATTTTCCAATATTTACATTTCAAATGTTTTTGCATTTGATATCTTTTCAAATTGTAATGATTGTCATTTCCTCATGGATGCGCTGGAGTTGGAAACAATATGTGTATTAATGTTGATAAATATGGTGTGTCCATTTTAATGGTTGGTAATTCTGATAGAAATGATGTAGATTGTAAATATAAGAATTAAATTTCATTTTTTCAAACGCATGAGGATATACGACTTTTACAAATAAAAATGAATAATAATTAAATTTATTTTCAATGTGAGGAAAGAGTGGAAAGGGTGAGAAAAATATATATCTAAAGTAAAATATGACCAAAATTGTTGAGACGTTCGATTTGATAGAATTTCGAATTAAACGAATATAACTTGTTAGATGAAATTTGGTTGTAATTCTATCGAATCAATAGTACTGAGGAATCAGATGAGATGGCTTGGGTCACGCGATTTCATTGACCAGTCAGACTTCCGAAACCATAGGGAAATGCAATTTGAAAATCTCATTATACTTCACCCATGGGTGGGTAGTCCCAATGGATGAGTATCTGGATCAGTACTAATTTGATTTGATAGAATTATAACCAAACTTCATTTAACAAAGTATATTCGTTTAATTTAAATTTTACCTAATCAAACTGAGGAATATGGGATTTCAGAGGAGATGCATTTGTCTATAAAGCTATAAATCCATTAGAATAACAACAGAAAACGTTTTATGCATAACTCTTTATCAAAATCACCATGTCAAATTTTTATAAACTATTCAAAACTTATGAAAAGTACTGACATTGTTCCATCCAGCTTTACGCATAATTATGTCTTTTGGCACTCCTGCTCAGTCAGCTAGACGAGGCTGTCCTCGTCGAATGTGGAGAAACTTTTGCCACATCAATTTCTGAAAACACCATTGTATCTTTTATACATCGACTTTTATACATCGACTGATGGTGTCTCTTTCAACACCATTATGTGGTTTCATAGAGCGTACAAAAACATCAGTCCTCGAAGTTTTTTTTTTATTATTATTTTCTCTACATGTGCATTCACAATTTCTACAATACACAATTCTTTTCTGATATACTTTGTTAGCGTTACACTGTTGCCATGTTTTCCTACCTACTTTCTACAAACTGAGTACATGTAACAATTGTATATATTTTGAACATTTGCAGTGTTTGACCCCGCTGTCCTGTCCATAAAACAGACAACTTCAATGTTTCACAAGTCGCCTTTTAAAGATAATTTTCGAAATGGAAGCCAATTTTTCAAAGATTCTAAAACTACAGATACATCCCATGTACACTATATTTTTTGGCAATAATGGTCTCTGAACAAAAAAAAATCCTTCAAATATCTTTTAACTAATGAACGTGATCCAATAGATTATTGACTATTAAGTAATAGCAATAAAGATATAACAGATCTAACAGTGTTAAATGTATTATATGTCAAAATTTGATCAAATAAACTATTTCAAAAAACCACAATACATGATTTTCAGTGAGATCAAATTAATTTGTTTTCACGACAAAACTGCATCCATCTCTTGTTAAATATCTAGTACTGCTTTTATTCCGCTTCGTCTTTCATATTTTACAACACGTCCTCATCATACCACCTTGGATATGCAATGCACCAAAACCATATTTCCCTGGCCAACTGATTCAAATTTAAAATTCTGCCTCCCATCTTATTAATGTAGTGTATTGCTACCATGTTGTCAATTCTTAATATGGATACGGGTGTTCAGTGGTGTATTATAAAAGGTTTTCAAAGTGAGAAATACGGCTTTAAGTTTCAGATAATTAATGTTATGATACTTTCCAGCAAATAACCCCACCCCGTTTCTTTTTTTAACCTAAAACACATCTACCCCATCCATTTTGATAATTGTTCGTTTCAAATACGATGTCTACTGTTCGTACCACAATGTCTTTACAACTAATGCTATTATTTTCGCACTATCATCCAATTTCTCCTATAGTTCCTACTGTCAACAAAATCGTTTGATCATAATTTCCCTCGGATTCTTTTAGCATGTTATCCTTAAACAATTTCAGTACTCTGTAGTTCAATGATGCTTTCTGAACATTCTGTTCAGGAGCCCCATATTGCCGATAAGCTGTGTTAATTCTTGGATAGTGATTTTACGTTTGTTAATGGCATTTGTATCAAACTTTGAATTTCTTCAACCTTTCTGGATGTAAGTGAAACAGTCATTTTCGTTTGATTTATATGAAATTCCAAAAACGTTATCGCTTGTACAGGGCTCAACACTGATATTGTGGGATGAATAGTAAACCTGAAAATTACGAGAAGGAAATGGAGATATGTCGGCGATTTGCTAAGGAAAGATCAGCACGACATCACCAGAGAAGCTATCTTCTGGACAGCTGACGGGAAAAGAAAGAAAAGAAGGCCAAAACAACATGGCGTAGAACAACGGAATGTGGACTAAAACAGATAGGATTGCTCCGTTTACCTGATCGGAATATAGGGTTCATGGCGGGTGTGACCAGTCAACAGGGGATCCTTGCTGCTCCTAGACACCTGATCCCACCTCTGATATGACCAGGGGTCCGTGTTTGCTCATCTTTCTGATTTGTATTTTCTATAGGAATTACGAGATTGAATACTGTTAGTTATCTTGGCCTTTTCATAGGGTTAACATGGCAAACGGTGGCAGCTAGAGCAAAGGACAGAACTGGGTGAAGGACTGTGTGGCTGCCTTATGTACCACAGCGCACGAAGAGAATTAAGTAACTAAGTAAATTACCAAACAATATAGAAGTATAAACCACATTATTTGAACAATCTTCGTCACTATCAAACTTTTAAAATATCATCAATGTATAGTCCACTTTCAAATTCATGCTTAACATACTAAAAATCGGTTTGATCAGTTTTGTAAAAACACTTGGGGTAAAAGATAATCCATTTAAGAGGTACGTATACTGAAAACACCGTCTTTTCTATATAACCTTTAAGCGTTTGCAGTGTTTTGGCACAGAATAATATGCATTTTAATGGTCTGCTGAAGCAAACCAACAATCAGTTTCACAAAACACAAAGTACTTCTTAAATGATGGTACTGAATATCATTCTTTAAATGTTGTAAATTGAAAACTCGTATGTACCGTCCTGTTTCTTTCTTGTGAATATGTTCGAAATTAATCATTATCATCCCTTGTAACAATAACTAATGTTTCTCAAAGAGTGAACCAATGGCATTGGTAATGTTAACATCTTTTTTTTCCCTTGTTGTTGTTATTGGTCTTGTTTTGTTTTTTCTTTTTTTTTTTCTTTTTTTTTTTTATTTTAGAAATCTTATTTGAAGTGGTATTTTTCATGCTTAGGAGGATTGCATAAATTCAATTCTAACTTATATCCAAACAAAGTTTGCAAAAATCATCTGTCAGAAGTTAAATCTTGCCAGATGGTATTTGAAATTGGACACTAATTATAAATTTTCCTGCGCGAAAATTTTCAGGAATATTGTAAAATTGTGTTTTTAATAAGTCAGATGTCTTATAATACAATTTACTTACATTGTGATAGTGTAAACATGACGACACAGAGACATCAGGCGCTATTTTTTTTTTTTTTTTTTTTTTGGTGCTGGACTGGAGATTGGGGGCCTTCTACCCTTGTTTCTCCCTTGAAATAACCATTGTTCTACTCCTGTCTGTAGGAATGACCAAATGAAACATCTGTTTTGTTTCCAGGTTTGTTGAAATGTCTTAAATATTCAGTTCCCTTGTTGAAGGCATATGGGGATGTTTCCATTTCCATGTAATTTCCTGTAAACTTTCTTTGAAGCTTCTATCTCCGTGATTTTGTCATCTGCATTACATTACTAAAACAAACCTGAATGTTGTTGTAATCGTTACATAAAGGTTTGTAAGACTATCGCAATTCAGGCCGAATTAGGAATCTTCTGTTATGAGGCAAGTCGATGAATGTTAATTGTAACATTTGCACTGCATCTTGAGCTAAAACAAGACATTCGTCCGTTTCTTTGAATTTTTTTTTAACAATCCAAATGTTGGAATGAAAGCTTTAAGTAGAATATATTGAATTTATTTTAGGGTTTAAAGTCTAAGGTTTCTTGGATGTTATATTTCCTCATTAATTTTGGAGACCATCATATTGGTGCAATATTCCGGTCTATGGTGTTTATCACAAAGTGTTATCGCCTTTTCTGATGATAGTCTCTGGTGAAAAGTACCATTCAGTACTTTAGCAAAGGCTGCGCTAAGGTCTGGTGCCGTACTGTTCTCTGATAGCATGATTCCAGTGATCCGAGGTAGGCAAATCACTTTCCTTTGCCCTTAATATCAGGTTTTGGATAGAAACATTATCTGTGTTGTTTTTGTGCTCCGCCTCATCATCACTCATATGACCGACAATTTTCTGTCCTTTACTAGGCACTGGAAATGTATGTAGTTTAGTAATTTCATTTATAGATTCATAAACAAAATAATATGTTGCATTTTGTATATCATTATTTAATATAATACATTGTCTTTCAATTTAAACATCAAATCATGGATTATATCCATTGTAGTTGACATGAACAGCCACTGAAAGTAAGGGGTGCAAAAAAGTTTCACAAGTTTAATAGCGTGTATGACTGCCATTGAGAATATTGTGATTAAATGGAATGACGTGCTGAGTGCAAACTCGGCACGATAGTGTACGCCGGTCAAATTGACCTCAACGATCACAAAGAGGGTCCTTCCAAGTGTTGTAAATCCACCCAGATCATGCTCTCCCTCCTTCGCATTGGAGGCACTGAATAATGCAGGTGTCAATGTAATTTTATCCCACACGACGATAAGCCCGAACATGACCGCCAATGTTGTCGAGATGAAATATCAACTCATCTGTAAACGGAACTTTCGCCCAATCTAACTTATTGAAACTACGCAATCTGTTCCTCACAGTACGAGGACTTACCGTCGATGTCCAGAGATGTTTCTACCAGTCAAAGAAGCCGATTGGAATGGATTACATAAATGAGACGTTCATATATATGTATCTTGCCGACGTGACGTCACGGGCGTCCTAATCAGTTTGCTGATATTGTCTTCATAAAGTATTGACAGTGTTAATATGAACTCGAAACTGATTTGCCACATTGTTTTGAGACATCACAGCTCCCAGCATTCCAGTGGCACACAAACGAACATTTTCAATCAAACATCTTTCAATCAAAATTTTATTCAAAAAAGACAACATTTTTCTGTTCCAATGCATTAAATACTCTCTATGAATGCAAAAGATAAGATAATGTACAGTACTCAATCTCGTAATTCTTATAGAAATTACAAATAAAACACGGATCAGTGGTGAGACCAGATGTGGGGTCAGATTGCTACAAGGAATATGCAAGGAATTCTAATCGATTATTAACCACGTGTAGATTAGGGTCGAAACTCCAGAAAAGCGCGATGTGTTATCAAGGTGAATCGAACGCGATATTAAACAAATTGTGTACTCAAACACGTGTTTAGTATATCAAACTATGCCTTTGAAAATAAAGAGCTATCAACAAATATTTTATGTATGTATTATGTAACTTTACAGCATACACAGTTTCTTTTTCCTGCTAGTATATATATACTGGACAAAAAAAGTTAAGGATCATGATTTCAGAATTATTTTATTCATAACAAAACCAAATAAATTATGTTAAATATATACTTAAAATGTTCAACGATAATCGAACAATACATTTTAAACCTGTTTTTACAAATTCATCAATACGTTAAGCAGCCAGAGCAAACATTGCCAGGTAACCCCCCAAAACAGTTTGAAAATCGGTATGAGCAACAATAACAAATTTCATTACAAATCCTTGAATCTTTATAAAGGCAATATCAATAGGGTGTATGTCCACCCTGAGCCTGTATAACGGCACGACAACGCCTCTGCATACTTCTGATGAGCCTGCGGAACGCAATTTGTGGCAACCTTGCCCATTCCTGCTGTAAAGCTAACGTAAGCTCCATTTGTCGGAAGTACAGGGAGTCTGGAAACAGCTTGCTGCAACATGTCCCAGGCATGTTCTATTGGATTTAAATCCGGACAACAACTCGGCCAATCCATACGTTCAATTGTCTCTGTAGCAAGGTAGTCTGTCACTATACGTGCTCTGTGGGGACGAGCATTATCATCCATTAACACAAAGTCGTTGCCTATAGCTCCCGCATAAGGTCTCACAATTGGATGCAGTATCTCGTCCCTGTAAATTGCACCGGTAAGATTGCCATAAATCACGTGCAAGTCAGTACATCCACCAATACTGATTCCGGCCCAAATCATCACAGAGACACCTCTAAAACGATCATGCTCTGCTACACAGCAATCAGCGTACCGCTCTCCACGCATGCGCCATACACGCCTACGACTGTCATGAAAGTCCACGCAGAACCGTGACTCGTCTGTGAAAAGAACAGGCGTCCAATGACACAGTTGCCAGTTTATGTGATTTTGAGCCCAATTGAGTCGTGCTACACGATGTCTTCTCCTCAAAATGGGACGAACAGCAGGTCGATGAGCCCGAAGGTTAGCAGCATGAAGTCTCTGTCTGAGAGTTTGTAGTGTTATGCGCACCCCACTTGCTGCATGAAAGTCAATATTGAGTTGGACAGCACTCTGAAACCTGTATCTACGAGCCATAAGTGACATATAGCGATCCTGGCGAGCGGTTGTGGACCTTGGACGACCTGACCTCGGTCTCTCAGAAACATTACCTGTCTACCTAAAACCATTCCACAACCTTGAAATCACACTTTGGGACACATTAAAATGTCTAGAAACAGTTCTCTGGAGTTGGCCAGCTTGAAGCATACCTACTGCCTGACCAGCTTCCAGAGCAGTTAAATGGCGGCTCATGGCTTTTAATGTCAATAATTGTTCACCTAAGAGTCGATTAGAGCAATAAATGCCCACAATAAAATGAAAATCACAATTTTTCAATTTCAATATACACGTTGGCACACTTTGATTTTGACCCCTTGCTTGTGTTTGGGCGAAAAAATCGTGCACTTATGACGTCAATATGAAACCAGGTAAATCTATTGTGTTTAGGACACATTGGAGAAACTATACATGTTAAAATTTGTCAAAATAATTATTTGGTTAATAAAAAGTTTTGAGGTCAAAATTATGATCCTTAACTTTTTTTGTCCAGTATATATTAGAAACAACAAACACCGGTCCTCTGTCAAAACCAAGGAATATTGACCAGCGGCTTCACATTTCAATGACAGTAATCACCAATGGGAGGAACAATAATGGTAGCTCAGTGGTAGAGCGTTCGCTTCGTAACCGGGATGTAATGAGTTCGAGCTCCACTTGTGCTTATGAGGGATGTTCCAAAAATAATGACCCTTGGCTGTTTTCACCCACATTTATTAATCATTGATCCTTTTATTCGTCCCTACCCTTCTAAGTACTCACCCTTTGCATGAATGCACTTTTTTAGACGATCAATCCACTTCTGGAAACATTTTTCATATTCCTCAATAGGGACACCCATCATATACTGATAAATTGCAGACCCAAGTGCATTTCGTGATTTTGGTTTGGGGAACAGAAAGAAGTCGCACGAGGCTAAATCTGGAGAAAACGGGGAAGGGGGATTGGTAGGGTGGAAGGACAGTAACCTTTTCCGCCTCCAAATATTCGGTCATAATACGTGCTTTGTGTGCAGGCGCATTGTCGTGCAAAAGTCAAAGATGCTTCATACCCGTTTTGGGGCGACGACTTTCGCAATATTTCTTAACTTTTTTAATACCTACATTTTTATAGAAGTTACCTGTGACTGTTTTGCCTTTGGCACAGGAATTTGCATGACGGAGCCTTTATTGTCAAAGAAAATAACATATAAAGCCTTCTTCACGCTCCTTTTAGCAATACTGAGACGATCGCATTTTCTGATGCCCAGATTCTGTTAGAACTCTTATGTTTTGGCTCAAAATAGTATACCCAGGTTTCATTACAAGTAACTAAATTATAAAAAGTATTTTTGGTATATTTTGGATTCAATTTTAATAATTTCTGTGCATTCTCAACACTGGCTCTCTTTTGTTCATCGCTAAGAAAATGAGGTATCCACCTATCATTTATCTTTCTAAGCTTTAGATTTTTTTTTCAAAATACCATGAACACGTTCTAACAACAAGTTTGCCATCCGAGCCAATTGCCTCACGGTACATCTTGCGTCTTTCTTTAAGATTTGGTGGATTTTTACGATGTTATTATTGTTTATAACTGTTGCAGGACAACCTTGGCGAGCAGCATCTTTAATGCCACATAAGGACCGTCCTTTTATATAGGCCCAAATTTCAAGTGCATTGTTTGCTCTTTTTCCAGTCATTTTGAGTATAGTATAATGAATACACTATAAAGCAATGTACACTGTAGCTAAGTCAGTGATATTGTGAACATGGAATTTTCCTCTGCTACAGTTCAGTGATCAATCTAAGTGTCAATGTGCTTTCAGTAAGATATTTACACGATTTTCATGCGAAGAAGGTGAAATGAAAAGGTCAAAAATATGAACAGTATTCAATCTCGTAATTCCTGTAGAAAATACAAATCAAAGAGATGGGCAAACACGGACCCCTGGTCATACCAGGGGTGGGATCAGGTGCCTAGGAGGAGTAAGCATGGCAAAACATCAGACAGCATTTGACTTAATGGTAAGTTGTACTGGCAAACAAGATCCTTATAACGACCATAACATTTGTGAAATGCTGACTTTAGACGAGACTGTACAAACACCTGTAACATCAACGTCTTTGTCAGTAGCCCGCCTCGATTTAAAAACTGATCATATGCAGAACAAGCTCTTGCGTATTGAATCAGTTGGGAGATATAAACACCATACGCAGGTGATGATGGAATATTGCCACATAAATAAGGGAAGTTGACGATGGAGAAATTAAAATCATCCCGTTTGTCATAAAGTTGAGTTGTTAGTTTGCCACCGGCATCTATTTTCAGTAAAATATCTAAGTACGAAGCAGAAGTGGAAGACTCTGTGGTGTCTTTTATTTCAAGTTCACTGGGATATATCGAATCGACATATGAATGAAAATATTCATTGTTAATAGACAAAACGTCGTTGGTATATCTAAATGTGGGACTGAAGCCCACAAGAAGAGAGTTTTTCTTCTCATGTAAAAGCTTTTGAATGAATTCTGCTTCATAAGAATATAAAAATAGGTCAGCTAACAAAGGAACACAATTCGTGCCCATGGGAATTCCAACAGATTGTTGGAAGACCTGATCGCCAAAGACTACGAAAATATTGTCAATGAGGAACTCTGGCATCTTTTTAATATCAACTTCAGAGTACTTGTGCGTGGAGTCAGAGTGCTGTTTATCAAAATAATTTTTGGGATGACCAATCACTAAATATGAGTATTTCCTTTTACTATTTTTGTTGACGAAGCAACTGTCTATGATGTCAAAAAGTCTAGTCTTTAACTTATCGTGAGGTATGGTCATGTGAAGTGTAAAATCATACGTTGTAATGTTGTGGAACAGTACAGTTGATTGACATTATTTTTGGAAAATCCTTTGTAAAGTAAACAAACGGGAAGGATTTCAGCTTCTGTATCCTCAATTTCCCATATTTATGTAGAATATTCCATTATCACCAGTATATGGTGTTTAAATCTCTCAACCGATTCGCAAAGCAAGGACTTGTTCTGCGTGCCATCATTTTTTTTTCAAATCAAGGTAGGCTACTAACATATAAGTTGATGCTACAAGGGTTTCGGCAATCTTGTTTATAGTTCGCATTTCGTAAATTCTATGGTCGTTTTAACGATTTCGTTTGTCAAGACTGCCATTGGGTCAAAAGCTCTCTGAAGTATTTCATACCAGTTCTTACGCCGTTCTTATTACACTGATTCTGACAATTTGTTGCTCAGTTTACCTGATCAAGATATAGGACTCACGAATTGTTTGACAGGTTTATAGGGGATGATTACTCCTCATAGGCACCTGATCCTATCTCTGGTATGTCCAGGGGTCCGTGTTTGCCCAACACTCTATTTTGTATTCCTTATATTGATTACATATTATTTAACGTCCCGCTCGAAAATCTTTCACTCATATGGAGACGTCACCATTGCCGGCGAAGGGCTGCAAGATTTAGGCCTATGCTCAGCGCTTATGGCCTTCGAGCAAGGAGGTATCTTTAACGTGCCACACCTGCTGTGACACGGGGCCTCGGTGTTTGCGATCTCATCCGAAGGACCGCCCCATTTAGTCGCTTCTTACGACAAGCTAGGGGTGCTGAGGATCTATTCTAACAACCCGGATCCCCACGGGGTTGTATTCCTTATCGGAGTTATGAGATTGATCACTGTTCGTTATCTTCGCCTTTTCTAAACTGCTAATCCCTTGTTTCTTGAGTTGGTCCAATTACATTTGTATGTCTTTTTTACCCCATGCTTTGTTTTTATGTTTTATGGGTTTTTTTTTGGGGGGGGGGGGTTTGTTTTGGGGGGGGGGGGGGGGTTGTTTTGTTTTTGTTTTTGTTTTTATTAAGGAATCTTACAGGGTAGAAGTTGATTTCTGCACTGATGTCCATCTTTAATAATAGAGAATAATTACGTCACCCATTATCTCTTGGCGCTTTGTGGATCAGCCCATCGGATGAACTGGAGGTGTCCTAAATATCTCCTTAAATTACATATTGATTAGCAAGCAAATCAATGAACATGTCATTTGCAGTTGCAACTGTCCAGTCAATTTACATTTTAACATTTGTAAATTTACGTTTAAGAAGGGAGAAAATGCAATGGAGCAGACCGGGATTCGAATCCGGGCCCCCTGAATCTCTTGTCAGGTGCTCTACGAACTGAGCGATCTGGCTACTGGTGATTGAACCCGTCTAACCAATACATTTCTCCCTCCTTTAATGTCTTGAAACCTTGAGACACACAACCCATATTCTTTTGCCCCTGGCAGGACTTTCACCTGAAAGTACAGGGTAGTCAACGTCACCATATGTAGCAGGAAGGGGTAAGATGCAATAGACCAGGCCAAAATTCGAATACCCCCCCCCCCCCCCGCCTGAATATCTTGTTAAGTGCTCTACCAAATGAGTTATCTGTCCGCTGGTGAAAAAGGACCCCAGAGGTCATTTCTGAACATTAAAAGTTGACCACGATAAAAGTTCAACGTTAAATTTTGATCAAAATTAGACGGTCGTTGAAAAGTGATCAACGTTAATTTTTAATCAGGAATGGGGTAAATTTTAACAGCTGTTTAATTGTTACATACATTATGGAAACGTTTAAAATATATTGACTCTTATGTACAAAAGGGTTTTCTGAACAGCCCATATTTAAGTCACGTGATTGAGTCATATAATTGTTACCGTTTATGTTTTATATTTCAACATTGGCAAATGACCCCAAATACATAAAATGTTTTCGTGCAATTCATAAGTCGGTCAGGTAGAAGGGGGTCATAATGCAACATTGAAAATTGACCCTAAATGTACAAAAAATAATTTCTTTACAGTCTATCTCGGTCAGTTCGTGTGGTCATTTTCAACATATGACCCCAAATATACAAAATGTTTTTGTGCAATGCATATCTCAGTTAGGAGTAGGGGGTCATATTTCAAGATTTAAATATGACCCCAGTGTTCAAAAGGTTTTCTGTACAGTCCATATCTCAATAACATGGTGAGTCATATTTCAACATTGAAATAATACCCCAAATATACACTATGTTTTTGTGCAATTCATGTCTCAGTCAAATGGTAGAGGGTCATATTTCAACACTGAAAAAGAGACCCCAATGTACTAAAGGTTTTCTGTACAGTCCATATCTCAATCACATGGAATGGTCATTATTCAGCATTGAAAGACGTACATTTGGGGCATTCTTTCAATGTTGAAATACAAACTCACCACTTGAGCGAAAGAATACCTTTTGTATACGAGGGCTGTTCGATATGTAATGTGTAGAGTACCACAGCGCTATAACACTTTGCATGATTTCGTGGATGATGATTCTCTTGAATAGCTCTATTCAATACCATTCCAACGGTATAAACACGAGCCTTCAGCTCCACATAGTTTAAACGTGCAGTCATTTCAATAGAGCCAGTCGTTGACCTCGGTTGTAAAAATGGTTTGGAAACGGGTTGAGAGTATTGAGGAAATTAGAGCTTATATAAAAGTTCACAGGAAGCTCGGTCATTCGGTAATGCAGATTTTGAACTGGGAGAAGTTTATGGGTCTGATAAGGTATCTTATGAGACGGTTCGTTTGTGGAGAAAGAAATTTCTGACTGGCACAGAGTCCGTCAAAGATGCAGCAAAATCTGGCCGACCCGTGACTGTAACAGACAAGGTAAATGTCTCAAAAGTCATGGAAATAATTGAAAGTGGTGGCAGGTACACGATACGTGATATTGCCAAAGCTGTTGGCATATCGCTATCGCGGGTGCATTTCATTTTGAAGCGTATTTTGAAAGTACGAAAGATTTCTGCCACTTTTTCACTTTTCCAAAACTTACGAATTCATATCTCGTCGTCGTTACAAGTCCCGACAAGCCCTTGGCCCAGCCATCAGTCAGTGTCTCAGAGGTCTACCTAAATCAGCGTACCGTGACGCATTTCAGAAATGGATTCAGAGATTGAAATTATATATTTCAAACCACGGAGAATATTTTGAAGGGATGTAATGTTCATTTCACTATTTGAGTCGAATGCTTTTGATATCTCGTACAATGCACATTACATATCGAACAACCCTCGTATTTGGGGTCTTTTTTCAATGTTGAAATATGAGCCCCTACTACCTGACTGAGATGTGAATTGCAGAGAAACGTTTTGCATATTTGGGGTCATATTTTAAAGTTGAAATATGACCCCCTTCTACCTGACTGAGAAATGGATTGCACAAAAACATTTTATATATTGGTTTCATTTTTCAAAATTGAAATATAACCCCACCACGTGACTGAGATATGGCCAATACAGAAAATCCTGTATGCATTTGAAACATTCTTTCAATGTTGAAATATGACCCCCTTCTACCTGACTGGTTGATTGATTGTTTGTTTATTGTTTTACGCCACACTCAACAATTTTTCAGTTATCTAGTAGCGTCCAGTTTTTATTGGTGAAGGAGAGAACCCAGATACAATACACCTGGGAAGAGACCACTGGCCTTCCGAAAGTAAACTGGCAAACTTTCTTACATATATCAGCGCGAGCGAGAATTGAACCCGCGCCGACTAGAGGTGAGAGGCCTTGTGATTTTCAGCGCAATGCTCTAACCACTCGGTCACGGAGGCCCCTTCTACCTGATTGGGATATGGATTGCAAAGAAATATTGTGTATATCTGGAATCATTTTCCATTATTGAAATATGACCCCCATTTGGCCTACTTTACGAGATATGGACAGTAAAGAAAACATTTTGTACACTTAGAGTCATATTTAATGTTGAAATTTGCCTCCCTTTGGGGGTCATTTTTTAATAAATGTAATGTTTGGGGTGGGGGTAGTTAATTAATTAAAGATCTGGATCAATTTCCAGCGTTGAAAATTGGGCAAACACACCATGACAAATGACCCCTTGGGTCTTTTTTCAACGGGGTCACTATTTTATGTTACACCGCTGATCGAACTTACACATAGTATTTTAACCCCGTTGACTTCCCATACCTTTACACACACCCCACCCTCCCTTTCCTTATCCGTGCCTAATTGTTGCTATTAGTGACGACCAAATTAGCATAAAACATAGGATTTAGGGGGGGCGTAAATAGCGTTTTCAAATAAAAGTCAAATAAAGGGATATGGTTCTAATGGAACACCATACTTCAGCTAACCATCGGGTTCGGAATCCAGACTCATAATTGAATTGGTGTCAAACATTGAGTTAAGTAATAATACTGAAAATGAATAGAGAATTTCTAGCTTAAACATAACTAAAATGTAAATTTGGTTTTCTAATTTTATTCTAAATTTGTATTTTTTTTATAAGGACATTAAACAAATAATGCATGGTTTGGATATTTATATTGAAAGTCCTTCTGATGCAGGTTGGAAAGTTGTAGTTCACTAGTTGTGTGGGAATTTTAATCGATTTTGAAGTACTTCATTGCAAATTATTTTCTAATCGCATTATAATTGCTATTCTTTTTAGGTTAAAAAAAAAGACGGATGGTGTAGCCTAAAGAAAAATGATTCCAACAAGCTATGTCATTATTGGAAGTTGGACGGTCGTCTTGGCTGTTGGCTATCATTATGAAGTCATTGGAACGTTCCTCTCAATGCTGGTCCATTGTGGAATAGCCATGTTGGGTATTTATTTTGGAGTGTCGTGGTCCTTAGTTCAGGGGAAAATGTACAAACCAACTTCACAGCCCAGAGAGTCAAAAATGGCACAAGAACTTATCAAATTCATGGTAATCCTTGTCAGTTTTCAATTAAATAATTTGCAGCTACTTTATCATAGTATATACATGCAATTTTTGACAAGGACATTGGGTAAGTTTTATAGTGATGTGACTAACCAGCTCAAATGGCCCGGATCTTTTGTTCCCAATGTCAGATCGGATGACCTGCCAGGTTCAATCCCTTGTGCCAACACATTAAACAGCAATATCAGCTCTTTCCTGGTACATCTGCTGGCCCTCAATTGACCTGTGCCTCAGTATTGTAGTTGGAGTAGAAAGAAGGTGGGTGGGGGGGGGGGAGGGGAGTCATATTAAACCTAGGTAATGTAACAGAGACTGATTTGTGCCTCTGATGAGAATCGAACCCGGGACCTCTAGCACGACAGTCCAATGCTCTACCGATCGAGCTAAAGGGTTAACCCACTAGCCCGAGCTAGTAGGAAGGCCATGTATCTAACACTACCACATTGTCCCCCTCCAGAGAGAGAGGCGTCTCGACTCTCCCAGAGTGCCATCGCCTGTGGGGCGAAGTTCTGGGGGCAATCACAATCACCTACCAGAGATTACCCGGGTCCCAACGTGGGCGCCAAATGTAACAGAGACTGATTTGTGCCTCTGATGAGAATCGAACCCGGGACCTCTAGCACGACAGTCCAGTGCTCTACCGATCGAGCTAAAGGGTTAACCCACTAGCCCGAGCTAGTAGGAAGGCCATGTATCTAACACTACCACAGTAACAGTAACAATGAATGTTAACTCTGTGGAGATGTGGGTGTTGGTGACATGATGTTAGGTATATGAGAATGTTTACCAACCAGTCCAGGTAATCCGGATCATTTGGTCATATGGTGAGGTTAGAACAGGTAATCTGGGTTCAGTAACAATACTGGCACATTATGTCACACTGACTTCCTTGGGCATTTTATGACTATACAATTATGAACTTTTTTAAAGGGTTGCACTACAAAGGTCTGAGCAGGGTGGTAACCATTTATTCCTTACTTTATTTTAGTAAAAGACTGGGCTTTTAGATATTAAATATTTTATTACAGGAAAAGACTATAATTTGAATTACTTGTTAGCTCAAGTGACCACTTCTTTGCCTGTCTGTCTGTTTTCTGTACATATTTGACTTCTTCTCAAGAATTCCGTGGCCACTTCAACCAACTTGGTACAAAACATACACTATATTTGGGTAAAGAAATTTCATTTTGTTAAAATGAAGGACCATATATCCTTTCATGGGGAGATATACAGGAAAATTCTTCTCAAGAAACACAAAGGTAAAGTCTGTCAAATTAATATGAAAGCATTCTCATGTAGTGTATAGATTCAAAGTTGTTCACACAATAGTCCTTGGTGTCATGGTGGGACTAGAGTTTAGTACATAAAAATTTCTAGGAAAAATCTTTTAAAAGATTTACTTAATCGCCACAAGTGTACAAAATGTCAAATTGATATGCAATCACCCTCATGTAATCATGAAGTTTGTTTATACCATGGCCCTGGTGCCTTGGCAGACTTAAAAAGGATTTAAAGTTTTACATTGAAATAAATAGAAAAATCTTCTTTTTAGGAATACAAGGGTACAATATCAAATTAGTATGCAAGAGAACTTATGTAATGTAGGTCCAAGTTTGTTCACATCATGACCTACATGGCATAATTAGCCATATTTAAGCTGGAATTGATAATAGGAACTGAACATGAAATTTTTTTTTAACATAAAACATCTTGCATGCATGTAGATGCAGATTTACTTTAAAGTTACTAGGATTCGTTATGTAACCACCATTGAAAGATTTATGGAGATAAGCCATGTTTTGTCAGCATACATTGGGATTATACATGAGTTGGGCACATTACTGCTAATATTCAATTATAAACTGTTTAGCAGGGAGACATCACAAATTATCAGGTCTCAGTAACGTTATCACCCAGTGGCACCTATGCCCCCAAGGTTGATAACCCTGCTAAGACCTGATAATTTGTGACGTCTCCCTGCTAATCAGTCCATAATAGTTTTATTATCATGAAGACTCTGAGACTAAAAAGCCCCTAACAAGCATTTATTGACCTGTGCTATATTTGTTCTTTGAATTTCAACAAAATTGTAACACTATTTCTACAGAAAATTCAAGTAAATTTTGA
Organism: Ostrea denselamellosa; assembly: GCA_024699665.1. Classification (NCBI taxonomy): domain Eukaryota; kingdom Metazoa; phylum Mollusca; class Bivalvia; order Ostreida; family Ostreidae; genus Ostrea; species Ostrea denselamellosa. The sequence goes on from JAMZEH010000042.1 coordinate 15,727,495, forward strand.
ATGGTTTCTGAGGAGTGAAATCAATGTTACCGTCAAGTATATCTACTGGTTTTTTTTTTATTCTCAATGCCACACATTTAACAGTTAAACAAGCATTGATGAAGCAGAAAGCTTGCAATTGTGACATCATAATAGATGACGCAAAAACCTAACATTAAGCATAAACATTTTGTAACATATCTCATCAAACAAAAAGTAACTATCAAGTGAAATGCAAAATTGCATTAGAATGGGAATATCTGTCTTTTCAATTGTTATTTGTGATCCATTAATGTTGACACTGACATCACTATCAGAATTTATTGATTAAAGATCTCGCATATTTTTAAATTAATTTTAATTATTTGGCTTGTGCCATTGAAATTTATCATCTAAAGGGAGACAAAACAGTTGTCACCCTGTACATGAGGGAGACATCATGAATTGTCTCCCTTCATGTGACCAGCTCTTGACCAATGAATTTCTGAAGGATAATAATGCTAGTTATCATACAGATATCATCTGCAATAACTATGCCTGACTGTCAAACTAAGGTTTACACTGTAAGACTCAGGACAATTTTCATATTGACTCCAAGCATAATTATCACTGAAATTTAATTGTCACTACATTTATAAATGGTAATTTTTATGCAACTTTTGATTATTTTTTTTTCTAGAGGTTGACATCATCTAACCCAATTTAGAAACAACCTGTACATCACTATATATCTTCATTTATTGTCAGTAACATAATTATTTCATTGCACCACCAAAGAGGCCTTCACATTCCTCTGTCATTGATGTTCTTCTCTTCTGATACTGAAACTTGTCAGATTCCAAGAAATTGCATCCTTTCTATATTCCTGTTAATGCTGATAATAATGAACAGATTCCTGTTAGGACATTGCTATTGTTTACATGATATGCTGTAGCTATTCAAGCACAATGTGCTTAATCTATGTTTGCATGGGAATGCAACTGCACAGGTGAGCAGTATGGCCCATGAGCCTTTTGTTTAATTGTCCTAGGCAAAAACTGTACTTGTAATTATGTATTTTGTTATAGGAGAAGAGATATGAGAAAAAATTGGAGACAAAAAAAGTTGTGATAACCAGAAATGTAGATGGTGCTTTACAAGAAGTCCTAGACCTTATCATGAGGGACTATATCATGTCGTGGTACTCAGATCTCTCAAAAGACCATGATGCTTTCTTAAGTTCTTTAAGGTTAGTAAATGACTTGTAGACCATCTACATTTTGGTATCTTTGACATGCTTACAACTTACTTCTTCTGAATAAAAAAGAAATGAGAAATAAAAATAAGCATACAAAGTTTAAATATTGTTGAAAACAGATATAGAAATATGTAATATTAAGATCTAATATGCATGCAATCCTTGGATAATGCTATTTATGTAATTTGTTAAAAGTTCAAATAAAACCTAACTGACCTATCAAGTTTTTTGTGCAGTATCACTATGTAAGAAATAAAATATCAGTGTTTGTAAATCTGTATAGAGGAGTTTGTGTAAATTAAAGTAAATGATATAACTGAAAGATGTTCTTAAAAACCTGTTTATAGATTTATACTTTTGCCTGTTTATAGATTTATACTTTTGCCTGTTTATAGATTTATACTTTTGCCTGTTTATAGATTTATACTTTTGTCTGTTTATAGATTTATACTTTTGCCTGTTTATAGATTTATACTTTTGCCTGTTATAGAAGTGACATGTGGGTCATGATAGAGTCACTGACAAACCGATTAAAAAGGATGGATAAGATGAAATTTATTACAGAGGATGTGGTGCTAAAAATTCACAAACACTTTCAGGAAGTCAGGGAATATAGAAGGAGGTAAGGCAGATTATTTATGCTCAGGATATTCATATTATAATGAAAAAGTTAGATACTTAAGAATTAAATTTCATTTTCAAAAATACATGAGGAAATGAATTTAATGCCAGCATACTGTATGAATCATGTTTGCACTTCCTGAAAAGTATCCTGGCATGAAGCATTACAGTTCATACTAGAGTATTTTCAAAATTGAAATTTATTTTTTATATTTACAGTCTACTTTCATTTCTGTTGAAAAAGAGATACTATTTTTATTAAAATTTATATGCACATTGTTCACCTATGCATCACATTCATGATGAAATGGCTATCATTGCAATTGGTAAAGATATCGAAGGCAAAAACATTCAAAATGTAAATAGTTAAAATATGACATGTATTGAACAAACAAATCCTTATTATCAAAAGTACATGTAGAGTCACAGTACTCGACGAATGGCTCATCTTTACTAAATTTTTTATGTGCCTCTTACAGGGAAGATGACAAAATTGCCAAAAAATTCATTCTCCAACCATGGCTAGAAAATGATGAGACTGAGACAGAGTTTTTGAGAAAGGTGTGCGAGTATCTGCTGATAGCACTGCTACCAAAAGAGTACACTCACTGCCATACTCTTAGGAGGATGCTCAGAGAAATCCTGACATCATCAGGTGAAGAATTGTCATAGGACTGGCTAAGATTAGAATATTAAAGCTAGGGTAAAAGTATAAAACATAAATTATTACATATATGCTTTTCAGCACAATTTCCATGCAAAGATTTTTTGCATTTAATTTACTCCTGTACAGATAGATTCAGGGATACTTTGATTTTCATTTGTCAATACTTAATATAGTTGTGTGTACTGCATATATATACTACTCAAAGTTTGATAAGGATCATATAGTTCTTACATTATAAAATCAATATATGAATTGATAAGACACGCAAATTTCATCATAGTGTTGGACTGACCCCTCTTGAGCCTCAAAACACAGGTTAGGTAGGGAAATGCATGCTGCAGTGATCATGAGTAGCACGTGAAGCATGGTACCCACATTATTCACATTTCTGAGTGCTTGTCGTTGATTTGAATTTGGCCATTGTCTTTACATCTGACCTCGTTTAAGTCACTGTTACTCTATGAAAATGCCTCCACAACGTCAAAGACGTCGTTTGACTATTGAAGAATTGGCCAGATGCATAGGAATGCTCGAAAATGGTGCAAGACAACGTCACGTTGCAGAGCTATTGGGTGTCAGTCAGAGCGTTGTTTGCAGAGCTTGGAACCGGTATCAAGCTCATGGTTCAGCTTCTCATCGACATGGAGGCGGCAGAGAAAGGTCCACCACGCAGCAAGATGACCGTTTTCTCTTGATTTCAGCACGACGTCATCGGTTTGCAACGGCGACTGCGCTTAGAAATGATCTTCTGAATGCAACTGGAGTTAACATTTCCACGCAAACTGTGCGTAATCGTCTTCATGAAGGTGGTCTTCGTTCCCGGAGAGCCTGTATTCGCATCCCTCTTACTCAGCGACACAGACAAGATCGTTTGAATTGGGCCAGGGCTCATGTGAATTGGAGGGTTGCTGATTGGGCCCCTGTACTTTTCACAGACGAGTCGAGGTTTTGTGTTGACTTCACAGATCGTCGTGCACGAGTGTGGAGAAGGGCAGGAGAACGATATCAGGACGCTAATGTTGCTGAACATGACAGATATGGTGGTGGGTCGTTGATGATTTGGGGAGGAATCAGTCGAGCTGGACAAACTGATCTCCATGTCCTAAGGCGAGGCACGATGACCGGAGTGCGCTACAGGGATGAAGTCCTGGATGTGTACGTGAGACCATATGCTGGTGCTGTTGGTCCTGACTTCATCCTCATGGACGATAATGCACGTCCACATCGTGCTAGGGTGGTGGACGAGTACCTGGAACGTGAGACAATTGTTCGTATGGACTGGCCAGCTCGTTCTCCAGACCTCAACTTTATCGAGCATGTCTGGAATATGCTTCAGGTAGCGATTTCACGTCGTCCTGTACAACCAGCCACCCTCCAGGAACTTGAAAATGTTCTGATCCAAGAATGGAACAATATCTCTCTTGCGTCCATTCAAAACCTCGTTGGAAGCATGAGACGACGTTGCCAAGCTGTCATTGGAGCTAACGGAGGCCATACCCGCTATTGACACTTGTTTGTGCAGTGTGAAATGGAATGTGCAGAGTTTAAACAATTCCGTGATCATGAAATTACCATGCTTTTCAGGGTACTTTCCCTTTACCTTAGGAGTATGCGATGAAATGTCATGTTTGCCAAATTTTTCTGTCACAATTTCTTGAAGTAAACATTTCTGAACATAAATCACTCTGTGTTGGTTGTCATTCACCTTTGTTGAAAGTTTTACAAGTGCTGAAAAATATGATCCTTATCAAACTTTGAGTAGTATATATATATATATATATATATATATATATATATATATACTTTAAAGGTCATAAAAAACTGTTTTGAGCATTACATTTTTGATGAAAAATGTAAAGATTAGTATGTGCCATTGCTAAATCTATGTCAAATAAATCTAACTGTCCAGAACAATTATTAATTGACATCAAAAGAGATCCATTTTTATAAAATCTGACTTGCTTATCAAATTTGAAATCTGCACTTTGTAATGTCACAATGACCCAAGAATGTAAATGGCTTGGCAGCAATGAAGAAGTGAATACCCCAATTTTGTTGTTTTGAGTTGATCTGCAGATCAAATATAACAATGATTGAAAATGGAATACTGTTTAAACAATAAATTATATTATTCATCACAACATATTACTTGATATAGATATGATGTATGCATGTACATAAAAGAATCCATTTAAATTGAGTGACATGATATTGAATGACAACATCATTGTTTAATGCTCCAAATACCTATGTAATTTAGCATAGAAATTAGTAATATGTGCAATAGGGAGACTCAATCACTGCATTTACAGCTTTCTCCCTACTCCTAAAGTGTGTTTGACAGTAGAGTTTGTATTAAAACTTACTGCATTTTTTGGAAAGTACTAGTATATGTGCTAGCGATTTCCAGTCAACTAATTCTTTTTGTTTTGATTATCTATAAACATCCATATATTGTATGAACAAACTAAATGTAATATTCTTTTCATCAGTGGTTCCAGAAGGGTGGGAGGGGGGTACTGGGGATAAAGTAGAAGAGACATTCATTCTCTGTTTTTGGAATATTTGCATAGTTTCAAAACATATTTCAGTTCATAAAAATGGTATCCTGTATCTGTTGAGGTAGAGAATGTGTTTAAAGCATAATACATGTAATAATGATAATTTGCTTTGAATCAACCTTCTTGCAAACATAGTTTGTTTTTGTTTTTTCTGCCACCCAGGGATTGATTGTCATTGAAATGTTTTGAACACAACAGAAATGTACATGTATGTACATGTATTTGTGACTTTAAAACCATCTTGCAAAATATTCTGTACCCATAATAGTCAAAATTTTAGATTCCTTAGGAAAAGTCACATAGAAGCATTTTTCTGTGCCCTTACACTGCAGTTAAATGCAGCATATTGCACCAATTTATTACGATTGTAATGACAAAAGTTTGACAGATCTATGTAAATGTGGTAGTAGTTACAGTTGAACTTCAGTATCTCAAACACCGATATCTCAAGTATGATGGATATATAGAAGTGATTTGGAAGTCCCAACCACTTATTCTTTAAGTATTTTACCTTCGATATCTTTAATACTTGGATATCTCGAAGTTTTTTCTTGGTCCCATCTAGTTCTAGATAACGAGGTTTGACTGTATCATCATCAGCAAAGGAGATAAGCGAGAGAGCTCTAAATCTAATTTTAAAAAGCGAGAACTTTTAACACTTGCTTTTTGTGCAGAAAAATACATTTGATTATTTATTTTTATGTTGTATACATTTAAAATGACTTCCCTGAACACACAGTTAATTTTGGACACTACCATTTCCTGTGATCTTTAAAATTTCAAATTAAATAAGTACAACAAATGATATTTTTGTTACATAAAAATTTTACTATTAAAAACTAAAGATCTGCAAAATATGTATTACAATGTATTTTAAATATGAATGAAAGTAAATGTTTTCTATTTATATTTCCAGCTCTAAAACCATCTATAGATATGCTATGTGATCCCGACTACATCAATCAGAAATTGATAAATTATATAGACTATAGGCAGCAGCTGTCAGAGGACACACGCAAGAAGTATACATACGCTGCTACATATGAAGAATTCGTCAAACTCATTGACAAGTGTGATGACATAGAGCATCTTAAACAGATCAGGTACCTATCTTGACTTTCATATTTGATAGATATGTCAAAGTGTAGATCACTACTGGTACATGTACCTATTCCTTGACTACCAAAAATAGAAAGTGTCCTCATTGCAAAGCAAAAAATCTCTGTATCAGGTGTAACAGTTGTTTAAAGGCTGGCCTGTATAGATCTTTACATACTTTACTTTTTTTAGGTCACAAGAGTCATGTATGTGAACTATTGCTTTTTGACTGCATCTACCTACATTGTACATTAACAATTGAAATTTTTTTTCACCTTGATAACCAATTCTTTTCCAATTTAGTGTGAAGCATCTTTGGAACAAGGGGATATAAATTGTAAATTTTGGGACATTTATGCCTGTGAGGCCTTAGGGAAGGGACAAAAACTGCCAAAAAATTTACCAATTTTCACAATTTTTTATGCAACTGGATATCTGTGAAAGAAAAAAGACTAAATGCATACTCATATAGAGCTGGAAGGCCTCTAACAAAATTGTCAATTTCATGATCCCAGGGGGTAGAGATTCCGACTCCAGGGCAGGGCCAAACTTGACATATAGTGTTTATGTGTAAAACATCTAAATTACATTTATTTTAATGCAGTTGATGCTAAATTGAAAATAGATATTAGAAGGATTGGATAGCCCTTTACCAATATTGTGAATTTCATTATCCCAGGGGTAGGGGTTTTGGTTCCAGGGTGCGGTTGAAATTGTCATAGTGATTATTGTCTTTATCATTTTGAGACTTCTTTAATTCTATTGATACTGTATGGGAACTAAAAGGAAAAGAAAAACAGACATTAGTGTACCAAAACTGAATTTTGCAACCCCATGGTTCTGACTCTAGGATGAGTTCAAAATAATCATATAGTCTCACTATAGCATGCATTATATTATTAAAGTATTTCATCAGTATTGGCACTTTTGGGGGCATTGGCGTTTTAAGAACATGTTTTGTACTGCTGATGAATACTAGAATTTAGCTTAGATATGCAGAACAGGGATTTAATTATAGATTTCAAAGCCCTTGGGTCTGGTGATATTTTAACTAGATCTCTGATGACTGATAACAGTATTTTATTATGTATCAAAAAAATGTATTGAACAGCAGGCATTGTTTATTACTAATGTGTGAAAGTGCAATACTTTCAGTCACCAAAAATCTGGTAGACATTTGCCTACCATCAGATGACTTTAGATGTATGACTATTCAAATAGAAAGAAATTCATGTCCAAACAAGAGCAGCACAGCTTGATGTAATCACCTCATTGTGTATTTGCAAATGTCTTTTCTAGATACAATGTCATGATGGAAATCATACATGCAACAACCATACAGAACATCAAAAAGGAACAAAACATTCCAGGTATCATTTCATGCCCAGAAGCTGAATTCTGTTCAAATTGTGTGATTTTATAATGAAATGAAATGAATGACTATGTTGTTACCTTCGACAGTACAAGGTTTGATGGATTTTTACAGTTTGCTATCTTTTTGCGCTGAGATTAGAACATGTACCCAGTAAAACTGAAACTAGTTTATTTGATTAAAACACCTAATTTTACATACAGGTATTCACTGGCATTCTACTAAAAGACTAAAAGAGATAATATGATAAATGAAATAATAGTAACATAAAAAATAAATAAATAAAACATACAAGTATATACATTCTACAGAACTGAATCAATCAATGTCTAATACGATAGTAAATTGTATATTAAAAGTTTCTAATCAAAAGTGTGTTTTCAGTTTGGCATTAAAACTGTCCAGCGATATCAACTGTTTTATTTCCAGTGGTAGTTCATTCCAAAGTCACAGACCAATGGTTCCGAAACTTCTGTCGCTGAACGTCTTATGTCTGTTGCATGGAACATTGTAGCAGCCATAAGAGGATTTAGCAGAGCGTAACTTTTGAATGGGCACCTGTTTTGTTCAAAGTTCGGTTAAATACAATGGTGCTTTGCGAACAGTTGTTCATGAAAGTCAATAATTTGAATTTTATCCTGGAATTAATAGGTAACCAATGTAGATCATAGAAAGCTTCCCTAGAACTATCAAATTTCTTATGATTCAATACAAGTTTCGCACTCATATTTTGAATTCATTGCATTTTACCTATTTCACTCTGTGCTACACCATATAAAATGGCAGTAGTCCAAATGAGAAGTAAATAAAGACAAAACCAAAATTTCTGTTGCCTCCTTTGTCAAATATTTATGTATACTTTTAATTCAGAGATAACTGATCACTGCTGTACGGCATTTTCTTTTGATATGTATCTTAAAATTAAGGGTTTCATCTAAATATGCTCCTAAATACACATACAATGTTCCAAATTTAATTTCATCACTATTAATGTTTAAAAGCTTTGTGCTGCATCTGTTCAGTTGCTTCCTACTGCCAAATATTATAAATTCTAATTTTGATGTGTTCATTTTCAGTTTGCAAATGATTATAGTCTTGCAAAATTAATATGCATAAAATTCTTGCTAATAAAATGTGATTTACAGTACCTTTAAGTAACAGGCAACACAGGTTTACTAATGTATAACAAGTAAAGACAAAGTTTAAGCCAAATGCCTACAATTTAATTTATTTAATATGTTTTCAATGAAAGAATCTTTGAAATCAGGTGAAAAGGGACCATCTCGAGCCACGGGTAAAGGGGATCTGCTGAAAGCCAGAAATTTGAAGAGATACATAAATCAGGTACACATATTCATTTAGTGTTCATAAAATTGTCAAGTACATGTACAAATGTACTTTGAAGTCCAATATCATATTACTGTCTCTTTATCTGAATGATTGAATAAAGTTTCTGTTAGGTAATTGGTGCAATTTATATTCATAAAAAGTGAGAAAATTTCTTTTTATTACAGCTGACAATTGCTAAATCTCATAGTGAGAAGAGAATCCATGCATTAGGGGGACCAGATTACAAAAGCTATGAAACAACTGAGGACTCTGAAAGGACAGTGACCAAAAGTACTAAGGTGGTTACCATGTATATATATATTCCATTATATATTGACATGTACTTTAAAAGCAAAAACATAATCCATGATGTTAAAGTTAAATTATTTCTAAGCTATGAAGGCTAATGAAATCGATACTTTTGGTTGGTTCCAGGTGCTATGCCAGTGAGAATCATAAACTCCCTTATATATGTACATAGGATAAGCTTGCAAGTGCAGCAGGCTTAAATTCTTCATTGATGAAAATAAAGTTGCTTAAAACTTTCAAACGTTAATATCTTTCAAATACAAAAGAATAGATATATACATGTGGCGTACATGTAACAGTGATGATACTGGAAAAATACATACACTGTACAAGTTACAAATATAATTTGAGGGATGGGTAGGGATGGTGTGTTTCAATGTGACAACAAGCTTTTTTCAAGCCTGTCTGTTTTTCTGAAACTTTAATCTAAATGCTCATAATGAATGGTCAGTGATAGGGCTCTCAAATTTCAAATTCATATATAGATTCCTTGCGATGAGACCTTTTTTATGACATCAAAGTTTTTAACCTTTAGACCTTGGAGTTTGAATCATAAGAAAAACTAATCTATTCAATATCACCTGTACTATTTAAGGTAAAGGTTTTATTTTTGCATATAGATTTTTCATGGCAAGACCTTTCATTTCATATTATGATCTGTTACCTAGACCTTCTCCAGAACAGCATGATCGTGTTAGTCACATTGGTATTGAGGCATCCCCATGTTGTGTGAATTCAGTTATATCATGACCCATTGATGCTAAGTTGGGGGCTCAATATGGGGCAAGAATTTTTCATGGGGATAAAGATTGAAAATGGAAATTTCTTAAAAATCACAACAGCTGAGCAAATAGTGCTTAATGTAAGTGATGTTGCCAATGGGTCTCTTGTGCAGTATACAATAGAGAAGTACTGAAAGATCATGCAAAATGAAAGCTAGGTAATTCATAAAGTTCAAGATCATAATTGCCACTTTTATTGTATTTCATTACCAAAAGTGTAATGACATACATATTTGATTCTTCATTGATTTAGAAAATGTTTATACTTTTAATTTTTACGTTAAATTTATATAGCTAGATGTATTTACACTGTATTAAAATGTATGTTCACATTTCAGAGTAAATAATCTATATCCTTCTGTAATCTGTTGACTATATTTATGGTTTGAATAGATCCTGACCTTTGAGGAAGTAATGGAATCAGCAGATGCCAGGATGGAATTTTTCAAGTACTTAGAAAAAGACGACAATCATTCGCTACTAGGGTATATTCCAATTTTCCATAAAGCACAGACAGTTAAAATTTTTGTTCTGTTAAACGTAAAGAACTGCATCATTCATTGCAAAATACCTGTACATGTAATACATGTGTATAATTCTTTAAATATGAGATTACAAATTTGAAAAAAAAATTCTGCTATTAATTTTAGAATTTGGACTCCCAAAATGTGAGATGCAGTGACAGTGTTTGATACTGAAACTAATATCCTGGTTTGTATTTTTGAACAGATTTTGCATTGCTGTAGAGAGACTCCAAACAGCTGAAAAGGTAGGCCTTACACTTTTGCTATTAAAATTAAAATGTTGTGTACAATATCATTTACAAGGTATCATGAAATAGATGCTGTTAAACAAAGTTTATGGGGTATACTGGGATCACCTTGTCCATTTGTCTATCCATCTGTAGACATAATTTGTCAAAAGTATATCTTTTAACTCTGATAAACAGATTGGATCAAAACTTCATGTATATCTCATATGAATAATGAAGTTGTGCACCTGCTATTTTGATTGAAATTATTTAACATGCATGGAAGTTAAGGATATTTTTTTTTCTATTTTGAGGGTGTTGTATGTTATGTTGTCAATGTCCAGAGTATATCTTAAAAATCATTTATTCTTTTATGAGCACAAATTCACTATTTCCCACACCATCCAATGTGGAGGAGGGAGAAAGGAAATTCTTAGTCCCAGGACAGTTTTAGTGAAGATAGTAATACCTGCACCCTGTTGTTTGCACCTTAACATAATGAAAAGTTATTTAAACCTACATGTAAATCATTTGAAGCTAATCTGATTGTACACGTTTTTATGTGTATTGTCTTTGTCGATTACATGGAATTATATTTGACTTAGAGATACGTAATACATGTATCTCCTTTCTGAAAATCATGGGTCAAACACAACATATAAACAATTCTGATCAAAGTCATCCTTATAAATGTTTCTTGTATGTAAGCTTCAAGCTTTAAACGTGTATGTATTTATCATTACATGTACTAGAAATTAAGTGTATCCCTTAAATTTTTTTTGGATCATTCATCCAAATCATGCAGATTAATCACAACAACTGAAGGAGTTTTTGATATGCTGATCTATTTACAGTCTCTGATATAAATGGTATACTTTCCCACTTGAATGGTGAATGCACACTGAATGAATGGAAAAATAGCAAAGTAGAATGTTTCAGGGAAAGTTGCCTACATTTAGTTACTTGCATAGAGTGATGAGATATCTAAGTTATCTACATTTAGTTACTTACATATAGTGATGAGATATATAAGTTATCTACATTTAGTTACTTACATATAGTGATGAGATATGTTAGTTATCTACATTTCGTTACTTTCATAGAGTGATGAGATATGTAAGTTCTATACATTTAGTTACTTACATATAGTGATGAGATATGTAAGTTCTATACATTTAGTTACTTACATATATTGATGAGATATATAAGTTATCTACATTTAGGTACATGTAGTAATGTATGCAGTCCCTGAAACATTCTTCTTTTCCACTTGAATGGTGAATGCACAGTGAACAAACAAAAAAAATGGTATAAAGTAGAACACTTCAGGGACTGAACTTTAATTGATTCATTGTTTGTTGTATGTCAGAGGAAGCAGTATCAGATAGGGAAGGAGATATATGACAAATACATAGTCAGTAGTACAAGTGCAGTCAAGCTGGAGAGAGGAACCAAAAAGGAAATGGAGTCTTTTTTGCTGGGTAACTCACCTGTAAGTTAATCATTCTGTTCATTTAAAAGGACTAGTTTCTCTTCAGAGACAAGTCTGCCATCTTTGTATGTAATAAGATATCATTTTTACAAATTATAGAAATGATATCTTATTCATACCTGCACTTTCTAAAGAAAGTTTGGGTATATTGTTGTTATCTTGGTTAGTTCGTCCAACTGTTGTCCATCAGCTGTCACACTTTCTTCTTCCTCAAACTTCTTTTATTTTCAGCAATAACCAATTTATTTTTTGGAATATGATAGGTGGTGTCTTGTTGTTGTGCAGTAAGGTTCGGAAACTTTTGATTTTACCCTGGGGTAAAATGGGGCTCAAAAAATGATGTTTTTCTACAAAAATCTGTTTCCCTGAATTCTTACATTTTATGCAGTAGCCCAATCATCTTTTGGATGATAATTCATTTAGTGGTGACCTGTAGATGAGCGATAAGGTTTCAGAATTTTCATTTTCATCCTGGAAGTAAAAAAAATGTTGGGGTTTTTTTTTCAATTAAAAAAGCCTTAGTTCCCGTAACTCCCCTTATATTTTATGCAGTAGCCAATTCGTCTTTTGGAAGATAATTAATGGTGTCTTATAGATCAATAAGGTTTCAGAATTTTCAACTGGGGGTTGAAAAACATTTTACTATAGCAAAACCTGATTTCCAGAACTCCTGTTACATTTTATACAGTAGCCAAATCATCTTTAGGGAGGCGAATGGTGGTGTCCTTTATTTTTAGGGGGAGAAGATACACATCCATCCTTAACCAAGGCCTGTCCTGATCCAGTGTTGGACTTGCTAATACAGTTAGGCACAATGTAGTTTCCATTTGCTGCAACATTTATTTCCAGATTCTAAAATAAAAATCTTCATATGCCTCCCTGATTCACGGATCTACAATTGTGCCATTTATCATAAATCCCTATCTAGATATATATACATATATTTATATTTTGGTTTGTTCTAGGGCCATGAAGCATTTGAGAGTGGACAGAAAACAGTGCTGGATCTTCTGAAGAAGCAGTATTATCCCTCATTTCTTGTCAGTGATATTTATCATAGATACATAAACTCTTTGGAACAGGAGGCATCTGTAAGCCACACAGAACAAAGGAAAGGTAAACAGATGAAGACCATGTTAAAAAAAATCAAATGAGTGATAATTACAGGTGTTTGAAATTTTTCAGGAATCTGTGATTTAGTTTTATTTATACTTGATCACTATATTGTGCAAAGTGATTGGATTTCTCATGGGATATACATGTATAAGAAGTATAGTTATTACGTACTATTAGCAACTGGGGGTTTCTTTGGTATTTGATAGAATTATATTGACTGTATCACGAAATTGATTACAACATCCTGATACAGTTAAGGGACAGTAATTCCAGGTGAGGAACTACAGACTCCATGGACCTTTAGTTAAATACAGTGACTTCATTTGTGGAATGAAAATATGATACATGTACAGTTTATTCCTGTTAAGCCACCGCCACTCATGATTTGAAAAGAGTGGTGGTATGATGAATTTGACAATGAATTTAGAGCAGATCAGTGGATAGTTTGATATACATACATTTACTGAACACCTTAAAATACATTTATAATATGCATATTCATTGTAGGTAAAATGTTTTGCTCTACAATAAAATGCATTGCTATGGAATAAAAATATCCCCATTACAATTCATATAAAGCATTTCTTTTGACTAATTCAATTTTTTTCTCACAATGGTAATGTCTTGTGAAGCTACTTCTTGAGGCCTTCTTACTGACTCTCACAAAACGTAATACCATCACATTTTCAAGCATATTTTGCACAACCAAATGGATGTATTCACACATTCAATTATTTCTTCTGAAATCCAAATCACCCACTTTTGTGATGGTGAATGACTGGAATTTAAAAATTTCTTAGAAAACAACTGCACTAATCCCAATTAAACAAATGACTTTGTTAAGTCATTTTACCTGGACTATTAGGCCAATTAATGGCATTTCACTGGTGATCTAAAATGATGTCTAATTAACTGCTCAGGGTGTTATATGACAGGAAGCAAATCAGGTGTTACATCAAGAGATTAGTAGTGAAAACGCTCCTGATAAAGTATAGCAGTAAAGTGAAAATGGTGATCGACTTTCTTGTGTTTTGTAGATGAATTTTTCTTTCAACCGGACAGTGATGATGAAGACGAGGACATGGACTATAACAGTGATGACAGCGTCATTTTTAAGGACCAGTCTTACTTTGCTCAACAGAAACTTGAACAATTAGACGAAAAAATTCAAATGAAGACTCACGCACTTAAAGCTCACCAGGAATCACTTAAAATGGACGACTCAAAGGTCTGAATATGTAATTTTTTAAAAATGATCTTGGGTCTACATGTGCTCTATAATTCATAGAGTTGTAAGATTATTAAGACACGATACATGTGTGTTAAGAGATGCTGCCAAATCGCAATTGTGAGATGAAGAAGACAATTTGTAAATTCAGTTCAGGTCAAAAATAGAAACCCATTCAGTGACTTAAAGGTCAAATTTAACACAGTTTAATTTGGCTACTGTCTAAGTCATTGTATTTACAACACACATACCTTACTTTAATGTCAGTTTTAATTCTAAAGTAAGATAAATTTTATGGACAGACACTACAGCTAGGTAGTAGAAAGAGTACCTCACTGTAATGACTTATTGTGGTACATTGCTCTCAGTTTTGCTGTCCATAGAACATCTATCACCATGGCTCAAGATCTGCATACTCTAGGTGTTCAAAAATATCTCTTCAACATGTAGCGTATTATAATGAGAAGAAAGGTTTCTCATGAAATGTGTTAGAATCATCTCTACTTCTGAACATGTCACAAACAAATAAAGTGCGTACATGAAGTTATCTGGATAATGAAAGTTACTATCAAACTTTGTGAAATCCATTACCTTTTGTTCAGGGCTCAGACTCGGAGTGGGTTATATGGATCATATGGTAAAAATGCAGTATATATTTTAAAAATCTGCTTTTCTACTCCTGCACATCTAGGAAATGAATGCAATGATAGTTATTTTAAGCATGGAGAACTGTAACAAATTTGTGAACTTCTTTGCTCTTTGGACAGGAATCAAGCCTCAGTTTGGGGCTGTATGGATCATATAGTGAAATTGCATTAGATATTTTAAAATTTTCTTCTCTACTTCTGAACATCTAGGAAACAGATTTGGTTAGGGTTGCAGGCTATAGGGCACGATTTATGGACCTTGCATTAAAACGTCATCTTCTTTACTCATTAATATCCAGCATTAAATTGTATAATGAGCATGAAGGTCTCTACCAGACTGTTGAAACTCATAACCCCTGTGTTTGGAGTTCTGGTCCCAGAAAGAGGCTATATGTATAGGACTCATAAACTGACAACATTGATTGTAGTCAGTTATTCTCTCTACTCCTGCACATGTAGCTCATACTTAGCACAAAGGTTGTTTATTATCAGACAATATGCCAAAACCTGCAAAAAGGAAAAATGTGTTCAATATATTTGTCCAAGTGATTGCTTTGTAATAGATAGACATTACAAGTTCAGATTTGACACAAAAGGGGTTTTTTTTAATCTTGTTGTTAGGACTCTGAACCAAGGTCATTTGGCAGTGTCAAGGACACTGGTAAAAATATTAGTTTTATTTGTTGCAGACTATAATTTTGTGAAGGAAAGATGTTAGACAGGGTGTTGTGACCCTGACCCATTTTTTTGGCCAAGATCTAGGTCAACCCCAAGATGTATAGAAATTTATCCATGCCTTAATTTTGTAATGGAGAAACATCAGAAGAGTATGATATCCATTTTAACCATGGAAAACAGGATCCTCAACTCTCAGAGTTTAAAAGATGCTCTCTTGCATCATCAACCTGTATCACTTCTGATGTCTTTTATTACATGACACTCAGGTGACATTTAAGGAGCATGGGCATCATGCTGAAAGACTTTTGATTTATACAAAGTCATTTACATGCTACATTTTTTTTCCTTCATCCAGGCAAAGAAGGTGGAGAAAGATTTGGAGGTGGAGCTGGATCATTTAATTCTGCAAAGAAGACAATTGGAGATCCACATCCTTAGAACACAGAAGTGGTGTGAGAACCAGGGGTCCTGGAGGGCTATGGTGTATGAAGCTCAGGTGGCTATTTTGAAACATGCATAGCAATAGTTATGAATACAGATGTGGCTGATTAGTTGATTTATGAAGGATTAAATTAGATTTTTATTTTATCTATTACAAAGCTAATAAATGTGGTGTTTAAATTACAAACGTTTTCTACATCAAAATCAGTTTAAAAAATACAGTTGTGACAAATATTTGTTTACTATAATTAAGTTTACAAAAGATTGAAAATTCATAGATATACGAGGGTTATCCCAAAAAATCATAGACAATGATAATAACTCATTTATTCATGAGAAATAATTCTTTTGTTATTTAAAAGCATCATTTTGTGTGGGAGGGGGGGGGGGGGTGTAGAAAGTTTCATAAGAATATTTCTTTTCATGATGACATAGAACACTAATAAAAAACATGTTCTTAGTTGTCAATGTACAAACTTCATCTTCATCCATGACATTCCTTACCTTCAGAATTTCATGGACAGTGTTTTCCTTTTCTGGCCTTCCCATCTTCTGTTCTGATGCCATTCCCTCCATAGATCTCTTTTTCCATTTAAACACTGGTCCTTCACTAACAGTTTGGTGATCTGATGTGCTTTCCATCTCCTGCTTTGTTTGAGAGGAGGGAAGGGGGGGGTCAAACCTTGATCTACACAATATTTTATTATTTCTTGGTGTGCTAAGAATGCTGTTGACATTGTCATATTGCACAAGTTTCATTCCAGGTACATTGAAAAATGCATTACTTCTCTGCCATTTCTGATGTCCCATGGTTGTAAAACCAGTATATCACGTGGAGAACATCACTGATTGCATTGATATAAATTTGAATGCGATATATTTAATATGCAACTATTTGCTTTCATCGAATTGAGTGTTACAAAGAACATGTCTTACTTATTTTTGTATGTGTGCCAACAGTGCACTTGGGTCTCTTTTTATTCAGCAACATCTCATTTATCTCTTTTATTACATATTTCAAATTATACATTTTGTTTAAGATAAGTAAAAGTTTCCTCATGTGAAAAATCTTTTGGATTTGATGCATATTTTGAAAATTATTATCACTGTCTATGACTTTTTGGGACAAACCTCATATATACGTGTGTGTGTGTGTGTGTGTGTGTGTGTGTGTGTGTGTGTGTGTGTGTGTGTGTGTGTGTGTGTGTGTGTGTGTGTGTGTGTGATGATAAAATCAATCATACAAGTTGTACTTGATGACTATGAACCAGCTACACTTTTATCAGATGCAAATAAAAGCAAAAAACTGGGTATACCTCTTGTTTTCTTCACCGAATACGACTTGAATTTGAGAAATAAAACAAAGCTTTTAAAATGGTAGCACATCCTCCAGAGAGACAAATTTTTTTCTAATTTTTTTTGACATATTTATTGTTACATGATACAGATTGTAGAAGAAGAGGATAAAAGAATACCCACATTTGTTTTGATCGTGCATCTGGCAGGAAAGGAAAAGTCCTATAATTTGCAACACAGTGCAGAGGGCTGGCTGGTGACTCGAAATATCCCAGATTTCAACAGACTTCATGAGAAACTGATTGAGGTTGGTTGATTTCATTTGGTGCTGGGAGTTGATTCTATGGAAGTCATTTTACACATGCATACCTATTTCTGAAAGGATTATGACAAATAGTTCGTGTACAGCTTCAGTCTGTAAAATGGACTAGCTGTTTTACTTTCAAGCAATATCTCTCTACCTGTTATAGTGCATTTAATAACCTTTCAAATTTCACTAGCTTGTATTGATATTTTGTAGTCCATATAAAATAGTATCATCCCTGAGGAAAGAGTCACATGATAATTACGGGAAATAAATTATGCAAAATGTGCCATTTAAAATTCCAGAATTTCTTAACTTGCCAACCCGTGTTAAAATGGTCATGTATAGACCTGGATCATTCATTTTTGAATAATTTTATTCATGTCATGATGTTTCAAAGAGTTCAGTTGGACATGCAAAAATCATTTTGATAAGAGCCAAATTAATTAATGAGTATAATGTAAGAAAGCTGTGGAAATGCTTTGTCACTCCTTTTTTTATGAAGCATTTCTTTGTACAACCCAAATTTGATAAGTAATTCATACCATGTAAAGGAAATCTAAACACATGTAATAAAATGAAATATGTTTTGAAATGTACTTATTTGAGATATTGACAAGTTACTCGTTGTATCAAGGTTAACATAATTTTGTCCCATGCACACTCATCTCTTTATGATTATGACTAATAAACATTTGACAGGCATATCATGGTGGTGCACTTATTACTATTTTTATGAATTAACCATGTTATATGTTTCATGATGGTATTACAGATTGGACCTTGGCTGAAGAAGAAAGAGCTTCCTTCTGTGAGACGATTCACAACATTGAATGAGAATTTCCTCATTGAGTGTAAAAGGATGCTGAATGAGTACCTTAGTGTGAGTGAGACATCTTTCATACAAGTGTAGTGTTTTGGTGATTACTCTGTAAAACCAAGAAGTAAAGGGGTTTATATATGCCAAGTTTGAAAGTATTTCAAGGCTCAATTTCAAATGCCCATTCCATAAAATAGCTGGGGTATATATAGTGTTACTCTGTTCTTTTATTCCATCATAATTTAGTTTCCATTCATTATCACTGCAATTGATGCTCATATTCATCTGTAATTTGGTATATACACATAGATACATCATAAGAATATCCAAGTCAAGTTTTTAATTTGGGTTTGGTTGAATAATTTTTGACAGAGTTGTGCCCCTTGGACTTAGAAAATTTTAAATGTCATAGAAATAAACTTCTTTTTTAAAAATTAAATGAAGGTACAAAGTGCAATGCTTCATGCCAGCATACATTTTGTGAAGTGTCAACACTTTAAAATACATTAGAAAAGCAAAGGTTTATTATTTACAAAACATTGATAAAACATTGACAAAAATTTTTACAATGTGGCATACATGTAGAAAACCAGTTTAAATGCTCCAAGGAGAATCAGATTATACATCATTATTTGTATTTTGTAATACTGGTAATCCATTGTTCTAACACATAATTTCTTTTGTGGAATAGGCCATTATGAAAGATAGCATGATGGCCCAGAGTGAGGCACTGTATGGCTTCCTGACCCCTACACCTGAGTTTTTTTGGCACAGGAAACCAGAAAAAAAGAAAGAGTTCTTCATTACTTCCATTATCAAAAGGTAAACATTTCTAGCTCACCTGATCTGTAAGTTCAAGTGAGCTTTTCTGATCACCTGTTGTCCATCCATCTGTTTGTCCAGAAAATTTACATATTTATTCCTTCTTCTCCAGACCCTCTGGGTTAGTTTTCAACCAAACTTGCCACAAAGCATCATGGGGTAATGGGGATTGAAATTTGTGAAATGATGGGTCACATACTTTTCAAAGGGGGGATAATTAAGAGATAGTGAAAATATGGTGACCTGTTTTATACACACACAAACATCATAGAAAGCACTAAAAACCAACAGCACTAAAGTGTTGGATCCACATATAATTGTAGATACAAAGTCAAATAAAAAAGGATATAAAAAGCACTAAAAATGTGCAACAACACAAACAATATTGAATCGTCAAAATTTAGGGATTTGTACCTTTTTTCTTTCTTCAGGACAATAGAATATTTATATAGATTTAAATGTAATACAAAAGAAGAAACAAAGTAGCACTAAAACTAAACTACAAAGGCCTAAAAAAAACCAAAAACAACCTGGACATCTATATATTAAAAATTGTCATGTTTTTCATGGAGAATTCGAAACAAGAGTCAAGACTGAACTGGATGGAATAGCTTGTAATTGCAGAATGAAGTAAAACACAAACAAAGAGTTCTAATTTGTACTTCTTTGAGGATCTGCAGTTATTCTTTAAAATTATTATTTACTATATGCGTGGCGTCGCTGGCCTAGTGGTTAGGCTGTTAGACTCTCAATCGAAAGGTTGTGGGTTCGAGTCCTGGCCGCAGCAGGGCTGACGTTGTGTCCTTGGGAAAGGCACTTTATGCAAATTTCCTCACTCCACCCAAGTATAAAAGGGGTACCTGGCTATAGACAGTGAAAGATATTGTTAGAATGTTAGTGCTGTAGCGCCTTAATGGCAGCTTGCACTGAGAAAGCTCTGGAATGTTATAAGGTCTGCTGGGGTAATAATGTATTGTGAAGCACTTTGAGCAGCATATGCTGGATAATGCGCTATATAAAAACCAATCATTATTATTATCATATACATGATTTTATATACATGGACTGTGTATTTGCCATTTGATTGTGCTATAGCTTGCCCATTGGCCAGTACAAGCAAGAGAGTGCAGATGAACTCAAACTGGTGGATGAAGAGGAAGATGGGTACTTTTCTATGCTGTTTGTGAAAAATATCAGTCATTGAAACTCTTCTGATATCAGAAAAGTGTGATAAAACATTTAGAACCTTTTATTCAGCCATATAGGTATTGTATACAAATGTGTATCACATGTATGTACGAATTTGATTACACTTATTTATGTGCACCAACATTCACTCTTCTAGTGGTATTAAGTTGCTAACATTTGGAAATCCCATGATGACAGAGCAAAAAACATTGTAATGGATGAAAAATATGGTAATTATGTCATTTTGATACACCTCAGCAAAAGTTCGTGGGTGTTTTAGAATCAACCTGTCCACTTCTGTTCATCATCAGACATCATTTGTTTTGCACCAGAGATTTTCTTTGATTCATTTTCCCCCGGATTCTATTGAAATGTTGTATACTGGTACCATGTGCACTTAATATTTGCAAATTGATTTGATCACTTTTGTTAAAGTTACCTCTATTTTCGAATTATTGAAAAAGATTTTTCTATACATTCTGCAAGTACTATCTTACATTTGCAACACAGAAAAGTTAAATGCTTGCGTTATACACCGAGATTGCTAATGACATGGTGGCATGTCTTTGACACCAGCCTGTTGTGAAGGTCATTGGAAAAGCATGATGTACAGACTATTTAATGGAAGATAGCAAGACAGCCACACTTAATGTAGAAATTCTCATGCTTTTTGGATTTTTACCAATTTATTTCCAATGTCATTTAGACAATATCAAGATAACTTGGAGATAAAGTATATGACTTTTGTCTTGGTTGCATCTTTGTAGTATTGAAATCAGCATTAGATGCTTATCTTTAACTCTTAAGATTCATTGTGACCTTCAAGTGTGACAATACCCAAGTGAATGTTAAGATACATGTAAGTAACATTTAAGCTGTGAACTTTGTAAAGTTTATAGAAAGCTTTAAGAAGTATCAGTTTAAAGGGTCTAATAGATGAAGAAACCTTTCAATCATATTTCACCATAATTGGGATTATCTGCTCAAATTATTTCAGACTGTTATCTTGCAGACAAATGAGGTCCACAGCTACACATTCTTAAGCTACAACTCAGTGTATACATTGCATTACAACTCCTTGATCCATCTCTGATTTTAACCTAGAATTAATTCTGCAAATGCTATGATTTTTTGACTGCAGTTCAAAGTTGGACAGGAAAGATTCCATTGCTGAACCATTCTACAGATTGGTGGATGAGGTTTTTGAATGTCATGGTATGTTTAAATGGTTGAGACGGAGTTTCATCATGTTTGTGGAAGTCACTTTTGGAAGGTCTATTAATAGGTACGTAAATAATTAGAGCACACTTAAGGTTGGTTCCAATAACCTTTGAATACCTTATTGAATTGATATTAAATGAGTTTTATTACTTTCTTCTACAATATTTTGCAAATATGAATGTGCATTTAAAATGAGTTTTAAATATGTCAACAGTTTCAAATACATGTAATATCATATAATTTATATGATGTTTAAGTTTTTGCAGTTTTTCAAATTTAGTGAAACTAGGTTGATGTGCAGTAAACATGGGTAACAAAAGTAGGCAGATCTTTTGAGAAAATGTGTGTCGCCTGCATGATTGGGCTACCAGTGCCTAGGATTTATATAAACAGATGCACACAGGAAATAATGTACATCAACTTTTATTTCTTGTTGTCTTTAATTGACAAATCTCCAATAGTAAAAGCAGATTTTCAAATGAGATTACATACACACTTGCATGTACATGTATGAATTTAACATTCATGACTGGTTCACTTTGACAGATATTTGGGTCAAAGTGGTGCTCATGAATCTTTCATATATTTCTTGAACATGAATAAAGGATGGTTTACAGAAACTGATTTAGCATCATCAGTAATGTACAGCCATGCTGGTACATGTATATGAAGCTGACCATTTCAATGAACAAAACTCTAGACAAATCATAGTCGTACTAGGTCTGATTGAAACTTGGGTGTATTTCAAATGCATATACTATATGTTAGAATATCACACTCATATGTATACATTGAGACCCAACATCAGTTTTAGTGACCTTGACCATATACAAATGACCTAGGGCCAGCAAATTGACAAGCAATATCTTTAGGTCCTCATAAAGCAACCTTAGTGTTGAATCAGTTTCAGTGGCCAAAAGATGCATTTCAAACTTTTTCTCCCAGGTCTTCTTCAAATTACCCTGTACACTTCTTTCCCCAAACTTTGTTTATAAAGGAAGGGGGGGGGGGGGGGGGGGGTATGATTAGCCCAACCAATTAAGCCACAGTGATTATCTTGAAATTCAGGTGACATCAAACTAGAGTGACTTGAGGACTAAGTTTGCTGACATGATAGGTAGCTGCTCTGGCATCTCTAGACAAAGTTTACAATTTGTACATTCTAATCTCAATTACCTGAAAATGTTTATTTACATCCTACCATTTTCAGGGATGTATGGACAGTGCAGACACATGCAGAGTAGTAATTTTTATTTTGTAGACAACTGAGGGAAACAGTGGATTGGGTGTTTTCAGAGAGTATGATAATTTACTATGTTACCCTGTTTAAGAACTCCATGTGGCCAAATGGCAAACTAGCAGAGTCTCCACCCCCAAAGACAGATGTACAGAAATTACAGACAAGGCTTGAAGCCAAAGAAAAATTCTTGAATAACATTCCAGGTATTTCTTTAACAGTTTATAAATAGCACAAACCAAAGTCCAGATATTGTAGATTTGATAGCAATAATTTGAAATATTTGATGTAATAATTTTGTACCTCTGATTATGCAGTAGGCTAAAATTTAGACTGGGGTAATAGTGTGTTAACATGTAGATACACAAAAAATTTTTGCTGGCATTTCTATAGATTTTTTGCCAAAGATAGGTTTATGACTAGCAGCCAGAAAGTGATATGATCCTTTCATCATGAAATGGAGTCCACACTTGTGAGTTACTCATGAACATTGAGGTGTAAACAGTTTCTGAGAGTTCATCTTATGTTTTTCAGATGCAGTGAGGACACTTCTAGGGGAGGATAATGGAAGAAGAGGAGCCATCAAAATGTTTGAGGTTTTGCAAGATCCAAAGCTGAATAAACATCTGTTTTATGCAAGTATTTCACACAGTACTTTTGAATTTTGATGTAATTTGCTAAGTTGATGCGATATAAATTTTTTTTATAAATGGTAGAGAGGGATATTTTGTGTCATGGTTCACCACAAAAATGGGGAGTAGTAGTGTTTACAGTCAAAACTTGTTAATCCAGACACCTTGCATAGTTCCAATCCTGACACCTTGCATAGTTCCAGATAAAACAGTCACAGTATATGAAATATCTGGATTATTGAATCCCATTTATTAAATATCATTTTTGCCAAATATTGGCTCCTGAGAAACATTGTCTAGAACCTGAAGCATCCATTGTGATGTCGGAGTAAATGAAGCCTGGTTGTGCCTTTCTTTAAAATAAACCTTATACAGTTTGAAAACTTACTAATCACATGAATACAATATACAAAAATATACATATAACAGTATGTAATGTTCATTAGTTTTAACTTTTTTTTTCCAGAGTCACAATTCTTGAATTATAGAGGATAATAATGTATTGATGAATGGTTTCTGAAGGTGTAGTAATAGGTGTCTGAGTTCATGAATATGTTTGGCAATGTACTGTATACTGTAGATACCAGGTAATGAGGCTGTTACCAGTGTATGGACATTAACTTTGTACTTGCTGCAATTTTAGGGTCTGTTGGAGGTTTTCCTGTTGGAACTCTATCCCGAACTTAAGGAGAATCCAGGATCCAAGGATTGATAAACAATATAAACCTATCAACAGAGACTTGTGTTTGAGATTTTTCACCATGTAAAATAATGAAATAGACAGGGTAAAAGTATGGGGTTGTGCAATGTAACATAAAAATTATGATTTTTTTTTACATTTTATATATTTTTATGTGTAATATCAATTGGTTATTTTATGTGCCTGGCAATTTAAACTGCACACATGATATGGAAATGAATAGAATATTCTTGAATTATAATTGTTACTTTACCCTTTTGAAAATTATCTGAATAGTTGACAAACATTGAATGTAAATAAAGCAGTGCTGTAATATTTAAATATGTTATTGATTAAATTTTTTAATAAAAATATTTTTATATTTATTTAATGCAGTATTTATCAAGGACTTCTGCTGAATACAGAAGAGTATCTAGTAGAGTGAATTGATTCGTGTTTTTCTAAATGTCTTTTGGGTATACTCTTTAGTATTAGTCAACAGGTATTACCAGCCAAAATCAAATCTTTGCTACTCAAGGTTTTACGATCTGCTCCACTTCTCTAAATGGAGTGGATCATAAAACCTTGGCTAGCAAAGATGCCAAAATGAGTAATGATGGAGTATCTTATTAGAATGGGTTTGAATCCTTTTGGAAACTTACATTCTTCTTTCAGAGATTTTTTTTTCTTGAAAACCAGCATAAATACACTAATCTTCAGTGTGATTGTTAACTTTTATTAGTTCTTTAGTGACATGTCAGTTTTGGTTGTAGTGCATTGGGCCTCCTTAAGTAAGTGCAATAGAAAATCATTTATTTATAAGAATTACTTTATATATTTCATAACGTAGGTGAACGTCACTTAACATTCAGTGCAAACGTATTGAAAGAGTTAACCAGGTCCTACATATGCGATATATTCTTTTTAGGTCACTTGATTCGCTGGGATGACCTACTGCTGTCCAAGCATCATTATCACCATCTTTTATGCACTGCTAACTTTTGAATAATTTTGTTTTACTTATCGGAAAATACATGGTCAATTTTCACCAATATTGCTGTGAAGCATCATTTGGAGTAGGAAACCAAAACTGAATCCCATGGTCCCTAGCCATTTAAGGCCCCAAGGGAAAGGCTGAAACCTCTAGAAATAGGACAGTCTTTAAAAATCTTCTTTACTACTGGGCATCTGGCATAATAACTGGCTGTAGAGATGAAGATATTGATTGATTGTTTATTGTTTTATGCCACACTCAACAATTTTTCAGTTATCTGCTGGCTTCCAGTTTTTAATGGTGGAGGAGAGAACTCAGATACAATATACCCGGGAAGAGACTACCGACCTTCCGAAAGTAAACTGGGAAACTTTCTCGCATATATCGACGTGAACAAGAATCAAACCCGTACCAACTAGAGGTGATAGGCCTTGTGATTTTGAGTCCAGTGCTCTAACCACTCGGCCAAGGAAGCCTCTTGAGCATATTGAGCATGAAAGCCTCCATCAAAACTGTGAAATTCATGGCCCTTTGGTCAAGAGCTCTGGCAGAACTACATGGATCAGTAGTGAAAAAGCATTTCAAATTTTTTTACATGAATATTTTCTTTATTCCTGAAGATCTAGCAAACAAACTATGTGCAAAGTAAATTGAGCAAAGAGGTAATCTCTACCTGATATGAAATTCATGGGTTAGGGGTTCAGGCTCCAAACTGGGGCTATATGGATTACAAGAAAAAATGTATTTTGAAATGTTTAAAAAAATCTTCTTTACTCCTGATCATTTAGGAAACAATATGTGCATAATGGTATTTAGCATGGGGATTTGGAATGAAATTTATGAATAGGTTTAGGTGGGGTTTATAATTACCATATAGTGAAAATGGAGGTACATGTATCTAAATTTGCAAAGGTTTTTACTCCATAATATCAAGCACGTTTAAGAGGTAGATGTCTAGTGATAAGCATGGAGGCCTCATCTGTCAAAATTATGAGACTTGGTGGCCCCTAGACCAGTGGTTCAGACTCCAGGGAAGGAGACCACGTTGTGGGATGACTTCTGCTCCTCCCATGTGGGTATTGGTAATACTAATTTTAACTTCACAAATAATTAAGAAATAGACTTGCAGTTGCCTTCAAACACAATATTGATTAGGAAAATGACTTCTTAAGCTGATTTATTGATTTAATTTAATTACATATATAATAAGATTTGGGGAAGGTATAAATTTCCTGGTAGTATAATGTCGTGATTCACTTGATAACATAATTATACTATGTTAAGTACCATTTGGCCCGGACCTAGAAATGACGAGGGTGAATACCCTGGACACGGCAGACGGTAAAGGTAGTAATTGTATACCGACAGCTGAGGTTTGTATTTATATATGAGTGATGAAACATCAACGCCACTTAGAAGACATATTTTGACGTAACGTTAGCTAACAACAAAATTCAGCTCTTTGTTGTTGGCCTATACCTGTAGATTCCGAAATCCAAAATGTCATAGGCCTATTATTGTGATGACGGTTAGGAACTTAATTGCCGTGCTATGGTAAACAATTGTTTCCTACTCGGCAAAAATTCTGTCGGTGAACAAATCGATTCTAGTTGCTTAAGTGATGTGTAACTTGTAAGCACATGCTAAAAAACAGAAGAAGCATTGAGTTTGCTCAGGTTTGTAACGATTGATATATTATATAGGTAATCGAAGAAGAAATAATTTCCCAACATTATATAAGCTATCTTTATTATATTTTTTTTTCACCATTTCTGTACTTAAGTAATATATGTTATTATTATCATGCTATGTTTCTCATCATAATATATCCCAATTGTTAAGTGCAAGATATTGGAAGAAAAAATCTTCGTTGGAATTTCCTCGATTGTTTACATTGGAGACATCCATAAATGATGTAGATCTCTGCATACGTATTTTTCTACATAATTGTATACATGCGATGCAGTTTAGGATATTTCAACCTTTTAAAATTTTGGAGATGGACTTCGTTTCCTTGATTTTTTTTAATATTTTTTTTTTTTTATCGATATTTGAAGCAATTCAACCCAAAAAGAGAAAAACGTGTTAAGATTTCTATACGACAGTAATTATTACAACTGTGGTGTGTTCATTTTTGACATAGATTTCAATTTTGAAAATCATGATGGCATCGACTGCGATGCTTCTGAGCCAACATCCTTCACGAGTGAAAAGTGCTGGCGTCAAACGTTACTTTTCGTACCCTCATACTTTAGTTTTCAAATATAAAATTTATTTTATACTTTCATTTCAGTCGGAATATTCCCAGCCGTTAAAATAGTCGTACTCTATTTATCAAAGATGAGGAAATGGCTGTCATTTCAGTTGGTAAAGATATCAAAGACAAAAACATTGGAAATGTAAATATTTTATAATAGAGACACCGTAGAGAAGATTGGAGAATACACTGTAACCATCATTGCCTGTCAATTCATTATTCAGGACTTTGCAAAAGTAGTAATTTAAATCCGAAATCAGCATATGAGGTACAATGTACTGAATCAAGAGTAGGTACATGTAGTTAGATATACTAATTAATCCCGGGGACTATTTCATTTTCTTCATTAAAAAAGTCGGAGTACGTTCAGAACAATTTTCTGTAATAGGATACGTTTGCGTGCACTGAACAAACTCGAGCAGTCTGATCATCGTTGTATGTCTAATCCTGTCAATCCATATAACATTGATTCAATTCAACTGTTTATTCTCATAAATGTACAATTATACATTAAAGAGAGGAGGTTGGATATGATATAAACTACTGTATAAGCAACAGGTGCAAATATTCCCTGATTACTTATTCATACTTTCATAGATACACAAAAAGTAAAGAATACTTATAACAAAGAGATAAACGACAACATTTGATAAATAAGAGCAACACAGATTCAAATCATCTAGATTGATTACTTTCTATATATTGAGATGTAACATTTTTTACGATCATTTTAAAGTTTGGTCTTGGTCAGAGGATCCAAAATATAATATTCACATTGCCAATGTTTTTGCCAATGATATCTTAACAAATTGTAATGATCATTTCCTCGTGAACGCGTTGCAGTTGTACATCGTAAATATTGTATATAATAAAGCCCCGTTTATCTTAGAACAAATTTTACAGTTATACGTGATCACTACTGCAACACTAGATCTGTGTATAGTCTCAATTTTAGATTACCATCTATTAAACTTTGTCAAGATCAGACCTTTTATTACAATGTCATGGATTGAAATAATTTACCAACTTAAATAAAAGAAATAAAAAATCATTTAAACATTCTGTTAAAAACAAGTAATGGAGAACATTTGAAAAGTTGTGAAGAGAGTTGTTGTTGTTATTGTTGTTTGTGCGTGTGTGTGAGTGTACTTTTGATTTTTAACAATTATACTTGTGATATATAGATGATCTTGAAAGAGTGCTTATGACATGAAATTTATGAAATGAGTTGCCAGATTTAATATTTCCCGAGCCTTGGCGAATTTCATAGGACATAAGCACGAATTTAAGATTCTATTTATCACACCATTGTCAATAAACGCATATTTTAGTTACTTTCTATTTCACGTTTCTTTGCATCGTCTGAAAATGTCCTTGAGCGGAAGAAATAAGATCTAATGATAAACACGTTAATGTGATAGCTAAATTCACTCTTTATTTATTTCCTACCGTAAGAGATTATATAACAACAACAAATGAAACACGAATAAATATGATAGACTTGAACGTTTATAATAACATTTTTGTATCGGTCAGTAGGTGCTGACCTCACATGACTCTATATAATTACCAGTGCTACGAGTTCATATCGTTTTTCCGAACCTGTGTTTATAAACCCGGAAACAGTTCTGTTGTGTGATAAATTGATTTTAATACTTTGTGTACTTTTGAAAATTTATATATATATATATATATATATATATATATATATATACACACACACACACACACAATTGCCATATCTATATGAGGTTCCTTGATTTTACGTACAAATTTACCAAAATCTTGCCTACGTTCTTTTATTCATATCATTTT
This sequence comes from Ostrea denselamellosa, assembly GCA_024699665.1. Classification (NCBI taxonomy): domain Eukaryota; kingdom Metazoa; phylum Mollusca; class Bivalvia; order Ostreida; family Ostreidae; genus Ostrea; species Ostrea denselamellosa. Next base: position 15,757,068 of record JAMZEH010000042.1, read on the forward strand.
TGTTTTTGTTAAAATTTGTTACTAAGAGGACTCCATTGGAAATAAGCAACTGTGCTTTCATGGCTTATCCTTAAGTGATAATCAATATAGCAAATACTGTGATAATCTATATATTTATTTAATTTAAACTTCTAATCTTATATTGCATATTTTTTTCTAAATCATACTTGATATGGATTTAAACTTCTAATCTTATATTAGGGTTGGGTTTTTTTCTTTCTAAATCATACTTGATATGGATGCATTTACATCACATTGTTTACTGCCAGTTCATTAGTAATTTATATCACCCTGTGTCCTACATTGATTTTAACCTGAATAAACCTAATAGTACTATAACTAACAATGCGCGAATCTCTCTCTCTCTCTCTCTCTCTCTCTCTCTCTCTCTCAATGTGTGTGTGTGTGTGTTTAACTTCTGGAAATTCCAACAGAAATTAAAGTTGAATGTTTTTGAAATTACGTGAGTTTGTGAACGTGCTTCATGAAATATTTCGCAGTTCATATATGCATTTTCAAAAATGAATGAGCTATGTGGCTTATTGACTTTTATAGTAATTCTATAATGCTTATCAAATATTTATTTTCAGGGTTTGCGATTTGACAAGCCAGTGCCCTAGTAAACATGAAGTCTGGGTTTTGTGGTAAGACCAAATATGCAAATGTGTAGTTTTAATGATAATGAAATGTATAATTATGAAAACAAACCATGGAACCTGCGCACTTGATATTGTTAAGTTTTGAGAAGGATTACGACTACATTATTCAGTGTTACACTATTATATGCTGGTCGCAACTTATTATCAAGCTACAGACACTTAATTTACCCGGTGGTTGCCGCTTGATTTAACTGGCCAATTGTTTAACATGTTTAAATGTGACTCATTACCCTAAGATTTTATTTACCGAGGTAATGTACGACTCCACCATCAAAAGTCTCAATTATTTTATATTAATTTCATTTTCCGGAATGATAAAAAATGGTGCTTTGTTTACAATAAGAGATTTTACGATCAAATTTTTGCTTTGATGTATGAATATATCTAATAAAACCTGCGATGAAGACTCGTGTGAATGTTCAAAATTTAAAAATATGAAAATCATAGTGGTTTTTGGTTAATCTTTTCGAAATCTAAATCTTCAAAAAACATGCCATTTTGGAATTTTAAAAAGAAATTGAAATGATTGAAATGATATGTCCAAATTTCAGAAATATCCTATGCCTTCTAAGTATCAATCAAATTAGATAGAAATAACTAAAATAATCATATTGTCGCTAATTTTATGTACTTTTCATCAATAAAAGTTTCCTTTGTAAATTCATTTAATTTGTAATTCAATTTACATCAAGGGAATGTAGGTATTTATGATTCCGACAGGGTTGGTTCACATTGCAATATTTCTGATTTTTGGCCATTTCATTTCAATTTCTTTTTTACATTTATCCAATACGGTTTTTTTTTTCTAATGGACATGTTTTTAGCCGTAGAATAATAAAAAAATATTAAAAACGTAGTTATTAATTTATTTTTATAAACAATTTTTATTTAAAAAATTAGAACGTCTATCTTAGTCTTTTAGGCTTGTTTTATTAGATTTTCATATTATACATCAAATCACAGGGAAATTCGAGATCTAAAATCTTATTTGCAAACAAAACATCTTTTTTTTTTATCATTCTGGAAAAAAATCACAGGAAGTCATATAAAATAATTGAGCGTTTGTATCACTCTTTCGATTCTTTTTCATTATAACAATAAATTTACAAAAGCAGAGGAGTAATTAGCAAGTCAAAGTAGAAAGCAATATTTGCACCGAGAAAAAAATATTCGAGGAATGTCACTAAATATGGAGACTTTATTATCGCTTTTTGATTGTTATATTGGAGGAATAATTAATTATGCTTCTGAAATTTGGGGTATTCATAAAGGGGGTAATGTTGAGGAAGTTCATACGGATTTTTGTAAGCAAATGCTAGATGGGAAGAACAATACAAGCAATGTAGTTGTATACACAGAATTAGACAGAGTTTCTCTTATGTATAATAGGTTATTTACAATTGTTAAATTTTGGAGCAAGATTCTTAGTAGTGAAAATTGTATAAGGAATTGTAATGAAGAACCGTATATCAATTGTGAAAAATACAAATGTAAAAATGGGCTTTTGATGTCAAGAAAATTTTAATAGACTTGGGATTTAATGACATTCGGATCAATCAAAATATTAACAATCAGGTGCTAAAAATTGTGCAACAAAGAATTTTTGATCAAGCTAAGCAAGATATTTTTTTCAAAAATCGAAAAATCAAGAAAATCTTCATTTTACAAATATTCAATTGATGGATTATATCTTCAATGTTATCTTCGAAAATCAATTCCTGTAAAGTTACAAAACTGTATATCTAAATTGCGATTATCATCTCACCAATTAGCCATAGAAACTGGTAGATATTCTAATACAATCAGAACAAATAGATGTTGTAATGTTTGTGTAAATATTATTGAAGATGAGTTTCACGTTTTAATAGTTTCTCTTCCAGTGAAAGGTGGTATAACTCCCATAACAGCTTTCCAATTATACAAAGTCGTATGACTGTTGACGATATTCTATGTGCGCACGTGAAAATATCAATCTTACTACATATATACATGTACCACCAGTTTGCCAGACACGTTGATTTTCCGATGATGTTTAAAATTCTTGAAAAACAAAGGAAAACATATAGAAATAAAAAAAAAAAGAAAAAAAAAAAAAAAAAAAAAGCATGCACTTGGAAATACATAAGAGTATCATACACCGGCCTTTTTTTAATGTATTTCAGATGGATCTTTTGCCAAAAAGTACAGAGTTCAGTACATTGGATTCTTGACGACTTTTCTCTCCACCATTTTCTTCTTCATGTCATACAGGATAGAAATGGTACCCAAGGAAATCTGGACAGTCCCAATGATGAAAGAGAACTCCCAAGATCAACATACGTTCATTCCAATCAACAAAGAAAATAAAACACTCCTAACGGTTGTTGATTACAGGGAAGAAACAGCTAGAATCAGCCATAATGGTACAAGATACAGTGACTCGTATCTGATAGAGCTGATTCGTAAATACTGGATCAGACCGCCTCCTACTGGACCCTATAAATTCAAGTCGACAAGGACAGACTACTCCACCCATGGCCAGTCACTTGTTATTGACAGCACACTAAAGAATAAAGTAAGTATGATGGGAGAAATGATTGCAGCTACTAAGGATATACTGATATTTGTATGCAGCTACTTCACAACAGTTGTGATGTTGTGTCATTAATGTATGGCTTTGTGGTCAGATTTTGTACCTCTAGAGTTATGAAATTCTTGTTTATATAGGAAGGTGGATTTTATGTGGAATGTGGAGCTTGTGATGGAGAATTCCAATCAAACACTCTCTACTTAGAGTTGAGGAGAAAATGGACAGGTTTACTGATAGAGCCCAATAGAAACAACTACAGAGAGCTTTTGAAGACCAATCGAAGAGCATATTACATTAATGCTTGTCTCAGCCCTTACAACCACCCTGCTGTGGTAAATATATTCATCTAGCTGTTCTCCATGTATTCTGTATATATATAATACATTACATTACATATTTTTCATTTCTAACTTATTTTTTCTACATGCCTTCAAATTTTAATTTTGAAAAAGACTACTTTTCATGCCTCCCTTTGAAAAAGGGGTATATTGGTGTGCACCTGTCAATAGACCAAGTGTTGCCCGTTCAATATCTCAATTTAAGAACCCTCTGCTTGGAAGATTTCAAACTTGTGATTCTGGCTTCCCCCTTTGAGCAGATGACACCTATTAATTTTGAGTCAAAGGATAAGGGTCAATCTACTCTGGACATAGGGGGATATTTTCTGCTAAAGATCTTGAAAACCCTTTGCTTTACAAGCATCAGACTAGGTACACTGTCTACCTAAGGAGTAAATTAGCCCAATTGATTTTGAGATCACAAGGTCAAAGATCAAGGGTCAAATTGGATATAGTAAGATATTCATATTATCTGCTCAATATCAAGAGAACCCTTTGCTTCACAGACATCAAACTTAGCACACAGGTCCCCCCCCCCCCCCCCCCCCCCCCCCCCCCCCCCCCGAAAGTAGATGTCCTCAATTGATGGATCAAACAGGACACAGTAAGAGATTGCTTGCTCAGTATCTTAAGAACCTTTTGTTTGACAGACATCAAACTTGGTACACTGGGGTATACTCCTAGAGTAGAAATCAAGTCACAACAAGGTCAAAGATCAATAGTCAAAACTACACTGAGCATAGCAAAATATTGTTTGCTCAATATTTTGATAACCCTTTGCATTCATAACAGACATCAGACTTTGTATGCTGGGTCCAAGTAAGGAGCACAGTAGAACATGCTTATAACAAACATGCTTAAAATGAATTCATGCTTATAACTACATTTTACTGTAGACAACTTCTGTTGATTTTGAGGTCACAGAGGGTAATGATCAAACTACTTGTACAATGGACATAGGAAGATATCATCTGCTCAATATCTTGCCAACCCAGTGTTCAACAGACATCAGATTTGGTAGAATGGTACATCCGACCGAGTAGATGGTCCATTTTGGCTTTCAAGTTACAAGGTCATGATTCAAATGACTGGTTATTTGGAAATGTCTGCTCAGTATCTTACAACTTTAAACTTTGAATTGTAACTACCCAATTAGTAAATAACTTTTTGCACATTTTAATCTTCTCCAAACTATTGAGTAAATTCCACCCAAACTTGTCACAAAGTATTCATGAATAAAGAGGATTGAATTTTTTTTTCTACAAAGTGCAACTCACCTCCTAGGGGAGATAATTGGGGAAATATCTGTAGTGAAAGCAAGATGGAGTGTTTAAAAACCTTCTTAATAACCATTCAGCCAGTAGATACAAATCTTATGTGGCAGCTTCCTTATAAATATACTACACATATTGGCTAGGTGAGGTTCACAAAATATGTTTAAAGGTTTACATGTGAATATTATTTTGCCGCGTTTCTCTCATATATTGTAAGGGTAGAAATTCACAAATTTATTTGCAGTCATCCTCAAATATAGTAAATTCAATTTTGTTCAAGCCATAACCCCTAGGGCCAGAGCAGGGCCATAATAAGCATTTAAGGTAATTTATTGGAATATATAGAGAGAAAAAAATTAAAAATATCCATATCAAGAATATTACAAAGGTGAAGTTTGTTACATTTATGTCATTCCAACACATCTGGTCTGTACATCTTGAACACAGGCCAGAACAGATCCATGGTTTAAAGTTTACACTATTATTGTTTAAAACTTGCAAGTGTTTATCTTATGAATAAAGTAACTCAGGTGAGCATTGTGATCCAATGTCCTTTTGTTTCATGTTGTAGCTGAAGTTCAAAGAGGATTGGGCAGTTGGACATCTAGAAGAAAAATCAGGATCTAAAACAATTGATGTTCAGTGTTTTCCATTCTATTCTATTCTTTTGGCCCTAGGGATCAGTCATATAGATGTTTTTAGTTTGGATGTTGAAGGGGCAGAGGTAATGATTTTGGACACAGTGCCATTTGATAAAGTGGATATAAGCACGATGAATGTCGAGTATCAGCATGTCAGAGGTGGACCAGATTTCTTGCAGCAATACTTAGAAGGCAAAGGCTACATCACAGTCAAGAAAGTCTTCAGGGATCTCATTGTGAAGAAGAAAGGGTTGAATTGAACAGTTAGTTTTTAGTTCACATGTACTTTATTTGCTGCCTTGTGACCCTTATTTTTAATAAGTTATCAGCTCAAATTTTGGGCCTCCATTTAACTAAAATAAAAAGCTCAAGATGTGTTTGTGAAACAGTGATGCCCCCATATGGTAGCAAAGTAATTATGGTACCAAAAGAAAGGTCTTGTCACAAGGAATACATATGTGAAATATGAAAGCCAGATCACTCTAAAACAATGCAAATGTTGTGACCTTGGTTGAAGTTTTCCAAAGTTCTCCAAGGTCATCAGGTCAAAAAGTTTAATACCAAAAGAAAGGTCTTGTCACAAGGAATACACATGTAAAGTATGAAAGCCCTATCACCATCCATTCAAAAGTTATGGGAAATGTTACGTTTTTGTGGACAAACTGCAGATAGACCAAAAAACTGTATGGCCTGAATCCCTGATTCCAGAGGCATAAAAATAGAAATGGTAAAGAAAAACTGTATCTTACTTTTTGTGTTACAGAGGACAGAATCTAAGACAGGCAGACATCATTTTGCACCTCAAGTCATTACTCTTTTCGTTATTAGGTTAAAGATCAAAAGGAAGCACGCTACTTACAATATAAAAATGGGGGGAGGGTATAACTAGTGCATTGAAATATTCAGGTTATATATATTGTTGCTCTTTCATCAGATGCAATTCATATAGTAACTATTACTTTTATGGTTGTTTCGGGTTTATAATTTCACATTTATGTTGTGCCTCCTGTATTTAGATTAAATGAATTATGATTGTATATTTGCATTTTCCAAAGTGATGTCAATAAACTTCCGAGATTTCATTGATATTATTCTTGATTGTACAGTTGAACTTCAGTTCCTCAAACACCCATATCTCAGATACCATGGACATATCACAGCGACTCAGAAGTCCCAACCACTTATTCTTGAGTATTTTTAACCTTAACATCTCAAATCTTTTAATATCTCAAAGTTTTTTCGGTCTCATCGGGTTTGAGATAACAAGGTGTGACTGTGACATGCACGTGACCCACATCCAACTTAATATTATTCCCCCCCCATCTGTTAAAATAAAAAGCAAGTTAAATTACAAAATGTAAGGAGTAAATTAAATGTCTAGTTTGGTTAAATTTATCATAATCAACATTATAAATTGCCACATGCTATAATACAAAGAAACTTAACCAGAATCATTCATTGAATGCACCAAATTTAATATGAATTAACTATAGTTTAGAAGAGAAAATTTGGGATGGACATGGAATTGAATTGTCATAATCGTACGTTTAGCGTTTCTCAAATATTAATGGGAGTAGAAAAGATTTCCAAGACTTAATACGTTTTCACTACATGGCTATATTATCCCCTCCCTAGGGTGTGGACCAGGAAAAATGTGAATTTTATATACTATGTAGAGAGCTTCATAATGACGCATTTAATTTTTCTCCAATGTATATGGGAGTAGAAAAGATTTTCCTTAGAATTACTACATTTTCACTATATGCCCATGTCTATACTCGACCAGGAGTCATGAATTTCTCGATTTTGATATGTCTTATTGGACATCATAAGCATGCATTCAGTTGTTCTCCCAATTGTTGGAGAAGAATTTCGAAAATATGACCTTTTATCAGCATATTTGGTCCTACCCACGAGGCCCCAAGTTAGTAAGGCAATAAATTTCAAAATTTACACATCTGCATCACCAGAGTGACTTGTGCACCCCCCCCCCCCCCATAAAAATTGTGCACAACATGTATCAATTCCTTGAGTAAAGTTATTGACAGATTAGCTTTTGCATTAACTAGAAAGTCCTCAGAACATGACCAACATGTCAATGAATACATGTACCAATTACATCATCGTTTCAGTGGCTTTCGGGGCACTAGTTTCCCTGAGATATTGCGAGTTCGAGCCCCACTCATGCCATGTCAAACCTACAAACATTGGTAGCAAATGCTTGGCATTTAGAAGCGAGAATCACAGTTCTTTTGGATTTGACCCAAAATCTACCATGTTGCAGCAGGTATTGGCATGTTAAAAGAACCCTCACTGCAATAGCCACAAGCACCAAGCATAGGTCTAAATTTGTGGTACTTCACCTACTCTTACGATGTCTCAAAACTAACCAACCAACTTTCCATACACTTCACAGACATTCAATGTGTAAATACAGTCATCAGTTGATTTTAATGGCCAATGATATTCTATATCATTTATACAGAGAGTGTCTGTAAAATAACCTTCACTTAATATGGATGTCTTCGAAATTTTTTTTATTGGAATCGTCTGACAGGTGCATTTATGCTACAAACTGTGATGTATACCATTAACTGTTCTAGATTTACTAGTGTATTAAAACAGAACACAGTTTGGAGAGCAGATTTTATTTATGCAAGTCCATGAGTCTACTCATCATCGTCCTCTGCTTCTAATTGTTTCAGATACGATTCCTTCTTCTGTTTGACACGGTCTTTCTTCTGTTTTAGGGAGATCTTTGCACGGTTCCATCTGTAAAACAAAGTAGTTCAGGAAATTGGATTTCTTTACAGTGGTTAAGATCACAAGGCAGCATAGAGGAGTAACAAAGTTTGCAAATGTTGTAGAATGGACAGTGATTACTGTAGAGCTCATGTACAGGTATCTTTAATGCATCATATTTCACTGTATGGTGAAGTTCTGAAGAATATGATACCCACCTCTTGACCTTGATATCCTTTGCTTCCTTTTTCGCTTTAGATGATGGGTCAGCTCGAATAGCAGCATGGCACTTCTTGTACATCCCCTCCACCTAAATTTTACAAAGTGAAATAAACAGAAATAATACCAAATTTATAATGTGTGTTCTATTCCCAGCCATTAAATATTCATACTTGGAGACTTACAAACTGCTAAAGTTGGATTGACTGACACAGGGCTCGAAATAATTGATGACCTGAGGCCAGTAAATTATGGGTTTGGACTAGTGCTTTTTAATAGAGCATGTGCCCTTGGGGCTAGTTAATTAAAATACTTATCACAATTTCTCAACAATCAGTCTTGTAAATATTGAATATGTCTGTCCAGGATTTCATTGCATACAAAATAATTTCATGACTTCACTTTTAGTAAGTTGTACTATGAAGTAATACAATGTAGGTAATTCAAGGACAAGTTGTCTTAACTGTAGTGGATGACACACACACACATGGCAATCCAGAGTTGTTTTCATAACCACTGGTCCAAAGGGACAGTAATAAAAGTCATCAAATGACCACTTAAAATTTAATTTGATTGTTGACATGACCAGTGAATAAAAACAATTATTTCTAACCCTGTGACATGCAACTGCAATTGATATTCTTTAAAGTGTCATGATTTTCTTTAACAGATGTACATAATTGCCCATTGTTACAGACTACATCCTCTTCAATCACTACTTAGGAACAGCCACCTATCACGGAAAATCTTACACTGTCTGCAGTAATTCCATTCTTGATGAATTGGGAGAACTGTCTCTTGTATGCATCTTCATCCTCTTCCTGCAGACTCCTCATGTAATTAGCCACATGTTGGCCAAAGATGTGGTTCCTGTGAACCTCCGCGCTGAATTCTCCACTCTCACCATCATAACCAGGGAATCTCTTGGTGCTAGGTTAGCAAAACACAAGTTTATCAACACAATCACTCATCACATGTTGCCAATAGCAACAATAGTAGACACAAAGACTTCTTGTTACAAAAAAAACAACTACTGTTCATCTTGTACCTGTGTGGGATATCTAAACCACCATCAGCAGCACCTTTCATAGCTCCAAACACACGGGCACCTGTAAAATAAAGGATGCAATATAGAATCCTATTAAAAATAGTGACAATCCACTGGACATGTAACTGCACACTTGTCAGAGGTAGTAAAACAGAAAACTCTTATATCAGTCAGGTAGCCCAGTAGCTATAATTTACAACCACAAAGCCTCGGTGCTATTCTCAATCCCTGCACCACGTCAAACCTAAGGAAGCAAATGTTCTTTCATGCCCAGCCAACATTAGAAGAGAAAGCTGCAGGTCTTTTAAATATGACCTTCAAAACAGAGATCCCATGCTACAGTAGTTGTTGACACAATATAAAACCCCCACTGCCACAACCATAAGCACAACACATGGGTTAAAATTTGTGGGACTTCATTTACATCTAGTGATATCTCTACATGAGCAAAAAATTCTCCATTAAAACATCCAAATAAAAACAATCAAATCATGTTTGTCTAAATTTGAGCAAAAACTTAGATGTTATACAGAATATTTACAAATCTATTGAAATGTGTCAACAACATACCAGACTTTGAACCTAATTAAGAATACAGGTGCAAAAATATAACATTTTCAAATACATCAGTAGCTCAACAACACTGCAAGAGTAAACAAATTGCAGCAAGTTTGGTACCTGTAGTTGTTCGGACGAGACCAACATCCAAGTAGCACCTAAATGCACCTGGTTTGTCATCAATATCTTCAACATTGAACTGTTCTCCATCAATTTCCTTCTGACCTTCATAGATATCATCTAACTTCAGCTTTTTCAGCAACTAAAAAACCAAGAGTAATGCAGCAGTTGGATCAAAATAAATTTCATCATCAGGTTATTAGACATGAGAATTACTTCTATTTATTAAAAACAAACTTCAATAAAACAGAATGGGTTCTTCTCATATTACCATTATTAAATAGTACGCATTTCCTGAATTTTACAAACACCAGTTTAGAGAATTGAACAAGTAATTTATGAATTTTTACTTACCCTTCTTGCCAGCAGGAGTCCAGTGCAGTAGGCAGCTGCGTAATTAGTAAGCCCGACCTTGACGCCGTATCTGGGAAGCTCATGTGCGTAGGCAGCACAGATGATAATATCCCCTTCAATACGAGCGTACGCTATCTAAACATTGATGAAAAAATATTTAAAAATTCAACTTACAACTTGTCTTAACACGAGTTAAAAGTATATGTAGGCAATTTGATTTACCTAAATGAGGTACTTTACCCAATTAAAACCTAATGCCTACCAAATCAATATTTTTGCATGTTACGATAAATCTTTCACCTTCATGAAAGTATAAGCATTGCACTGCTAGTGAAAATTAGTGGTATCATAACTTTCCCCCTTGAGTTGAAGACTCACAAACCAGCAAGTCTCATACTTAATGGACTATAGTATACATTAAATAAGGTGCACGAACCATTTATGACTCATGATTTACAAGTGGAGTTAATGGTTGTGATTGCACCTCAGGATATACTTCCCGTCTTGGGCGACTATATGTATACAGTTTTTCCAAATATAAATGGTACCATTCCCACTGCCTAATGCTATTGATTTTTCACAATTTTGAGGCCAAAAATTACTTTGGAACAAATTGCTAAATCTTCATAATTCAAGGTTTGATATTTTCTTTGTATGAAACATACATGTACATACACTGTACCTACTTTCTTTACTTCCTCTTAAATGGAAAGCAGAGGTAAATAAAATGGTGCTCATTTGTAGAATTGTAAACATTGAATACTAGTTTAATCTTTGATGGGAATGATTCATTATTTCCCCCAAAATTTTGTTTTTGACTTTTGATGATCAGAGTTTACTGTCTAACATTTAAAAGATTTCATCAAAAAAATTAAGGTTATACAATATGACAAAACCTCATTGTAGCAAGTTCATTACTGTTTTGTAAACAAAGATTGGAGTATGTTATTGTTTACCAAGTTTTCAAAATGTAAGGTTATCAATCCAAGTGTTATATAAATCACATTTCAAGTATTTTTTTTTTTTACATAAAATGTTCTATTTAAATGTTAATTTTATGACTGTACATAATTAAAGTGCTTTAAATTACAACATAAAAATTTCACTGGTTTGTTTGTAAACACAGGAAAGACCTGAGTCTTCGTTTACATAAAACAGAATGAAGGCTCTTGGTTATCAACTTTTAAATTTGGTTATCAACTTTAAATGAGTTATATTTTTAATGTTTAATATAAAAATGATTGTTTTTTAAACTATGGACCAGTCCCTTTAAAAGTGTCAATTTTAAAAATGTATGCCACTTGTTGCATGAAAGAAAATTTGTTCCATTTTCATGTTATTTTTCCCAATTCAATGGGTATCAGCACCATTTCAATATATATGGTAAGACAAAATGCTGCTATAGAGATGACTTCATCAGATTAATAATTCTTGCTAGTCAAAACCCCCAGTCCAATTTATTTAATACAGACTGAAATGATAATACAAACCTGACAAATGATGTCTTTGTTGGTAAATCTTACTATCATTCTGTACTTTGGAGTATTGTACTTATTTTTTTCTTGAATAACTAGGCGTTTTCTTGCAAAATAATCTGTCTTGCCCTCTGGAAAACAAATGCAAGTGGTTTATTTTACATTTTTTTTGCAAAGACAGAGCATTACACTTTCATTTACATATCTAGTCTCTAACTTCTCAACAGTTCCATTCAATAATATTAAGATGCACCTGGGATACTTTAGCAATTAAAAGTTTTTCTTCTCAACGTTACAGGATCACACACAGAAATTAAAAAAATTATATTGAAAGGAAACCAAAATTATACTTCATTATCTGTACACGTGTACCAAAAGCATTTTATATTCCCCATTTACCATTTGCGGTTGTGTATTTGGTATATTGTTTTAATGATTTGAAATAATGAAGCAATGAATTTAGACCCGTGCAAATTGTTATTTTCGTAAAGGAAAGTTTGACAGTAACTCATTTTTAAGTAAAACATTTCGAAGTCTTTAATATCCAATTAAACATTTTGAAGTCAATATATCAATGGAAATACTTCAAACCACACTTCTAATACCCATTCCCTTTTCCCAATTTTTTAAGGTGCTTAATAGGATGAATATGGTAATTTTCCAACCCAAGTTCTGCTTTACATCAGAAATCAAATTTGATCACGATAGTCCTTAATTCAAAATAAATTAAAACATTAAGGATACATATGGCATATCTACTGAGGAAGCTGTCTCTTTCTAATCATCAATTATCTACTAATTACAATGTATCATCAATATTCATTTTCCTAGTACAGAAATTGCTATACCTCTCCTCCTCCTGAACTTCACTTGAAAACGCTTGAAGTAAGCTTTGTTCTTCACAACTTTCACAAAACCCTGAAATGACAACATATTCCAATTCAATCCAATCTCTTAACCCTCCCCCTTTAAATTGTGACACATTGGAGAATAGGCTTATTTAAAAGTGGGAATGCAGTGACACCAGCTGGTGTTAACATTTTTACCCATAAAATCTTTATTTCATTGATCTAGCTTCTATCAAAGACATGAGGATTCAAAAATGGAGAATTATTTTAAAATCATGACCATTAAGCATATTTGCAAGCCAAGAGTTTTAGATTCACTCCACTCCCCCACAAACCCTCGGCAGATTACACCACGAAAACAGTGGCCAAGTTTTCATTGGTTCCAAGGTTTGACCTTGAAACCAATAAAATGAAAACTTTCATTCAAAAGAACCACGAGTGTCAACAAGCCAACACACGAGATACTTAAGAACAAGTTTCGGGATCAATCTCTATAATGGAACTGTGTTGGTTCTATGAGGGTCAACTACCACTGAAAAATCATAAGGTAATTTTATCAGCTTTACTCAAAGTTTTCAAACAACTGTCAGAAGTTCTGAATTATAGCCCAAGTCAACATGACAATCGTCCCAGTACTTTTTTTTATTATTATGCATGCTTCAACAAGCTAAACAGACTAAAGAAAATTGACTATGACCTCAAAAACAAAGTTCAGGAACTTAAACGAAAAGTAAGACTTGCATTATAAACACACTTTACAGTCTGAATATGCGAGGTGCAAAATTAACTGGAATTTCCTCATACCACATTGATGTTTCCTGTTCTGTTACTAAAGATATTCTTGTCCGTTTTATATTTCTATAGCACGTAATTCATCTGCTATTAGTATTACTCAAAGACTTTTTAGTTGATTTCGCCATACTAGTTTACATTTATAACGAACAGTATAATGAAAGCCATTACCCCATTGCCTAGATTATAACATTAAAAATCAGAACGTTTGCTGGGTATCACCACTGCAGGCTGAAGTCTTCATAGCATAATCTGCCAAAGGTTTGTGGGGAGCAGAGTGGGCCAAAAATCCTTGGCCTGTGAAGATGGACCGACAAGACAATATTGCCATATAATTAAAAGTGATATAGCATCATTTTGAATTAGGTTGCCTCCTCATAATTTAATTTCTTGGTGCATGATGTCAGCACACAAATACACAAAATTTCAATCAGGGTCAATAGGAAGTATGCATTAATTACAATTATATACTTAGTTCGCAAACTGACGTAGCATTTCGTGCTCAATATCAGCAAAAAGATAGACATCACTTGAATCAGTAGTCTAACATGTGTATAAACATCATCTTTGAGCACAAGTTCAAAACAAAACACAAGGCCAAATATGCGACGAGCCCCCCCCCCCCCCCCCCCCCTTCCAACAATCAGATGTGAACTTACAATTAGCCATGACAACCGCCTTTCAATTAATGCTTGCAAGTCTGTAGCACATTTATCCACGTATAGATCTTATAAGTTCATGGACAGCATGGTAATACATTTATGTTTATGTGTGTTTAAAAGGAGAAAATGTTTCACGTGCAGTATAATCGAGATCAATCTCCCGTCATCCAAATGTTAACGTTCCAATCGTACAGAATACAAAGTGTATGGATCAATACACATACAATTTAAATACTTTAACTTGTAAAAACTGACCATTTTTAGGTAGTTTTGAAGTCCGAAACTTCACTACCAACGATAGCTTCGGCTTTGGGGCTCACTTGTAGCCGGAAAAGGAAGTGATAGCAAATCTTGTATAGGTCGTACTATGAGTGAGTTTATATTGCACGAAACGACTAACCAAATATTAAAACCTCTGAACGCTGTCCCCTATTTGGCTTATAAGAACGAAAAATATGCGTGATTTTAGAAAAAAATTAGAAATATACATGACAGTTAGATGGTTGCATTACTGAAAAGGATACCAAGGGACAGAGGAAGGAAATGAATGATGTACATGTATCACGTATATATTTTCATGCTCCACGAAGGAAAATATATAGCCGCTGCCGTGTCTGTCCGACCGTTCGGGATCATATCTCCTAAACTTTTCTAAAGAAACTAATTATAATATGTTCACAAATATTCTTATGGATGGACTTTTGGCCAAGGTCATTTGGAAAGGTATATATCACATAGCACCTTATATTAGGAAAAAATTCTTTATTTAAATAGTTTTTGGACATGTTTTGATCATATATCACACAAATAAGTGACAGGTAAATGGCTTTCAAACAAGGGCCACTCAGGTCACATTAGAAAGGTCACGGTCATTCGTAACATAAACCTTATACACGAAAAAGCAATTTCATTCAATAATATTTCAACATTCATGATCTTCTGGACCAAGGTCTCTCAACGTGAAGGTCACTCAGAACATAAACCTTATATAATGAAAAGGTTTCTTATTCCAACAGTTTTTATTGTTATCACTATTATTATTATTTTTTTTTTTTTTTATTTTTTTTTTTTTATATTTTATTTATTTTATTAATATGTTTTAATAAGTAATAGGCAAATAGCAGAGAGACTTTTTCAAAGTTCACACATGTGAATAAGTCTTATTCAATGACAATTCCTCAATATAATTTTTACAAACTATTTTTTTTTCTCTCTCCCTCATACTTTGATATCACCGAATTAGTTGACGTAAGAATTGCCTTATACCTGTTAACCGTAAATTCATCCAATAAAAAGAAACGGCGGCTAGCAGAATATATATTTTGTGTGCTTGTTAAATTCACATCTGACACAACAAAGATGACTGATAATCAGTTTCTTATGTTTAATACTTTATGATTTGCTAAAACAGGTTTTATATAATCAGGAGAATTGTTGTAACTTTTTCTTTGCAATGTTGCTGTCAAAAGAAAATTGTGCGAGCCCAATCATGTTTCGGAGGCATGGGTTATGCAGTACGGGTATTTTGAATATAAACAATAGCCCTTGCTTCCTGCCAAAATGATAGTTCATGATTTGATAGATTTCCAAGTAGACAATATTATTTCATTCTGTGACCATGGAGGACTGTGAACCACAGGAATTATTAATGCAAAATGTTCAGGACCTTAGGAAACGATTAGCGGACACGGAAAAAAATTTGAAGAAACTGTCAAAGATTGAAAAACAGGGGAATTATGACGAGTAAGTTCATTTTGTACTTCCAGGTTGTTACGAATGTATGGAATGTGCTGATGGTAGTTGAAATTTATGGAGAAGGATAGAGATTTCCATTTGGATGATTCCTAGAATATTCTTTAAACTGAAATGCAAAAATATATACCTGGAAGCTAAACAGTAAACTGGGTATAGTGTTTAAGTTTTCAGAGCTATAAGCAAAAATATTTTAGCCCCTTATCAATGTAACAGATCTCTGGCTCTTGTTGAAGTCACAATGTGTTTTATCATTGGTGTGATTTATGTATTTGGTATCAATGACTTTGTTGATCAAAGACAAAGATTCCATTTTCTAGACCGAAAAAAAAAATGCATCCATGGTATTAAATGTTTCCATGTTCAACATTTTACATCAAAAAGTACTAATTTGAAATGCAAAGTCCACATTGTTTATGTATATATGTGGGGTTTTTTTTGGTTTTTTTCATAAATATATACTACATCAATAGAAGTTCTATGTACTTGCAATAGTTAAAGATATATATCAAACCTATTAAAGAGAGTTTATTTTTGTTTAGTAAGATGTTCATTATGTTGTACATTGCAATTACAAATTATTTACCTCAGCTCTGATGTGGAATCCATTTCGACACTAAACAGTGTACCTGTTAATGAAAGGTTTGTCATGACAATGGATGATTTGATGAGGAACCCCCTTCATCATGATGTATCGTGTGACAAAGACAGCATTAGGTCTGGGTTGGCCACATTACCTGAATCATCTTACGCTGGATTTGAAAGAATACAGCATGCATCCAGCACTCCTAACAAACCACAGGCATGTATTTTGTGATTATTTTTTGATTGTTGTCAAACAATGGGAGAGAATATTTCACTCATAGCTGTAGTAAAAAGTACCACATATATAAACAGCCCAGGACTTTCATGGTGAAAGAATATTTTCAACCTGTTTTTAAATCTGTTCAGATCTGATGCATCCAGTGGTCACTAGTGAAGTATAGCTCTCAACTAAGCTACACCAAGTGACTATTAAGTTTGTTGCATCTTGGTAATCGAATGTCCCAGTCAATTTAAAAACTGTCATTCAGCTTTGCAACAGATATTTTATGATAGAAGTTTCATTTCATAAATGATTTTCCAAAGGTCAGTGTAGGAACATTGTGCAGTTGCAACACAAGAACTGGAATTAGCAGTTTCTGCTGTTGGTCAGAGATGAATCATTCATGTCAGTAATACACAATTATGCATACATAAGACACTGCATATACATTGATTAGGCAAAAAACAAAAAAAAATAAAATTGTAAGGTTCCTATTGCATGTGTTTTCAGAAATAAGGTAGGTAGGTTGGATTACTTTGAAGTATTAAAGGGTCTGTAACTCCAGTGGATATTTGATGATAAATGAAAAACATGAATGATACTATGATACTGAAATATTGTGTAAATGTCATTTGTAACTGCAATACCATCCATATGATTTTTGATGTCTTAAATATCCTAGCATCATCAACATTTTGGGGTAACCAAGGACAGATAATCTAATTACAATAATTGAATCCCAATCAGGGATCCAAAAGTAGGGTAGGTCAGGAAACTAGAGCCATACATTTTTTTAGGCCATATGTTTGTTTTCACCTTACAGCAAGTGAAACAAATGTCAGACTTGCTCATGTTGCACATTTTGGGAAGTTTCTTCCAACTCATGATGCTGATCTATATTTTGTGCTTCAGTAATTCTTGTTGTAAGAACGGCATTTAGGTCTGTTCTCTCCTCAGGGTAAATGGAATACAAACCAAGCTTCACACATCTCAGGATGCTTCTTACAACTTATGGTCTTAATGCTACATCTGACCTATGTTTTGAGCTTCAGTAGATCTGGTTAACATGTATGGTTAAGGATAGCAGTTAGGTCTTTTCACAGCTTTCTACAAATGATGTCTCAACAAAACTCATCTATGTCATGGCTACAGGTCCTGTGTCTGTTACTGTCTTATTGCAAGGTTAATACAAAGATATATTTTGATTACAATACTTTATGGACCTAAGAATTTTTGTATGGGCAGTGGTTTTTAAAATGATATTTATATTTCCAATGTGTATGCCATTGATATCTTTACCAATTAGAATGTGAACAATGTGCATATGAATCTTTATAAATATAGTACAATTACTTTAATGATTAGGAATTTAGACAGAAATGAAAGTAAATGTGAATATAAAAAATAAATTTCATTTTTATATACCCATCATGAGATGGGATGTATTATGTTATGGCACTGTCTATTCAGGGTCATGTTTTCTGGGCATTTTTCTATAATGGATGCATTTACAGCTTTGAAATTTTGTCACAATTTCATCGTCAAGAAGCACAAGAATGGGTTTGCATTTCAGCTGGATTGGTGCACTTTAGGGCTGATAGTAGTTAAAACAGTTTTCAGGAATGTTTTTCATTACGGATACAGATATTACCCTGAAATTTAGTCTCAAGTTTCCTATTGAGGAATACAAGTTCAGTTTGCATTTCAGCTGTATTGGTGCACCATGTCCTACTTTAGGACTAAAAGTAAGTCAAAGTTTTCCAGATTTTTTTTGGTCATGGATACAGGTATTGGCCTGAAATTGTGTCACAACTTCCCTCTCAGAGAAATACATAATCAGTTCACATTTCAATGTAATTGGTGCACCATGACCTACTTTAGGGTTAAAATACGTCAGATAGTTTCCTGGACTTTTTCTCATCATGGATAAAGATATTACACTGACATTTTGTCACGACCTCCCTCTCAGAGAAATATATAAAATGTCAGCTGGATTGGTGCACTGTGACCTACTTTAAGGTGTTTCTAGTCGGAGTGTGAGTGATATCAATTCAGAGTGCATAATGTGATTACAGATTGAATTTCATTGTCCCACTGGTGTATGTTGTACTGTTTGCAGTACTCTTGTTGAAAAATGAATGAGGGTATGGAATGCATAAAGCAATGCAGTTCATGCCTTCATGCATTTTCGAAACTGAAATTTATTTCTTATATGTTCATATGTAAAAGGTTTTTGAAATAGACTCAGTTTTGGGTGTGTTTCATCAGGATTATTAGTTCCATCAGGACCAACTCTACTTTTACATATAAATCATAACTTTACAATTCTAAATATCAGTGTCTCTCTATTTTTTCTAACATATGGATATTGGTGCTATTCCCAAAAAGTTGAGAAAAATTGCTGCATATGATGTTTAAATGAAGTGATGAGTAGTTTTCCAAATTATACAAATATCTTTAAAAGTAACATCATTACATTTATCTCTGATTGACAGACCTTTAGTCGCTTAGACAGATATAACAGGGTTCATTTGATGGAAAGGGGCTCTCAGCAGGAATCTGGAGAAATCCGCTACATGAAGGAGGCCAACAAAAAACTGCTGCAACAAAACCACAAACTGTTGGAAGAGATGGAGAGATGCAGTCAAGAGCTGAACGCTGCCAAATCAAAGGTTTGTGTTTGTACAGTACTTTTCCTTTTCTTAAGAGTCGTAATCATTTGCAAACCATGAAAAATGAATGCACCATCAATAAATCAATTATTTAGAGGATTTGCAACTTTTATAAAGAGTTGCTAAAATTTTCACCCCATCTGGGTCTCACAAGACTTTAAATGTACAAAATAAACATTAGAACCAAGCTGGAATGGACATTTATGGACTTGTATATTTATTTTTTCATCATATACACTTTCCAATGAATATGATTTATCACCTTTGGTATTCATGTACATGAAAGTGTAATTTAGAAGGTATAATGTTGCATTTCTTGACTAAATGCCTTATTTATGACACAGACTGATCTCAAACAAATGTAAACACTTGTCAGTAGTGTGTAAGATTGCTTTTTAAACAGGTACAGGAATTAAGCGTGGAATTGGATGACTACCGTCAGAGTCTGCCAGATTTGGAGGATAAAATCATTGGACTGCAGGGAGAGACAGAATCACAAGACAAAGCCCTGAGAGAAGCAGAAGAAAGATACGAGAAGATACAGAGACAAAATGCAGAGTATCAGCTGCAGATTAAACAGACTGAACAAGAAATCGAGGAACTCCGAACAGATTTAAGTGATGAAAAGAAAAAGAGGAAAGGGTATGGGAGATATACGTACTGTTGATGTTTATATTGAGAGATTTGTGTATTACTGGTTTATGAGTTCAGAATTCTTGATACTGTCTGACCTCTGATCTTGATGGATATTTTTTCATAGGAACTGCTAAACTTCTTATTATTGGTCTTAGAGTTGTATTTGATCATTTTTTATTCATTCGGGGAATTTTATTTCGTCATAATGCAATGTATATTTCATTTTAGTTTATCTTAGGCTCCTTCTGATTTGCATGTTCTTTGTTAGTTTTCAAGCATGATGTCTAAATGGCCAGTTAAATGGTTCACTGTGCCTTCTAGAAAAGAAAAAAAACAAGTAAAGGATATAAAGAATGATATACTGTAAGAAACAAGAATATGAAAAAGGAAAGTGGTCTGAGGATACGTTACGGAGCAGTGGGAAGTTGGTTAGTCTTGGTTCGTTTTAGAAAAAAACGATTCTTATCAGGGGCATAGTTAGGGGAATTTTGCTGGAGATACAGGGGTTTTAGAGGCCATCTTACGGCCCCCAATTAGGTCATGGCTAAGTCTTTGTAGGGGGAGGGGGTTCGAGGGAAGCAAAGCCTGCAGAAGCTTTTGTATTTTAGGCATTTGATAGAGTTCAGTACCTTCCAGAAGACATAAATTTAATTAAGATATATTTCATACAATTTTATGCAGTGAAAATTACAAAATTGAAAGTCCATGCATTTTTATTTAATTGCCATGAAAATTCTGAGAATATATACAATCAAAAGTCAGAATAGGAAGGACAAACAGTGTTCTTTCTTAGAAACAAAATCTGCATTGACTTTATCCCTCTTTATTTATTTATACATACATTTTTTTAAATTTTGATTCAAATTGATGTGGATGCTTAGGAGTACAAGTGTATGCCTAAATATGCCCCTGCATATGAGTTATATGGTGGGTAGTTATTTCAAATTGTGTGGGATTTCTGTGGGTCCTGCCAGAAATGGATAGGTCCTGCAAAGCCTTTCTCCTGGCAGGACCAGTTGTCTTACTCGTTGGGGAAAGTTTTAAGAACTCTGTGTGTTGAGGACATTTGTGTGCTGTTGGTATCTAGATTGAGGAAAATTGTGTGCTATTGATTTTTGAGTTGAGGAAGTTTGTGGACTATTAATTTATGAGTTGAGGAAATTTGTGGACTATTGATTTCTGAGTTGAGAAAAATTGTGTACTATTAGTTCTTGTTTTAGGGATAATTTTTGTACTTTGTTTTCTGTGTTAGGGAGATTTGTTTACAGTTGATTTCTGGGTCGTGGTTTTCAGCCTTTGCTGAGGATTTTTCTTATGTCAGTCTGATTGTGTTAAGCTACTGCAAAAATTGTCAGTTTTATTGTTGTTCACTTTGCCACAGAAATGAAAGTTGAAATTGACTCTCGCAGGGCAGAAGTACAGCGAGATGAGGCTTTGCAGAATTTCATTGAAGCTCAAGAGACTTTGGAGGATTATCAGAAGAAAGCTAAAGATAAAACCAGAAAGGTAAAATTAATGAATAACTGGTATTAATGAATGAAAAAAAAAAATGATCATATTGTTTTTTACATTGGTTAGCTTAGATATTGAAATACTAATACATATATAGCTAATATTTCAAACATTATAGGTATGAGAAGCTTGATACATTTCTGTGCTTGTGTGTGCATATTCTTTTTTTATTTTATCTAACATTCCATTGCAATATGCATACTTGCATTTAGATCACTGAAACTGCTTTTCTTTAAGTACCTCCACAATCTTTACATGTTTTCAGTTAGAGAACAATGAGGATTACCTACGAGACAGCTTGGGGGAAGCCAACCAAGAACGCGAGGATTTGTTGGAAAGGATCTCACTTCTTCAGGCCAAAATCAAAAGTCAAAATGAGGAAATCAGGTCAGGAAGATTTTTCAATGTATGGAAATCAGTCAGAATGAGATTTATAAACTGTTTATCATATATTTGTTTTATAATACCAGATTTTTGCATCCCTGATATGAACACTTTCACACCCTGTAACATCACCCTTTATCTCGCCCTTTATTATACCTCTCTGGAGCACCTGTGTAGTTTTCATTTGGAGTACCTTGGATTTTTTTCCACTTGGAAGCAGTTGTATTGCTTTTTGATATAATTATGAGAAAAATATATTCAACAAAAGGATATGTTCAGTGATTAAAAATGCATATAAGTACATTTGAATTGTGGACACTCTTTTTCAAATGTGTAATTAAAACAACAATACATGGCAAAATCCGTATCACACCCATATCAACCAGAGACTCCAATATCAGCCTAAGGGTTGTAGGCCCAGTTGCTAGTGTTGGAATCTCGGTTTGATATGGGGTATGACACATAATTTACCATGTATTTTTCTCTATATATTTTGAAGCAAGCTTACAGATAAAGTTGTTTTTACATCATATCTACTGTATTGACGGTATGCATTGGAATCACTACAAAACAAATAGTTAGAACTTTCTCACCGCTGCAAGACACAGTTAAAGTGTACGCTCCTCTCCCTCTTCACTGTGTCTCTCTGCATGAAAATTTTATCATTTCTCATAAATATGCATGATGCAATTCAGCCAATTACAGAGCTTCTGAGCACAGGTTAGTCAGAGATTTAAACTGTTTATAGAATGTGAGCATATTACTCTTGAACAATTGGAAAACTCTTGTACTTCCACTTCTTCAGTAAACTAACCAAAACAGAACTTGTATGTACACAGATATGGCAATTTCAACATTGAATTGTTAACAAAGGAACAAACAGACGTGTTGGGGTATATGATTTCTTTTCAATGATAGTTTCATTGCATAAAGCACAGTTAAGTTTTCGTGACTGTAGCCATTACTGGGTTAAATGTGGCTTCGCTATTTATTAATCAGATCTCAATTTTAGTATAAGCATGAATTGTATTTCTGAGATATGTGATGCATCACATGAAACATCTCGAAATTTCATTACAATGAGGTACAACACCTGATGGAATTCAAGGTCAGAGCAAGTGACTGATTCCTGACTATTATAGCAAATGACAGTAAATTATAAAATGATTTACTGTATAGCAACCATGTGAAGACCTGACATCAATTAAAAGTACTTTTTATACCATGACTCTGAATTGCAGTTCCTTAGTTTGTTTTTTTTCTGTAAGCAAGGATATCCATGCATATGATCAAGCATTGAAGAGCATCAGTGAGATTCAACTTCAAAATCAAAGGATTGGGACTTGATTGTATCCACATATCATTAGATTTAAGAAGTTACCATATTTACTAAGCCTAATGTGCCAGTGAATGCATAATGGATCATTAGTTAACAAGTTAAAGTTGGTTTTATCAAACAATTAGTAAATTTTGTACTAGACAAATGAAAAAAAAATGAAGTTTGCATTAAAACATTATGTACACTTTCTGAGCATGTGCATTTTTCTTCTAATATTTTTCCCTAATATCAAAATACTTTCATATGAGGGGACATAACCTCTAGATATGCTATTTTCTTTTAGTATTTCTTGCTAACATTTTTTGCTGATATTTTTTGCTAATATTAATATGAGGGGACATGACCTCTAGAAAATACTGAATTTTGTTATGAATCTAAGCAAGAATGAAAGTCAACTGAGGATTTTTTTGTTTTGTTTTCTTGCTAAAATGGGATGAAATTTATGGACATAAAATAAGAAATAAGAGGCTTGACTGCCACAGAATGATAAATTAAAATTACTGGGAGTGTTGCTTGATGCTAGTGAAATGAGGGTTTTTCATATAAAAGGACTGCAATCTAGGAGTCTTCCAGATGAATCATGACAAATTACATGTATGGAATATAAGTTGAGGTAATGTAGATTTTATCATCTTTTTCTAAAAGATAGCCATGATTTTACTTTCAGGAGATTACAACTTCTAGAAGAGGTTGAATTAGACAGTCGAAGAGACTTAGAAAAACAAAACACGGAATTAAAATCATCATTAAGCAAAAATTCTTCCAAACTTAGTAAGTCATTTATGAATGTTAAAGTTACTGTTTACATCATCTGGGTACCTGTGCTACTTCTCAGTTTTAATTAAAAACAGCTTTTTTGTACAGTGTACATATGTATATCATGAGAATTTTCTTTAAAATGTAGGCAGACTAGAGGCAGACTCTTTGAAAATGGAGAGTCTTGAGAAAGAGAACTCTAGACTTCACAGTCAGGTTGACCACCAGAGGGAGCAGCTGTCAATGTGTCAACAGGAAATAGAGGAGAGCAGGACCATGTTGTCACAACTTGAGCAGCTGGCTCAGCAAGTCCAAAATCAGAACAAGTCTCAGAGTGTATGTTGAAACTCAAGAGTACAAGTTGAGAAAGGAAATCAAGAAAGCACTATGTTGCTGATTTAAATATATGTCACTGTTTTAATTAAACACTGTACATGTATTCTAGCCACTTGGAAACACAAGTATGACAATATACAGCATGTCAATATTTGAATGTAAAGTATTTCATGTTTTAGAGAGGAGCAAGCTTCAATGACAGTGGAGTGTATAGTGTTAGTGTCCGAGCTGTTGCCGACTCCTCCAGAGGTCAGTCACATGACATGGGGTTAGCCACATTCTATAAATCAGGAGGGGCAGAGTATGGAGCAAGTGAACAAGTTTCAACAGCCCCTGGAGGGGCCAGGGCCATTCTGCAGGACCTCAGGTATTTACAAATTGGAATAGTCCATAAAAGTCCTATTAAAGGTTGTGTAAGTTTTCAATTGTTGTATTTCATTCTCTATTGAAATATTTATCAAGAAACAACTGTCCAGTTTGAATTGTTTAGGAATAAATGCAATGGATGTGTAGATGCTTGTGATGAATTATAATTCACAGATCAAATAAAGTGATATTCATCAGAAATATTCTCTGCTCTACATGTATTTTGAACTGCATTATTAATAAATGAATGATAAATAAAAACATCAAGATTTGACCAAAGTTCTAATTTTTTTGTCCCCTACCAGCTTTGTTTTATCATTAATAATTGTTCATTTTATATCATTCTGGTCTTTTTGTGATTAGCAAAACATGACAGAGCAATTAAAGGAGTTTTCACATAGTACTTGTGATGGCAAATACTGTAACTTTTAGTCTGAAGTTTTGTTGCTTAGCGGAAGCAACAATTGAAGACTTAGGAAATTGTATATTTTCCCTTGTTTTTGTTGCATTTATTCTCCCCATAAGATCAGACAAATCAGAGTCTGTGGGTTACCAACAAAGACTGCCAAATTGTGATTCTTTACCTTTAATTCCCAGTCTATGAATTTCAACTACCATTTGTAAAAGTCTGTGATGATTTACGCATGTGCGTGTGTGTGTGTGTGTGTTTAAGAACTTCTTTCAGAGTTTGGATGTATATGAGACAATATACCTCAACCTCTTCATACTGGCATATAGAAAACGCATGTTAGCACTCTATGGAAAATATGAAAAGGAACAAGATATTTCTTATATTTACATTTTAATCATTTTCATGATGTTAGGTCAAGTGTAGTCATACTAAGTAATTAGCCTATTTCAAAAGTTGAAAGTTTTTGAGATATTAATCTTCAGTTTCAGTTTAGTAAGAATATTAAGGGGAAAACAGAATTGGCTGAAAACCAAACTAGGCCAAATTGAGTAAGCTGTCAAACAAAACATTACAAAAACATGTATATCAACATCATTACCATATGCCTGCAACATATGATGTGTACTGCAGTGTCAAATTCAATTATAAACAAAACTGGAAGGTTTATTTCTGTCAAAATAATAGTGAAAGTAAATACAGTGTATGTGTATATTGGAATCATGGAAATAACACTGATATGCATGAGTCAACCTCTGATAAATAGGATGCAGTTAGCTATGAAGGATGCAGAGATACAGCGTCTGCAGTCCTGCTTACAGTCCCAGGAGGCCAGTAGTCAGACTGTACTGATAGAGAGTCTTCGACAGGAACTGACAAGCATGCTGGAGAACAAACATCAAGGTTAGTGACTGAACTTACAAATAATGGGGTACTGTGAATCAGCCAGTGTTTATCTGACTTAAAAGTACTAGTAGATGGTTTACTTGAATTTAAATGATAAAGTACACTGTTTGAAAGTACTGAAAACAAGGTACACATGCATGAAAAATTGAGTACTAATACCTTGTCTGATTAAAAATGATTTTAAAAGGAATCTAGAGGTTTTTGAAGTTTAGCATTAAAAGTAACTGTTCATAATAAGAAGATACACTGTATTTTCATATTTCTTACAGAGTTGGAAAAGATTGAAGGTGTTGTGTTTTAGTTTCAATACTTTAAGTCCTCACTATTGGGTTATAGTTTTTTTTTTTTACTTTTCCCTTTTCTTTTGCATTTTCAGACTCCTTTAGTTTGATACCAAACAGCATTCTCTTGTATTATTATGTTTTACCAAAACATCTTTTCCCCCAGAATTCTTGTGATGGTTTTTACTTGTATTTAGAAATATAATTTGACACTAGATAAAAAATCTTTAATTAAAGGTTTTCTACATAGTACATGTATGTATTTATAGTTTTATTGAAATTAAATTTCATTGGATCAGATATTTACATGTGTATAAACGTGTGTGTATGTGTTTTTATATATATATATATATATATATATATATATATATATATATATATATATATACACATACATACATACATATACACCAGAAAAAAGTATAAAAAGTCTATTCAAGTAGTAGTATAATAAAAATATCACAACGCTTATTAAGTTTATATTTGACTAGTTTCTTCAATTTTTCCGGAGTATACTCCTAATGAATAAACTAGTCGATTGATTGATTGTATATTGCTTAACTTCCCGCTCGAGAATTTTTCGCTCATATTGCCTGTGAAGGGCTGCAAATTTAAGGCCTATGCTCGGTGCTTATGGCCTTTGAGCAGGGAGGGATCTTTATTGTGCCACACCTGCTCTGACATGGGACCTCAGTTTTTACGGTCTCATCCGAAGGACCATCCCATTTAGTTGCCTCCTACGATAAGCATGGGGTACTGAGGACCTATTCTAACCCGGATCCCCACGGAACTAGTCAAGTATATACTCAATCGGCTTTGTGTTTGTGATATTTATATATATATAATAGTATTATTTTCGGAACAGGTACTCACAGGGTCCAAGAATTGGAGATGCTTGTGTCTCAGTATGAGGCTGACAAGTCTAGGCTAGTAGGAGAGATTTCTGAGTTAAAAAGAGAGATAGGAGACAGAGAAGCTCAGAATTCATCCTTTGAGACAAGGATCACACAAAGGAACTCGCAGCTGATCGAGCTTCAAGAGCAGATCAACCATAAATGTTCTGAGATAAGCAATCTGGAACGGGAAGTAAGTTTATATGTTAGAAGACAAAACAAATCTGTACTACATATGCAATATACAGTAAATGAGTCTATATTTGCTTTAGATAAATTTATACAAGGGCAAGTCAGTATGTAACCAGCATAATATATTTCTGGTTGAGATCCACCTCTTCTTTTTCGATGTAATTGCCATTTAGTGTGATGCACTTAGAACAATGGTCTTCAAGTGCCATCAGCCCAGAACTGAAAAAGTCAGGGTCGTTTCTATTGATCCACTCCTCAACTGCCATCATGACTTCTTCGTCAGACCAGAAATGACATTCACAATTATCCTTTTTCATGTTTGGGAATAGGAAGAAGCCACTAAGAGCTAGGTCAGGTGAATAGGCAGGATATGGTATTAATTCATATCCGTTTTGCTCTACAGCATCCATTGCATCTTTGCAAGTGTGGACTCTCGCGTTGCCCTGTTGCAGCAAAACACCTTTAGAGAGGTTACCTCAGCATTTTTCATGGATGGCTGTTCTCAGATGGCCTGGCAAGTTTGCATAGTACACTACAGTTATTGTACTTCTCTTGGGTAAAAAGTCCAACATATAACACCTATTGCATCCCAAAATACTTTGGCCATCTCCTTGCCAGCAGATGTTGCATCTTGAACTTCTTTGGCCTCGGGGACCTGGCCCTACCCACTGACAAACTCTGAGCTTTATTCTCTGGCTCATAATAATGAACCCAAGTCTCATATATAGTCACTAAATGCAAAAGAAAATCATCTTTTAACCTAATACACTTCAATAAGGTGCTGCATACTGATGCTCTGGTTGCCATTTGCTCATCGCTAAGGGATTTGGGGACCCAATGGGCTGTTAGCTTCTGCATACCTAAATGATCATGTAAGATTTTTGAAATGCTACCATGTGAAATGCCTAATACCTGAGCTATTTCTTCCACCTGAATTTGCCTATCAGGGTACACCAGATCCTGAACTTTGTTACACATTTCTTCGTCAGTGACATCCAGTGGGTGTCCAGACCTGACTTCATCTTTTAAAGACATTCTACCACATTTGAATTCCCTACCCAGAATTTAACCTAAGCATAAGATGGTGCAGAAGGCCCATAAACATCGGCTAACTCGCTGTGTATTTCCTTGCCTGTTTTACCTTTTAAATACAAGTACCGAATTACAGCATGGTACTGAACTTTAGATGAAAAGCATGCCTTTGCATCACTAGCCATGTTTGACATTCAGTATTTTATTAAAGAATGAGTTGATATGCATGCAGTTTTGTACCCAGGTTTAAAACATATATTGAAACAAGGCATGAAAATTGTGACCGTCTCAGTCAATTGGAAATAAGTTAGGCTGGTTACTTATTGACTCGCCCTTGTAGCAATTTTGTGGGTCTATTGAATTCACAAAAAGGTTAATTCATGGGGGGAGGGGGGACCTGTAATGATGATTAGCTTAACAATGTTTCATAAAATAATGGTACACAAAAATTAATAGCAATTTTACAAAATTTCAAAAATAAATTTTCTCAACTTTTTTTTTTTCTTCTTTTTTTTTTTTTTATACATTTTTGCAATTTTCCATCATATGAAATAACAAGTGCAAATACACGTAAATGTCAGATGGCGTATGCATTAGAACTGATTGTCTTAAAAAATATGTTTACCAGAATATGTCTTTTATAGGTAAGGAAGAAATCATCTCAGATCCACCAGTTAGAAGAACAACTGGATGAAAAGTCAGCTGAGTTTTCCAATTGTGTGTCCAGGGTCAAACAGCTGGAGCATGATGTCACTTTCAGAGATGAAGAGATCACAAGGATTCAGGTAGAACTGAAGGAAAAACAACAGACTCTTCATCAATTCAAGAACACTAGTGAAAAGAATCAGCAGCTACATCAGGAACAGTGTAAAGATTATGAGAAACAGATAGACATGGTAAGGACATTTGAAATGTGTGATTGTACTTTGGATCAAAGGAATTGTGAATTTCAGTAAATGTCAAAAGAAGCCAATGAATTGCAAACAACATATTAAATGTACATATGCTCAATGTTTTATGTGAAAGTTTGATAAAGATGTCAATACTATGGTATTCATAAATAATATGAAACAAAAAAACTACATTAGATCTATGCATGCTAAAAATTGTTGTTGTAGAGATATAAATGAGCATAGTTTCTAAAATGAGGCAAGTGCTGACCATTTGACTATCCTATTAGCTTACCACTTGTTATTTCTCCACCAATTCATGAATCTGTGCATATCTATATGTAACTACCCTTAAGTTTTATACATGATCTAGCACAATGAATTTAGCCTGATAGGTTCTTATTCCAATACATAGAAAAGGTGAAGATGTGGCGTCGGTGGCCTAGTGGTTAGACTGTTAAACTCTCGACCGAAAGGTTGTGGGATCGAGTCCTGGCCGTGGCAGAGCCAACATTGTGTCCTTGGGAAAGGCACTTTACACAAATTTCCTCACTCCACCCAAGTGTAAAAGGGGTACCTGGCTATAGACAGTGAAAGATATTGTTAGAATGATAGTACTCTAGCGCCTTAACGGCAGCTTGCACTGAGAAAGTTCTGGAATGTTATAAGATCTGCTGGGGTAATAATGTATTGTGAAGCGCTTTGAGCAGCATATGCTGGAAAAAGCGCTATATAAAAACCAATCATTATTATTATTATTATTAACTCAATGTTAAAACCCACTGATGCCACTGTTTTTCTAACCATGAAGACATACAAATAAGACCATCTAAAGATTCTGAGAGTAAAGTTAGTCAAAATATGAACATAAATTTTGACCTATACCTTTTATTTGAGATGAAATAGTTTATTTTGCATAAGTTGTTAGACAACACCTTTATAGATACATCAACCATGTTAGTTTGAAAACAAAAAGAAAATCATCTAAATTACTAGTAAGTAAATAAATTTAAGAATTACTTTATGGACACATTTGGCATTGCTGATTCCTAAAACTTTTCTTAATGTATGTAAAATTTCTTTGAGTACCAAATTGTCACAGACTAAATTCTTCATTATCAGTTAATCTTCTCTAATATTAGTAAAGCCATGCAGTTATGAAAATACCTGGCAATTTTAGGAATATTTTGAATGATTTACAGTTTGTACTTGGGTAAATGTAAATTTGAGAGGATTGTAATAAATATATTATAGGGTAATAATAAATTTTAAGATAGACATGGTGAGACTTTGATTCACATGCATGATAACTGTTTGTATTAAAATGTTATTGTATATGTAAATCAAGATGTAGAAATGTCATATTGTGTATGGCTCAGTGCAACTTGCACGTCTGTCTGTCCTTAAGCATCTTGTCTGTCGGATAAAACAGTACCTATAAGGCTATGATCATCAAACTTCATACACATGTTCCCAATGTTCCAAATGATTAGAGGAAGAAGCCTATAGTTTTCAAGGTCAAGATCAAATATGGTTGATACATTTTAAATGAATAGAGGGAAAAGCCTGTTGTTTTTAAGGTCTAAATCAAAGTTGCATGGGTAATTTTTTAGACACAAAACATTGGTACAGATAATGTGCCTGAAATAATCAAACTTGATCATGATACAGTGAGTCTTTGTGCTTGTTGCATGTTTGTTTAACTATCAGCACCTTGTGGGGAGGATAAAAGGAATACTATTAAGGCTACGATAATCATACCTGGCTTGGATTTCTTGAAAACCACTTAAACTTATGTTTGAATTTTCTTCCATATGAGCAGTCAAAATTTGAGTGAAATCTCAAACTTAAGTCCAAGTTTCAACTTAAGTTTTCTTTGAGAAATCAGGCCTGGTACATATTTCCCATAGTGAAAGGAAGATGTCTATGATTTCTGTAAGTCATACTTTCATGGGTAATCATGAAGGGAGTCAAGTATTTATAAAGCTAGGATCATCAGACTTGGTGTACATGTGTCCCATGATGTTGGTGCCAAGTATATTTTAAACAGTAATGAATTTGTTTCCCAAGTTATACTTTATTAAGACTGAAATCTTTATTCAATTTGGTATTCAACAAAGTTTAAAGTAACATTTTATTAATACTCTCTGATTTTAGAAAAAGTGTCAAGAGAACACTGAGATATTTCTTTCTATTAGAATGGTTTACTTGGAAGTTGATTCTTACTGTGATTATTGCTGTGTTACTGAATATAATGGACAGATGTATTAAATAGCACATGTTTGTGCAATGTTTAAATCAATGCAGTTTCTTTATTATCTAAACATCAAAATATGAACAACTATTTTTCAGATCCAGAAGGATATGGAAAATAAATCATCAGTCTTTGAGGAAAATTCAAACCAACTGACTCATTATAAAAGAGAACTGGAAGGAAGGAACTTACAAGTGAAGAAATTACAGAAAGAACTCGATAAAACCAAGGAGGTAATTTATATTCTCAATATACAGTAAATATGTTGTATTAATAGTGAGTACAGTATGTAGCAAACAATGGGACTTTCTCCAGTTTAGTGTGGATTTGATTTAGTGTTTTTTCTCTTATTAATTGCTGCAATTTAGCAAGCATTTAGTAATGCACTTAATTTAATGGAAACCTTATTTACCCAAAGACACTTAAAAAGAATACACAGCCAAATGTAGTATGTTTACAATAGTTTAATGTAGGACATGAATTAAAAAGTAAAAAGCCAAATAGCATCCTATTTTTAAATTAACTATCTATTCCAAAATTCATGCCACCATCACTGGAAACTAATACTTAAATAAGAATAAATAATGTAAAGTCAGATATGTACATCTAAGCCATTATGGTATCTTGGCAATGTGTTCATATATTATTTCACTGTGTTCACATTCATAAAATGGGTCTCTGGACTTAAGAGATCTCCCAGTTGTATTTGTGGTATACTTTTGAGTCTTTGCTGATGTAATTATCATACTTCATATTTAGGAGCTAGAAGTTCAAACGCAACAGAGTCATTTTGCCTTACGACAATTAGAAGCTCAGGCAAATGAGGGAACCTCACAAATGAAACAGCTGGAGACAGCTCTGTTTCAGTGCAAGGAGGAAATCAAGACATATCTTGGAGCTTTGGAAGAATCTCGAGACAAGTACGATCGAGACATCAGGCACAAAGAAGAAATGGTAATTACAAGCTCTTTGCTTGTAGCTGCTGATTTTAACAAAGCATAAACTTGCACATGTACATGTTTTTATATATAAACTGACTCATTTATGTGTGGCAAAGTTGTTACATAAGTACATGAACACTGTACATGTGAATAAGACATGAGTGTTTTAGAATGCCCATTCAGGATTAGTTTACAACAGCTTAATAAATACATATTAATTATAGTTTTACTCAGGATGCAGATTTTTTTTTCTCTGTTGAGGTAATAATTTTCTTATTAAATGCAATGCAATTCTAAATCCTTTTAGCATAATTTCAAATGATAGTTTGTAAATAAATCTTTGAAACAATAAATGAAAATATGATTTTGCACGAGAGAGTAACATGGATAAACATAAAATCTGAACAGCTTAAAAGCTTTAAGATAGAGGTGTTTTGTAACTTTAAGATAGAGGTGTTTTGTAGGTAATTATTGAGGATTCCCCTGACCTTTACACAACATCCACCTGGCGTATATATCATGTAGGTCTCTGTCCGCTGCACTAACTGTACCAGCATCAGACTTCCGTGTGGTTGTTCTTAGTCAGAAAGTGGAGATTTTAACAGAATAATCATTTATTCCTTGGCAGTAGAGGAAGACTACTCTGTTTTATTTCAGCTGTATAAATTTTTAAAAAAAATTATATGTGCTAGTTTTGTGGTGATTTTTACTCTTATTCTCTAATAAAAAATGTGTGGTCCATTCAGTAAACTCCATCCCCATTACTATTTGTCATATCACAACTCAACATTTTAATAGTTTCCATAGTTCACCCACATTTTCATTTTACTGACCAATTCATTTTTTTCATTAAAAGGTGTTTATGAATGAATTTCATTTAATATGGTGTCAATTTATGGTGTCCTATTTTGCCAAATATGGTTGTATAATGAAGTTTATATTCTTTCTGAAAAAGAATACTGTGACAGGCATTTAAAAACTTATGAAAATTTAAGGATAGATTTTTGTTCTTACCATGCATTTATGTAATTTAGATAAAGATGTATGGGTATTTAAAAGAAATTGAAAACTTCAGAATGATTTTTGGTTCATGTTAAAATATGAAAGGATAATAAGAAGGAACTATTATTTTCTTGCAAGGTCAATAAAATGGAAAGGCATATAAAACAAATCCAAAAAGCATTGGAAGACAAGTACCAAGAAAACATTAACTTGGAGAAAACAGTTTTTGAACACCAAACCATGCTTCAACAAAGTACAACCAGAATTGCTGAACTTGAGGACATCCAATCAGAACTAGGGAAACAGGTTAGAGATTACAAATTGACTTGAGTCGTAGGGCATTGTTATGGCCATATTGTGAAATGAAATGTTTTGATGAATTATATTGTGTGTTCTATTAAACTTTGCATATTGCTTTAAGAATTTACATCTCTGAAGTTAATTTTTTGTTCATATTCTTTCAGTATCTAGACAAAACAATTTTCAAAATACTAAATATACCATGTATAACATGCTTCATTCGGCTAGCTCTTGATCATTCATGAATCTGTTCATCATTCAAGGTGTCCCAGCTGGAACATCAGCTGTTGACTCAGAAAGCTCAAGCCATGACAGAATCTCAGATGACAGAAAAGAAGCTGAAACAAGCCTGTGAAGACCTTGAGCACAGAACAGTAACCATTAATAAACTCACAGATGCTCTCAGGTCTGACATCATCCCAAAATCAAAATAATAATAGTTGACAGAAAATTATTTCCTATGTTACGGAATCCATTTTGCTTTATAATTGTAAAGAAAAGATATTGATATGAAATTATTTCCCAGTAAAATGTTAAAGCAGTAACCATATTTATTTTGTTTTCAATAATTTTTTTTGATTTTTTTTTTTGGATAAGTTGTTTTGATTTTTGAGTTAAGTAAACATAATGATTTTACAGAGAGTTGGAAGTGGAGAAGAAAAATATGAATGAAGAAATCAATATGTTGGAGCAGCAACTTCAGGATGAGCAGGAGGAAAATAACGACAAGTTCAAAAGGATGTCTAAACTAGAGAAGGACATAAGGGACCTCAGGGTACAGCTGGAGCAGAAAATAGAAATGGGTTAGTGAATTGGTGGATGTAAAGTGAGAGGAATTGGGATTGTGATAAGGATATTTATACCTATAATATACATGTATATTTTATATTGAAGCCATAGTTTAAACAGTATTTCTTTCATATAAAGATGGAATGTGGTAATAGGCAGTACCTGTTGATTGTACACTCTCAACAGATGAATTCATGTAAAATACAATGTCTTCACACCAAATAAAGCAGGCCAAATAACGATGGATCATGAATATATTAATGAATTTAAAAAAATGAATGAGTGTATTGAATTTGGCAACAGGCAGCACCTGTCAAACCCCTTTCCTTAGATGGAACCATGTAAGATTCATAAAGGTATTTTCATAATACTTTACCCAAAATACAAAGCTTTCACCCCTTAGAGGAGAAATAAATGTACTGTATTTTCAGTGAATGATTATGAAGACCAGATTCAAAAGAAAACAGAAGATATGGATCAGCAAACACAGTTGGTCAGTGACCTTGACAGTGAAGTCAAAAGGTTACAGGTATGTTTGAGTAACTATATGTATTGCTAATTTTCTTGATCATTTGAATAACAGTGATTTCTTTATGCAGTCAAGCCTTGTTAGCTCAAAGTTGATAGATTTAAGAAAAAAACCTAAGAGATAGATATCTTAGGGGTCAAGATATTGACATTAAAATACGTAAAGAAAATGTTGTTGGGACTTCTAACTCACTTCGACATATCCATGGTTTTCAAGATATCAATGTTCAGGATACCAATGTTCAACTGTACATTTCAGTATTTAGAATTTATGGCATAAAGGAGGTATACTACATTGTCATAATGGTTAACTTCCTTTAAAACATAAATATCAGCAATATTTGTGTATTCCTTTTAAATTTAATTGCCTAGCTTGGTAGCTCAGTCAGTTAACGAGTTGACTGCTGATCTGTAGATCACAGAGTCTAGCAGGGTTTTTAATTTTTTCAGATTGCTTTCTACCAAAACTTTTTTATGACTATGAAAGTTTTCAATTTCAAAATATTATTGTACATTGTATTATTATTATCCTCCACTTTTCATCCATTTCTCTAGTGTGATATTCTTCCTTAATGTATTACAATTGATCATCATTGGATACCGGTACTTGTATCCATTTTGGTGCAAGAAAGTGAAATGATCAAAACTGAAATTATTTTTCTTAACTGACATAACGCATATTAAAAAACAGAATGAGTTGCACTCTAGCCATTACGTGTGTGCAAGGATTAGATGAAAGTTATTCAAAAGAATCTCTATTTTAAACCAGTGATCCCCTTACTTTCAAACTACAAAGCATGATAATGACACCCTGACCATGCAAACTGCTGTTAAATATGTAAATGGTTACTTACTGAAGGTAGCTCAAAAGCAAGCCATAGAGCAAAGCGAGGATACATCAGAGAAACTTCAGAAGATTATCCGGGAGAACCAAGCCAAGGAGGAGATGATTGAGGACATGAAGGACACTCTCAGGTAATAAAAGATATAAAAAAAAAAGTAGCTTGTTTTGGGGGTGAAGATTACAGAACCAGGAGCATTCATTCACACTGTATCCAGACTGACTCATTATTTTTTGTACTGCTTAGGCCAGTCTTACAGTGGGAAATGACATGTTAATACTTATAAAACATTATTTTTGGGGGGGGGGGGGGGGGGGGGGGGGGGATTTGTAAGTCTATGAAATTTGAAAGTATGGCTTTAAATGCATGTACTTATATGCAAAAAAGAGGGGGGATTGTAATACTTAACTGAATGTAATGTAAATCATGTTTTGTATTTGCTATAACTTTTTTTGCATGAATTTTCTAGGTCACTTTGACTTGAAATAAGGTTCTTTTTAATAATTTTACACACAAATACACATATATATTATACTAGGTAATGAACAGATTGAACATTCACAAAAATTATGTCCTACTCCTAAAATCCATCAAGGCAAGATTACAGCCATAAAATCTTTTAAAATATCAATAATTTACAGTACTGAATGAATATACAAAGAATAAACACTATAGCAAAGACCTGGTATCAGAATCATTATATTACTTTTCATGGATAAAGGAAAACTCAGGAAGAGTTGAATGAAAAGAGACATGAGGCCTACAAGCTTTCAGAAGCTGTAGAGGACAGACAGAGAGAGCTTCAACAGAGGACATCCCAGGTAAAACACTGACTTAAAAGTCAAGGAAAATTTTATTCTATTTTAAATATATTGAGTCTATGATCTTATTTCATAATCCATTATTAGCTTGTGAATCCAAAAACAAATGTCCTGTAATAACAGTGTACTGATTGTTCAAGGAGTTGAAACATTTCCATAAAAGTCATGAAATATACTTTTGAAAGGTGAATGAACTAAGTGCCACTGTTAAAGAACAGCATACTGAGATGAAGCAGAGAATTGTGACATTGGAAAGTTCCCTGCAAAAGTATGAGCTGGAAATTCAGGAAAGGACTAAGCAGGTGGAGTATCATGATTACAATTCATTTCATTAGTTTGATGTACAGTGTATGTGTCATTAGAGTCCATTTTGTACCTCTTGAATATAAGATTTGTGGGCCTGTCTGTCTCTGGCCAAAAAACTTTGACGTGGGTGATAACGTTTTGAATTGTAAGACAGAGAAGGCTTAAATATTCAGACGATGAGAGATGTTTGAAAAAGGTCTTTCCAACTGTGCCACATTTTACATCTTTATAATTTTAACTTTTCACCCAATCAAAAGTTTAACATTTGCTTAGGACTTCTATAAAAGACAGGGTTTAGGTAAGTTGTAGGTAATATCCTTGTGATAAGGCTTACCCAGCTGCAAATCAAATACAGTCAAACCTTGTTATCTCACACTCAATAGTACCGAGATAAAACAGGAGTATGATATATTGAGGTTAATATACTTAAAGGAAATGTAATTAGGATTTTGGCAGATACATGGTATTCAACATATCAATGTTCAAGATACTGAAGTTCAACTGTAGTATTTGCTACCATAGGCCTGCTGTTACTGAGTGCATATGCACTCCAAAACTTATTTTGTTCTTCAATTAATTAGTTTCCATCAAACAAATTTTTTGCTTTCAATATTGTCAAAGTTATGTTATGCAATCCAATTTAAAAAATTAAAAATGATTCATGTAATCCGTGTGCCATGTATCCTTATTTAAAGTAACTGTAATTGAATAAATACTAGGCCAGAATCACTAGGGGTATTGTGACATTTAATTGAAGGATGACATGGCTACTGAGGTTGAAGGTGATCATGAATGTGTAAAAACTGCTATTGTAATGGTAAACATTTTCTTCAAACGGTTGTATTATTGCATGTTTTTAACAATTTTCCTATTTTAAAATTTTGAGTTTGGGTTTGCCTTGAATTTTCTATTGAATAATTTTACCAGAAGTTTGAATTGTTTCAAAAGTTAGATACATGTAAACTTTAGAGGGAAGTATTAATGCAGTAAAAGAAATAATTATAGGAAAACTTCAGTTCACTTAATTGATTGTACAAAATATTGCAAAGCCAAAATGAATCGAAAATATGCATTCAGTTGACTGGTGAGTTCAAATTTATTGAATGTTAGTGTTTTAAATATCTTTCAGATAGCAGAGCTGGATGACAAACTACAGCAGACTCAGTCCCAGCTGGGTGAGATGACCCTCCAATACAGACACGCTGACCAGCAGTGTAAGAAACAGAACCTAGAACTCCAGTCCAAGACAGCCAAGCTACAAGAGCTGGAAAAGGTGGCATTATGTCGATTCATTTTAAGCCTGCAGTGTATCTAATCCAACAGCTATGTTGTTTATTTCACTGCAGGTTTCATTATGATATTTTTCTGTGTTCTTTGCACTGTATAATCTGACAGTCTGTCTAATTTGACATAAGAAGTATGTCTCCCATTGCACAAATATATAGTTTTAACATCCTTGTGAACTAGATATTGTGGATTTTTCATTCAATTTCAAATGCTTTTGCGAGGATGCTACTTTTGGTTCCTACTGGTTTTCAAGTTCATTTGAGTATATAAGGTCAAAGTCACTGGAATAGACATTCTAAAGTTCCTTGTGCTCTTACTTCAATAACCCTTGTAGGAATGCTATCTGATTGTATGTCATGTTGTATGGGGATGTCCAACTTGCTGCGTTCTTATTAATAAATGCTTTTCAAATTCAAATTTTTCAGTTGTATCATTGGGGGAAGGGATTTTGCAGGTGTCACTTCATTAAAATTTAAGGCCTATTTTAACATATACACATTGCATACAACTTGTGTGATTGACTGTTTACATTTGGAATGCTTGATTTCTCCAGACAGTTGAAAGACATCACTTTAAATTGGAGGAACAAAAGGATGAAAATGTTGAAGTTACTCAAGAGCTGAGGCTGACAAGGTATTTGAAAAACTCACCATAAAATGATGAATAAGGATGTTCCTTTCATAGACAAATTTTATTTTTTTTTTTTTTTTTTTGTTATTGTCCTAATAAAGTTTCAACAGGTGAAAATGTCCCTAATCATGCACTTTTCTGAACTGGAAACTTCTATGATCTTTTAGATCAAAATTTTTTTTTCTCCAATTCACATGTATTTGCCTTTTACTTCATTACATTCACATTTTACTTCCTTCTTGATTGATATTTGCAGTTGCCATTCATTCCATTGTTAGAGAAATTAACCAAACTAGACATTTATTCCCCATATGTAGATTTTGTAATTTAATACTTTTTTTTTATGAACACATGTATAAACATTGATACTCATAATTATAATATTAGTTATCAGATTGATATTTTCCACTTGCAACATATAGGCATGGAATATTTTTATGAAGAATTCTAATGATATTACTGACAAAGTATGAGTAAATGAAAATAGTCATCAATATTTAACAGAGAGCAGTTGCAGCAACAGCATAAAGAGTTCCTGTCCACAAGACGACAGCTAGCTCAGGTGAACCGTGAAAATGAACGTCTCACTAGAGAAATGGAGGAAATCAACATTGTACGACAAGTAAGCTGAGTTATTTTCTAGTGAAACAGTTTGATTTAAAACAGAATCATAACAATGAAATTGCAAATTTCTTAAAGGAGAAGATATAGAGAATATTAGTATGAAAAAAGTTGTTGTATGGTAAACACTTTCATTAAAATTTTGTGTGCTTTTGTGAGACAATTTTTTACTGGATTACCTGATATTTATCCCATAACACAGACTAGAGAAACAGACACAGCACGTCTGGAAGAGGAACTTGGGGCCACAAAAGCTCGTGAGATACAGGCTGAGACCAGATTAAATGCCGAGATTCGTCTCAGGAGTGAAGAAATGGAGAAAGTCCGAGAGGAGCATCAAGTTCTGGTGAGGAGAAAAAAAATAATACATAAATGCTTATTGGTCTGATTCTGTTTGTATTTTTTGTATTTCTTGCAATGAGGATGGGGGATATTACTTGAATCACAATGTGCATTCATCAGTCTGTCCATTTGTATGAATGTAGACACAATTTTGAGGATAATGTTTAAATCTTCTCACATTATGGCAAGTGGAATTCAAATGTAATATGCTCATATCACACATCTTTGGATGCTTCTAAACATTTTGCTATACATAACATGCATGGTATATTAGTTTGTTCTCTTGAAATTTTAAGGATTAACATGTTCTATACTCCAGGTGGATGAGCTGCAGCGCTCCATTAGTCATCTGAGTGAGGATAAGGAGAGGATTGAGCGAGAGCTGGAGAAGAAGATGATACAGATCAAGGAACTAGAAATCCATTATCAGGCTCAGTTTGACATCCTGCAGAAGGAACTTGAAAACATACAGGAGGAGATGATAGCCAAAAAGGAGCTGGCCTCGGTGGCCAATGAATCTCTTATCTTAAAGGTAACCACAAAAAGGATTAAGAAAGGTTATCTTTAATATGAAAAGTTTTTTCTCTGTGAAATACCATTAAAAATTGGAGGAGTGCTTGAATGAAGGGTGTTTTTTTTAACAATTAGTGTATGAAGATTAGTGTATGTATTGAACTGGTTAGTAATTTCACAATTTCATTTACTTATTTTTATCACAGGATTCTGAAATAGCCAGATTAAGAACAAAAATCTCAGGAATGGAAAGAACAATGGCTTCCATGAACATGTCTCTTAACAATAATTCTGAATCTGTGTACCAGAGTTCAACAATTGGAGCAGAAGTTGTTAAACGAAGACTGGGGTCAGAAAATCAAAGTGAGGCGGATTCTCAGGAATCTCGAAGTGCTCCAGTATCTCCTGCCACCAGGCGGAGAATTCTAAAGGAGCCATATTCCACAGCTGGGAAATTGCATGGAGAATTTCATGAGCCAGATGATGATACTGCCCTTTACATGCTGCCAGTGCCAAGAGATGTTAAATCTGGTGAATCAAAACGGACTCAACAAGTCCATTTTAAAGATGGAGACACTGATGAATTTGATGAGGTGTTAAATGAAGAGGAAGTTAAATGGATGAAATCAAATTTAGGAAGGAACAGTGCTGTGAGTAAAAGTCCCTTGAGAAGTAAAGGAGTGCCTCGGGCTAGTGATAAAATTAACAGCAAAGACTTCCGCAATTTGGCTGCCCAGAAAGGAAAGGGAAGGAGATCGGATCACTTGCCTGGAGAGTTTGAAATAGGTAAGATATACATATGTACACTTTACAAAACCTGTCAAGTCAAAATTTTACCAGATGATGTGGTTTGAAATGTACCTTAATGTAGAGACATGCATACAGGTGACTCAAGATGGCTCGAACTTCTATCTCTGGAAGTTCAAGATCTCTCAATTGAAAACATGGTCCCAATTTTTTTCTCTGTGTAACTAAGCAATTTACTTTCAATATCTTGAATGTTCCATCTTTCAACATGAAATGAGGCTCCATAAAACATATTTCATTGTTTTTCACTCTCACTCAAGCATATAATTATTTCCACTTGGACCTTCCCTGGATAGCTTTGATTGTCTGGCTAGCTTGGCTGTGTTAATTAAGTGTTTTTATGAGTGACACTTCGCCTGTGTTTCCTTGTGGGTTGGACAGTTAATGTTTGATTGGTTAATTTAACCCTCCTCTTGCTCTTTGGGTTTTTTTTATATAATTTGACTATAGCCAAATTTTTTTACATGTTTGGACTTGACAAGGAGACAGTAATTTTGAGAATATAATTTATTGACATGCTTAGGAAACATTGATTCTATAAAATGGTCTGATCTTTAATTTCTAGACTCGACTAAACCTTTTCTCTCAAACTCTCAACCACTTGAAGTTTAACCAAGGTCCCTTGAGTTATATAGAGTCACCTGTATGTGTACTGCAACGAACATATTAGCATGGTTCTAAAAATTGATTTACAGGGAGATCCCTTTATGTGTTCTGTGTGAATCAAAATGTGTTTTCAATGACTACACAAAAAGAAGAATAGAATCTATATACCTTTATGTACATGTACAAGCTGCATGCAAAATAATGTACAGTGTACACATAGATCAATATGAATAAATACACACATACAGT
This sequence comes from Ostrea denselamellosa, assembly GCA_024699665.1. Taxonomy (NCBI): domain Eukaryota; kingdom Metazoa; phylum Mollusca; class Bivalvia; order Ostreida; family Ostreidae; genus Ostrea; species Ostrea denselamellosa. The sequence goes on from JAMZEH010000042.1 coordinate 15,799,366, forward strand.
TATCCATTTAAATCCACACAAAGTACAGTAGGGGGACAAAAGTGTTGAGAAAAACAATGGCGTCACGTTACCAATGCAAGCGAGATAACTCATACGGAAAACCTTCTTGACAGTTGGTTTACTTAGATAAAATAAAATAACTTACCTCAGTACTAAGTTAAGTGTCCCTTCAATCGAATTACTTGCTGGATTCTCCTGGGAACAGAATTATAAAGATTTCTCACATAATTTAAGTTAATGTCCTGCCATATCCTCAGCGTGTGTTGAAAAAGTTCATCTGCGGAATTTATATTGTGCATCTGTGATTGAAGTTTCCGTTTAATATATAGCCAAACATTTTCGATGATGTTTAAGTCTGGAGACTGTGCAGGCCAGCTCATGCCTTTAATTCGATTTCTGGCAATGAATTCCTGGGTCCTACGAGATCGATGTACGGGGGCATTGTCATCCTGAAAAAGGTAGCTTCCGTTGGGAAAATGACGCACTATCACAGGCCAGAGGTTTGTATCTAATATGTCAATGTATTTTTCAGAATTAATATTTCCTTCCACTCGACATAATGTCCCCACGCCATGAAAACATAAGCAACCCCAAACCATGATGCTGAACTTTCGGCCATTTTGTCGCGGTACTAAGTCGGGTCTCCAACCTTCACCGGCTTTTTTCCACACATACACTCGGTTGTTCTCACCAACACATATCTGAGACTCGTCACTGAATATAACTTTCGACCACTGATTTTGTACATCCCATCGCCTCTTCCCTCTACACCATGATAAACGTTTCTTTCTGTTGACACTCTTTATCACAACTTTTTTCCTATATACACCCCTTGAGAAACCACTAGCTTTCAATCGGCGTTTAATAGTTTTCTGAGACACTGATGTTGCTCTTCTGTCATTAAATTCAGCAGTAATGTCCCTAAGAGGAGCCCGACGATCCTTGTTTACAATCCTCTGAAGCCTCCGATACTCCCGATCGTCAAAAGAACGAGGCCGACCTGATCTTGGTAAATTTTCCGTAGATCCTGTACTCTGAAACTTCCGAATAACACGATACACTGAAGCTAGAGATCTGTTGACACTGCTTGCAATATCTGATGCCTTTTCTCCGTTCAAAAACAATTCCACGATCACTTGTTTCAAGGGTGTTGACATTTCTTGTCGATTTGCCTCCATTTTTTGTCGAGACATTGTGTAAACAAAACTATGAGCAGACGATGAATTACACGTAATGGTCTACGTCACACATGCTAACCTATTTATATTTCAAGGGAATTTCCATAACTCGAACAATAAACAGTAAATAAACAGATTTATTATGCGCGATATTTTGATAAGGTAACGTGACGCCATTTTTTTCTCAACACTTTTGTCCCCCTACTGTACATGTACAGTTATCTCTTTAAATCCAAAGAAAGTATGTTTGCACATGGACAGTTCTTTATTTAAATCCATACAAATTGCATGCACATGTGGACAGTTAGTTATTCATTTAAATCCATACAAGTACATGAACAGTATTCCATCTAAAATACATACAAAGTACTGATGGGGCCTCCGTGGCCGAGTGGTTAGAGCATCAGGCTCAAAATCACAAAGCCTCTCACCTCTGTCGGCGCGTGTTCAAATCTCGGCTGCGGTGTTATGTGAGCAAGTTTGCCAGTTTACTTACGGAAGGTCGGTGGTCTCTTCCCAGGCACATTGTATCTGGGTTCTCTCCTCCACCAACAAAACTGGATGCCACCAGATAATTGAAAAATTGTTGAGTGTTGCGGAAAGCAATAAATAATCAATCAATCATACAAAGTACTTGTACACACAGACAGTTATCCATTTGAATCAACACAAATGAATTTACATTTGGACAGTTATCCATTTGAATCAACACAAATGAATGTACGTTTGGACAGTTATCCATTTGAATCTGTATAATTACATTGACAGTTGTCAATTTAAATCTGTACAAAGTACATGTACATATGGACAGTTACTGGTATCCAAATCTTTCTAAAGGTAATGTTAGTCTGTGGTGATGGAAAAATTCAGCCATGATTTTTTTGTCAACAGAGCCCATGACAGCAGTGAGGATGTACAAAAGTCCTCACTACTCAGACCAAGGAAAAGTTGATACAGATCCTACACATGGGTAAGGGATTTCAGAAAATCTATAACTGATGCATCTTCCTGATCATCATAGACTCAAACATTCCTGTCAACATCAATTTTCACTGATCATCATAGACTCAAACATTCCTGTCAACATCAATTTTCACTGATCATCATAGACTCAAACATTCCTGTCAACATCAATTTTCACTGATCATCATAGACTCAAAACATTCCTATCAACTTCAATTTTCACTGATCATCATAGACTCAAAACATTCCTATCAACTTCAATTTTCACTGATCATCATAGACTCAAAACATTCCTATCAACTTCAATTTTTGGCAAGATATATTAATATATGTGTAATGGAGTGGTACACCAATCTTCAATGTTGAAATGTATTTGATGTTTGTTTTGCAGGATCTATGAACTTCAAGAGAAATTAAGAGCTAATGAAATGAGACAGAAGCTAATTGATCAACAGTTAAAACATCTTGATGATGGTGCTATCCATTCCTAGTAGAGATTAGATCTTAGATATTTCCGTTACCAAAGATATTTTATCGTGAACACAACACATTTTCATGCATTTATTTGTGACCTTAGCTTTGAAATGAGATCTGCTTTAAACAAAAAAGTGAAAGTCAGCCTCTATTTCTATCTATGCAATGAAATCCAGTTTATGTACAAAGTATCTTACCAACAAAGTTTGATGATGAACTATTGACATAAACACTGGAGTAATGTCATATTTCCATAATCAGTACTGTGAACACTGAACCGTGAAATCACATGATTGTAGGTGTTAGTTTTTGGCACACCCTTTCATTTAGCACCTCTGCATTGTGAGCTGATGACCAAACTTGAGCATTTATTTATTTTTTTAATTTGTTAGGTTTTTTTTGTTTGTACTATAGTGTTTATCTTGTTGATACATGTAATATATATTGATTTTTACATGTACAAAACAATACAGGAGAAGTTTACAAAAATCTGTGTCAGCATTGATTCTTTTTACAAATCCATTTAAATCTGTTTAACCATGGAGGCCTGTATTGTGTGGTTGATATCAAGTCTTACTGGAATGAATTTCATAGTAAATTCTTTTCCGTTTATAGGTAAGTGATTAGTTCATCAATTATCAAAGTTTAATTTCCTGACAGGAAGTTGGCTTTTTCATAATTATTTTCAGCCCATTAGCAGGCCTTGAAAGATGTTTACCATAGGTTAAAATAGACGTGAGCCCAATAGTGACCAGCCTATGCATGTGTGCATCTATGCATTGACAGTTTTCCAGATTTTTATTTTTTGGTTATCCCTGCAGCTATTGAATTGAAAATATATACATGAACTTATATGATTGCGCTAAATATCAAGTTTGAGCTTGGGCTTTGTTGACTTATTTTTGAAAAAATTATGGACCTTGAACTTTCAAATTTCAGTTTTGGATGTTTTGTGTCTATCCCTAAAGCTTCTGATTTGAAAATTTATACATAAACTTGTATCGATGGGTTACAGATCAAATTTGAGTTTCCTTTAAACAATGCCACAAAGCGGGCATAAAACATCAATTGCTTAAGGATTATATAAGTAACTTGACACTTGTGTTACACCACAAACAAAACCCAGCTGTTACAGCATAAAGTGTCACAATTACATAAAATGTCACAATTACAGAAAGTGTCGCAATTATGGAAAGTGTCGCAGTTACAGAAAATGTTGCATTTATGTAAAGTTTCACAATTACAGAAAGTGTTGCAATTACGTAAAGTGTTGCAATTACAGAAAGTGTTGCAATTACATAAAGTATCACAATTACAAAGTGTCACATTTACATAAAATATCGCAATTACATAAAGTGTCACAATTACATAAAGTATCACAATTACAAAGTGTCACAATTACATAAAGTATCACAATTACAAAGTGTCGTAATTACATAAAGTGTCACAATTATATAAAGAGCTACAATTACATAAAGTGTCACCATTACATAGTGTCGCAATTACATAAAGTGTCATAATTACATAAAGTATCATAATTACATAAAGTGTCACAATTAAATAAAATGTCGCAATTACATAAAGTGTCACAATTACAGAGTGTCATAATTACATAAAGTATCACAATTACAGAGTGTCATAATTACATAAAGTATCACAATTACAAAGTGTCATAATTACATAAAGTGTCACAATTATATAGAGCTACAATTGCATAAAGTGTCACCATTACATAGTGTCGCAATTACATAAAGTGTCACAATTACATAAAGTGTCCAGTCGCCGGATAGCTGAAAAATTGCTCAGGCGACTATAAATAAAACAAACAAACAAACATAAAGTGTCACAATTACATAAAATGTCGCAATTACATAAAGTGTCACAATTACAGAGTGTCATAATTACATAAAGTGTCGCAATTGCATAAAGTGTCACAATTACAGAGTGTCATAATTACATAAAGTATCACAATTACATAAAGTGTTGCAGTTACATAAAATGTTGCAATTGCATACAGTGTCATAATTACATAAAGTGTCGCAGTTACATAAAGTGCTGCAATTACGTAAAGTGTCGCAATTACAGAGTGTCACAACGTGACACTATATGGTGATTTGCACTTTTCCTCCACCACAAAGTGTTGCGCATTACTGCCTGAGCCTTAAGACACTTTTTGCCACATGGTCACCAAAAAGATCCCACATTACACAGGAATTATGTCGCTTGGGTTTAAATTTATTATTTAAAAGGTTAGTGAATTCGAACAACGCGATATATTTGCCTGTAGCGCATTACATGAAGTGTCATTGCAGCACGAGAAAACAGTTATGATTGAATGGTTGTACATTGCTTAACGTCCCTCTCGAGAATTTTCACTCGTATGAAGATGTTACCATTGCCGGTGAAGGGCTGCAAAATTTAGGCCTATGTTCGGCGCTCATGGCCTTTAAGCAGGGAGGGGTCTTTATCGTGCCACATCTACTGTGACACGGGGCCTCGGTTTTTGCGGTCTCATCCGAAGAACGGCCCCATTTAGTTGCCTCTCATGACAAGCAAGGATACGGAGGACCTATTCTAACACTGATCCCCACGGGGCGACAACAGTTGCATATTATGATGCATCAGATCTTTGTTGATTATTGACTAACCACTGTCTGCTAGTTACTAGCTGAACAGTAACTTACCATGGTCACAACCTGACCAGTGGCTGACTACTGTGTTAGAACTGACCACTGGACTTTACCCTTTCCGGTATCATATTCCCCTATGAGCCGTCCTAAAGACATAGCTCATTGGGGCTGTGACATTTTGAAGGTTCACTGACCTTAAAACAGCATTGCATTTCAACGTTATCTGCAAGTGAAGAGCTGTATTTCCCACTAGAGGCCCATTAAAATCGCTTTCAGTGGAAATTGTGGACTCTAATGGCCTTGTTATTGATAATTCTAATCAATAACAATAGAAAATAGGTAAGAAATTAAATATTAAAGTTATATTTAATGTCAGGTAAGTCGGAGTTATCCGAGTACAAAGGCTGTTTCACGTATTAAAACTAAACCAGGCTTACCTGATCCAAATTTTCAACGGCATAAACAGAAGGGTGTAAAAAAAAAAAATTCAAAGTCTCCAAATCTTACTGTACTGGAAAAGACCTTTTTGTTGAAGCTAATTGATTCCAGCAAGGTTGTCATTTAAATAAACAAAACTATGGCAAAATGGTCTTAAAGAAAAATGATATAGTTATGTGGGTTGGGATGCAATTATGTCAGGTTATGAGATATAATTATAAATATCGTCTGGAGTAAACAAAACAGCCTCTTTGCTAAGCCGAAATCTATTTATAAAATCTGTATCATCATAATGCGTGAAAGGATTATTATTTGTATCAATGTATGCGGTAAAATGCATTTACCATTGGCATAAATTTGAGTAGAAGCTTCTAAATCTTTCAACCCAAGATAACAGTCGCCATTGGAATAGTGGGTATCATAAACCACCTGTGCAAACTGCAGCAAATCAGGTGCGTACGAGCTCCTAAAAATTGCATAGACTTTACGAGTTATCGTTCCATCCTCTAGAATTCAATGAGGCATGTTGTCTTAATGAAAGGTTGTTCTGTGGACAAAGGGTAACGAACAGTGATCAATCTTGAGTGTTATAAAGAACACAAAATTAAGAGAAGGGCAAACGCCAACTCCTTGACGTAAAAGAAGTGGGATCAGGTGTTTATGAGGAATAAGCATCCCCTGTTGACAGGCCACACGTGCCGTCAGCCCAGTATCTTGATCAGGTAAACGGAGTATTTGTAGTCAAAATCAGAGCGTAAAGAATGACATAACAAGTGGTATGAAACAGGACAGAAAACATTCGACCCAGTGACAGCTTGTATTTGCAATTTAGATCATTATAACAACCATAGAATTTGACTTTAAGCAAGACCGATGAAACCCCTGTAGTATCAACTTATTTGTTAGTAGCCTGCCTCGATTTAGAAATTGATCATAGAAAGAACATGCTTTCGCGTATCGAATTAACATCATATGCAGGTGATAATGCAATAATGCAACACAAATATGGGAAGTTGAGGATAGAGAAACTGAAGTTATCTTGTTTGTCATGAAGTTGTGTTGTTAGTTTGCCGTTGATATCTATGTTCAGTAAAATATCCAAATGTGATAAATATGATGCAAATATCAAAGAGAGAGAGAGAGTGTGTGTGTGTGTGTGTGTGTGTGTTGGCGATAATATCGCCCTACACAATTTTTGGGTAATGCATAGTGTCCTCTGCTTACTAAGAATTTCCACATAAAAAAGTCACACCACAGACCGCCGCATTATCAACGTCATTACATGTGTTCTCTATATATTGTTCAAAGGCGAGTGACTAGTATTTTCTAAAATGTTTTTCCCGTTTGTAGTTGAAATACGATTTGTGGTGCATCCCACGGGATCTTCTTTCGTCAAGCCAAAGGCATCTCGGTCGTCTTTCTTGGGTATGGGCTTCTTTCAGTTCCTTTGTCAGTTACAGTTTATTATGAGGGTTTGACTTAGATCTGGGAATCAAAGCATTTGCACTCGTTGTAATACACTTCAAAATGAATCGTAGAAATCTTTAATTTTCGTAATGTTTCAGGTACACTATTGTCCGATTTTATTTCTAGTTGATGATTAACTTCGGTCCGATACCAACAAATAGACTCGTTAGTCATTTTTTTCTATGCCGTAAATTTGCATTTAATGTCGGTAAGGTAATGCTGATTGCTTTGTACATTGAACGCTGCTATAATAGGAAATGATCAGATGTATTTAAAACTGACTCCTCACAATCTGAGACACAATACACAGTGGTGGTGGGGTTTTTTTTTTATTTTATTTTATTTTGGTTTTTTTTTTTTTCAAAATTGGTTGGAGTACCAGTAAATGTATCTCTAAACCTTCTTGCGTTTGAACGCCACCAAACATACGATTTCTCTTTACAACCTTGTTATCGTAAAGTTCTTGTGTTTTTTAATCAAAGTACTGATAGACAGTGGCGTGTATAGGGAATGGACAAAAGAATATCGCATCCTCACACTAATTTTCAAAACAGATTCAACATTTGTCAAAAATATTCTCCTATAGATATCTGATCTTCACATTGTTCTCTGTCGTGTTATTCCTCAATGAATTACAATAGGTTGGTGAAGTTCTCAAAAGATATCTCAAATGTGTCTGGTACGTCTAAAATAGTTCTCAAAAGAGATCTCAAATGTGTCTGGTATGTCTAAAATAGTTCTCAAAAGATATCTCAAATGTGTCTGGTATGTCTAAAATAGTTCTCAAAAGATATCTCAAATGTGTCTGATATGTCTAAAATAGTTCTCAAAAGAGATCTCAAATGTGTCTGGTATGTCTAAAATAGTTCTCAAAAGAGATCTCAAATGTGTCTGGTATGTCTAAAATAGTTCTCAAAAGATATCTCAAATGTGTCTGGTATGTTTAAAATAGTTCTCAAAATTTTATGAATCTCTTACAACAAACAAGATGTTTTTGTGAAGCATTGATTGCTCCGGATTACAACAAAGCGGAACTGTAAGACATTGTAGTTGAAACGTTTATAGAAATACTGAGAATTTTGTTCACCTTTTAAAAGCAGTGCCTTACGGTTTAAAAGATATGGCTTATATTGGGATTCTAAAAGTAAGTCAAAGGTCAATGTAAAGGTCACCAGATCAAAGATTTTGGTGTCAATTGAAAGGATACGAGGAATACACATACCAAATATGAAAGGTGTACCCTTGTCACATACATACAGACAGGCCAAAAACTGTATGTCCCCAAATCGTCGATTCCGGAGACATAAAAATTCTTGTATAATCTAATTACTGAAGTATTGGAGTTCTCAATCATCAAATCTCAAACCTTTAATGGACATTTAATGGACTGATCGAATTATCTGAAATATGCATGCAATATCAATCCCTTATTCCTATGACATTTCAGTCGTGTAATTTCAATAAAGATTAATCAAATTCTCAAAAGTTCTCATAGGTTCAAATAATTCATATCTATTTTTATTTTTGAAATACTTCTCATATGTTCATATAGTTCTAAAAGTTCAAATAGATCTCAAATACAAAATCCTCAAAAGTGCTAAAAAGTTAATACAATTAAGGGGAATGGAATATTCAAGTTCTCAAGCTATTTCGACTCAATCAGTCTACTTTAGTCATAAATGTTCCCGACTCCCTGTAAATTTTAATCTTATCTTCTCTCACATGTAATCCTAAATTCCAAGACATTGGTTATTCTTATCTTCAAATAGTTCCCAGTCGTGCAATCTTAAAACTAATTGATCAAGTTCTCAAACAATGTCTCAAAAATTTCCATATGTTTAAACTATTTTCCTATAACACGTTATTCAATAATTCTCTGAAGTCTAGGAATTCTCAGTTAATAGAATGTTGGAGTTATCAAAAAGATACCTAGAGTAGACACTATCAGAGTCTGTTTATTAGACTAACCTCTAATGATATAGATAAGTACTTAAATGTACGAAAAGCAGATACCTAAATGTAAATGTTATTTTCGTCAGTTTTATACACTAATATTTCTCTTGTTTACATTTATAAAATCTTCAAATTTCACCCTTACAGACTAGTAACGTGTTTTTCAATAATAAAACCTTCCATGTACAATAAAGATACTTCTTGTTTGGTTATTCAGTTTCATTTGGTTGGTTACTCCGTTACAATCATCACCCGCAGTAAAATGCCTTTCTCATATCACTATCAATGATACGCCCTTTTTATGAATCGTGGAATGCAACGTGAGGTCAGTATTTCGGGATTATAATCGTGTATATAACAAAATGTATATGAAAAGGCTTTAAAATTTGTTTACAATTTGATTATGATAATAAAACAATTTCAATTTCTTATTTTTCTGCCTGCAAAATTCTGCCGCTAGGATCCCGTGTATTTCGCCCACATGCCAACAAAAACACTACCTGCTTAAGATACTGGCTAAAATAACTATCGTCAAAAATTACACCCGCCATTGTCTAACGTTAAAAACACAGGATGCCCAGCAAAATATTGTTATAAAATTTTGTAAAACTACTTGTAAATGTTTTAATCCTATTTTTCAAAAAGTTTTCCTAAGAAACAATTTTTGCTTTATTGACAAATCTTTACTTAATATTCAATAACCATAACCCAAAAATTGAAATTCTTCATAAACTAAAGTTTTATCATTTTCTGCTGAGAGATATACACCCGCAATATGTATTTTCTCATTGTTCTTAACCTTATATTATATAGCAATAATTCTTATTTTATTATAACATAGCGACACCTGCTTTTCCAGTAGCTTCACGTCTGTTAAATGCGCAGTAGCCATATATTTAATATATTGGCGATAATTTGTGTCCAGTTACGATGCATAATCACAGTCACTTAAATACGTAATAAGTTCGCTGAGCACACAGTAGGGGACATTAGTTCTTAGGCATTCTTAAATAGTGACATTACATATATACCCGTAATACCCGTATATATATATATATATATATATATATATATATATATATATATAGGTATATATTTTATTAAGATCCATCTTTTTGTGTCCTCTGAATCTGGCCTGCGACAATATTTATATGTCATCATCATTCTGGTCTTCCTCCTCTCTTCTAGGGTTCTCGCTTACGACATTCTCCCCACACGCATCGCTCTGTAGGTCCCACATTCTAAAATATCAAGTTATGGCTCGTCCCCTGTATGATGTGTGATCGCACTTATCAGTTTGGGTTAGATCACACTCTGTGAGTGCTGTGATACAGGTAACACTAGATGTACAAGGAATTTGAATGACCAACATATAAACCACCGTTTGCAATATTTGTTTGGAATACCGAGCAAATGAAACGACGTACAAGTATTACATTTACCCTATATATATTTTAAGTTCCTGATAGTCTATTTTTAGCACTTGAAAATACCCATATAGAAATGCCTACAGCGAAGCTTTAATGAAATAATCAAATATGGCTGAAGGGAGTTATAAAGAGTTTCTTTTCATTTTAAACGGAACTGAAGATTTATTTGAATGCAGGAGATTGATAGACATACGAAAGGAAATAAACAATTTATGGTACGATACACTATGCATGACAAAGCCATACAGGCGTGATCCTATCGGAAGTAATGGTGATGGTATATTGTTTGATTCCGGCATTACAGACGAAGCTTTCCTTCTTGAAAATACAACAGTTTTGCAAAATGAAGAAACTAATGTCCCTGCAATAGTGAATTTTCTTGCTGATCTGCGCTTCAGTTCTCCAGGATTTTGTCGTCTGCGAATTCTCCCTGATCTAAAATTTCAGAATGATGTGTACATCGAAGAAAACGGAGACATATTTTTGTCGAGTGAAAAATTTATCAGAATGTGCCTTCGATTGTCACGGAAAAACTCGAGAATAAAAAGACCATTCATAAGGACAGGTGATCTTCAGTTGGAGTACGTCATTCCATTCAATTCATGGCCCGTGTGTGCTGGGGCATGGTTGCATAGAGAGAGACCACGATGTTGGCCTTCTGACGATTTAGTGTCGGAAGTACACAAAGCAACTTGCTTTTGTGAGCCTATAGCTAACGGATTATCCCAACATCCAGAATTGGAATGGAGAATTTCATTTGCAGTCGCAGAAAAAAGATTAATGGGATCATTGGACAGTGCAATTTTCAAGATGTATCAAATCTTAAAGATTCTTGCCAGAGAGAAAATTGACTCGCAATCTGGAAACAACAAAATAATTTCATCCTATGTGATCCGAACTACACTTTACTGGGTTTGCGAAAACGGACTTCCAAATATTGTCAGTGGAAGCAATTTTCATTTATGTCTCTTAATTTTCATCAACCAGCTCGAGACGTGGATCAAAGATGATTTTTGCCCCCACTTTTTCGTTCCCGAAAGAAACCTTTTCGAAAATGGCATTTCGCCTCATAGCAAAGCCTGTCTATTGGAACGTATTGGCGACATTAAATCCGACCTCTTTTCTTCTATTTTGAATTTACCGTCATTTCAAGGCATGAAAACGTTTTACGAAGCAGGAAATGATCTACCTATGCTTACAGCTGAGAACATCAAATTACATCAGGAAATTGGAATATTCAGTTATTCTTCAGGTATTTCATACGGTGTACTTCACAGTAGCTATGCTTTTGAAATTTTGGAAAATATTGAAATGATGTTTGAAAATTCAACCAAACTCTCTGAAACTCAAAGATCTTTCTTGAAAGTTTTGTATTATCCCCTTGCCAATGCTACCGGGATCATTCTCTTCTATAATGCAGCAATAAAACCGTCATGTAACAAATCCTTGTACGGCGAAATAAGATTGAGTACACGTCTTTCCTTACTTGGGACTAAAAGTGACGTCATTTCCGGACGCTTGTCTTTAGCAACACTTTACTATATTTGCGGAAAATACAGATCATGTATTCAACTAACAGATTCCATATTGGAAGGTATCAAGCCTTTCACTATTTACAACAACAGGAAATATGGTATAATACAAGATGATGCTTGTAAGAAGCTTTATTCGGATGTTATGTTACATGCACCAATTCCTCTTGAGAAGAAAATGCAAATGGCATATTTGAGTGACTTTGAGGTTTTTAAAGAGAGGCCAGTTATTCCATCTTACCTTCATGTAGAGGCAGAATTTTTCCAAAGTCCCCCGGTAGTTTCTTTTCTACCTTCAGTAGTTTACCTGCATTTCTTGAGGTTCCTAACATTTTTTGAATTGAATAGAGAAAGTGAAATGCATGCTTCACTTCTAGATTTGCAGACGATATCTTACGATGAAGAACATGGAGGGGATACATATATCTCTTCCAACATGATTGGTATATGTGAAATGTTAAGTGGCAACATCCCCATGGCTATCAAATATTTTGGGCAAGCTGCAATAGCTTTACGACGGGACAATATTCCTTACCACGAAAATGTTGGCTTATTAAGAATTGCCCTTCTACTGAACTCAAGAGTTAATATGTAATGATTAAAGTTTTCAATGATATTCGTCGTATGACGCACGTTTTCCGACTGAAACTACGTTGTATTTATGAACTGCATGGCTTCATATTGAATGCCATGCCCGAACAATCAGCGAACCGAAAGTATGCCATATGATTTATTACAATCAAAAACTTTGGTTTTAACCAAACAGGTGTTGTCCATGTCCATGAAGATGAGCAAGTGCGTGTAGAGTCTGCAGGACAGCATTATGAAATAGAATAGTATTCATGTATTGTACTATAATAGCGTGTGATTCAGTTTTGAAAATCTTCACGGTTTGAATACGACTCCATCTCTATGAAGTATTTCTTTAATCGTCTGTTTATATGGTTAACTTCCGGTTCATCACAACAAACAATACGGATTTTTATTTTTTTTTTTACAAACCTGGTTCCAAAATGTAAAGAAATCAGTCTTGCTTACGGTGCCATCACCTAATAAGGATTAATGGTTTTAAAAAATTAACTTGCATGTTAGATGTCAGACTATACTAAATGGAAAAATCAAAGTCGTATATCAATGTTTGCAATAAAATGAATTTACCATCGACATCAAGTTTTGAGTAGAGAGCGTCTAAATCTTTCAACCCAAGATGATGATCGCCATTGGCATCGTAAATATCATAAAGAGCATGTGCAAACTGCAGCAGGTCAGGTGCCTGCGAGCTGATGAAATTTGTATACTCATGACGAGTTATCGTTCCATCCGCTAGAACACAAAGAGGTAACTTATTTTTATGAGAGGTGATTAACATTAGTGTTCCATAATAGTTTTAAACTACAAACATGTTTCCTATCGGAAAGATTGGTTATAAAATTCATACAGTGTGAGACGGAGTTAAACCAGGCTCATGTGCCATAAAATTAGACGGAGACCCGGAAGCTGTACGTACTGTTAGTGTCATAGTATACAAATATGTCATGAAGTTCGACCAGGGAGAATACGTCGTTGCCGTCAGAGTTTCCGGATATCCAGAGTTCCTGTATGTAGTGTTGGTATTGGGTCTCTGTCAAGTCGGTATGCCCATGATGACCATGGTTCTGACTAAATAGACACAGAGTGGTCTTTAATAATATTCAACTTAAAGTGACTGATTCATGATCCCCCCCCCCCCCTATTTTTGGTTTTCATTTTTAATGATCCAAATCTACTGTTAAATGTGTTTAAAATGTTTAACAAAAAAAAAAAAAAAAAAAACAAATTATGGTTATACTTTATGTCAGAAGCTTATTATAAAGAGTTTATTATTTGTTTTGTAAACAAAGTTTTGAAAATATATGGTTATCGATTAAATGTTAAATTTGTGTCTGTGCAAAATTAGGATGCTTTAAATTACAAAATTAACATTTCACTAGTTCGTTTATAAGCATAAACAAGGCTCAAGTCTTATTACATAACATAGGTTTAAGGCTAACATACTGCTCTTATCCTTGCAATAAGAAAGCCTTAGTCCAAATTTTGGTTGTCCATATTAAATGAGTTATATTTTTATTGCTAAACATAAAAAAATCGTTTTCAGAAAACGTGAACAAGTCCCTTTAAAGTGGTACTAACTGCCATTTCAAATATAGTCATGGTGTCAATTACAAAATGCTAAAACATATACATACTGCAACCTAATGTTGCATTTTTTATACAGAAACAAAGATTTTTATATGGAGGTAAATAATTCATTATGGAGGAATGTTACGTGTACATAATTTTCCATAAATTTGATTAGAGGTCGCATTTTATTCAACGGAGATAAAGTTTTCATCATTTCAAATATATTTTAACCATGGTTCAGAATTTTAGAATTTCGAAAGTTTTACTGCCTATAGCTCGGCCAATGGCATCAAGAAAAACAGCATAGCTTGTAATATTTGTGCATGACATCTGACGAATTATTCTGGAGTTACACATGGTCAATGCGAAGCTGAGCACAACTTTTATCTGATATTTGCGTTGGTATAAACATTGTCTTATCAGCTAGTCTCGAAGGAGTTACTGAATGTCATGCATGGTATGATTACAAGTTCACTGATATATATAGTTTCAGTGGAGGAAAAAACTTCAAGGAGTGCCTCTACAGCAGAGTTTGAATCGAGGAAGGATTGCGATTAACTGGGTAATTTCAACGTACCTGTAAACTACTGTGGTCGTCGCAAGACAAAATGCTACGAAAGCAATCATGGTCATATGTGGCACCTCTCACGGAAATCGTGATGTGATAAGAGTATACGGTGAAGCCTTCGAGTTCATTCTATACACTAAGCTGAAAAGACATTTGGGACACCCAGATTTATTCTTTAAAGTTATGTATAAATACATGTTATAATCATTCACGGTGTAGCGTTTTCTTCATCCTTATACATGCACCAACAATATTTGTCAAATTGGATAAGACATTCCTATAAAAACATTCGTTTTGTAAACTACAAAATATGTAGGGAAATTGTCTATGACTATAGTAGAAATCTAATTTTAATACCAAGGGTGTATTTTATTAAAAGAAATAATTTCAAAAATTAGAAGAGTACCCTGTAGCAGACTTAATAATCATTGGATGATATTATCCAAGGGTAGGTCAGTCTAAGCACAAATTATATGAAGGATATATTCCATTTCATTTTACTTTTTGTGAGAATAATTCTAATTGATACGAATATAAGCCCCTATTTATCAATCAGTGGCGTGGCTTGCAAATCGTTGAAATTAAATACACAGTTCTGAATTATTCTTATCTTTTTAACAATTTAAAGTCTGAAAAATAGATACGTAATATTCACTTATATATCCAATGATAACTAAATTGTATTTATTTTTGTTTTCCACTAATTAAACTTTACTTTGTCTAATTTTGAATTGGGTGAAATTACAGAATTTTCTGTTTCGGGATCCTAAATTTCACATCACAAATTTTCCCGCCAGCAGAATGGACGATCGTCTCCTGCCACTATCCCCTTCTACTCGCGCGCCTATTTCTAATAATCTTCTTCAATGAATTACATATTACATAAGTAATAGATTACAAATTTAAACAATCATCAAACCTTAATATATATGCAGGTGTGCCTCAAGGTTCGGTTTTTGGACCTCTTGTTTTGAGATATGTTGATTACGTTGCAGGTACTATACTATCAATGTGTGGATTGTTTGCCGATGACCATTCTCTACAACATGACTCATATAATATATCAGAGATGTATTACAAATTAATGATTGACCAAATGTATATGAAAAATTCAAAAAATGGCTTCTAGAATTTAATTGATCAAGAATTGTTATATTTCTTTTGTGTTGAAACAAATCTTTTTCCTAAATCTTTTTGTTTCAAGGTGGTAGACTACAGCGTGTATTTGTACATCGTAATATGTGTTTGTTTTTGTGGTCACAAAACATCGAATGGTCTGAATATATTTATATTTCCGATGTTTTTTTTGGCTATTGGACCTCTACAAATTATAATAGCCAGACTGATTTCTAGAGATGTGGTAGAGTTTCTCTCCTGATCACGCAAATTAAGCACAGGCGAGCGTGATCAACCCTTGGATGGGTGCCCGCTACACGTTACAAGGTGAACGAAAGTTGACATAATATCGAAATAGCCCTTTTTTCGTTGTCGATGAAATTAAAAATAGTAGATGTTATAATTAGCAGTAAATTCAAATACGTTCTAAATCACGTAGAGAGTGAGGTAATGAATTTTAAACACTACTCTATATGGTCTATACTTTATTTAATTTTTTACAACGTTAAACATGATATATAACTTCACTTATTCAAGTATTCGTTGAATCAAAATTAGTTTAAATATCATACATGTTCGTGATAAGAAAAGTTCACAATCGAATTAACACCCACATGTGCGTATACATGGGCATAATCTCAAACGTTCACAGTGACATTGATACATCCAGATGTCCTCTCCTGCTTAACTGTAAATTTTCAGTGTTATCACAATGGTGACAAACGTTAGATTGTTGGAGTAGAAGCAAAGGGGCGAGGGGGGGGGGGGGGGGCATTTCCAATGTTGTTTTGGGATTGCGATAGATTTACTAAACTTCCCGTTCCAGTTTGTCCCCAAACCACACAATTGTGTCCGAATTTCGTTGTTAGCATGGCTGCACACCACCCTGCACTCAGTGCCACCCCCCTTTTCCCCGCACAAGCGTTATAGGGAATATCAGCAAGGGAATTCTCATTTGCATAACTATGTCACTTTCCATCCTCCTTTTACCAATTTTTCACATTTTAGAAGCAGTAGACGATATTAGACGGTTGATTATGGCCGATAAATGGACTTTATTTTCAGTTCACCATGACGATACGAAAGGTAAGACCTTAACAGAGTTGCTTCTAAACGGTAGGAGTCTAATCAAAATACTATATCAAGCCTTTTGCCGAAAATTGCAAGTGATTGGTAAAAAGAAAGGGGGGAAGAAGAAAACCAAGATGACAGAGTGCTATACCTTGTGAATAGTTTGTTTACAGGGATTCATGTCAGCTTTAAGGGACAGGGATCGATGATAATACTGCATATTCTAGCTTGTCTTGAATATGTGCATTTATATCTGAGACTATCTTCTACTAAAGAGAGGGGGTATGTCTTGTTATTTCGGAAAAGGTAATTCATGAGTAGTCAGGTCAAAGGGGTCAGATTTATCGTGCAAGTTATCTAGGTTTAGGCTATTTTATATATCATCACATCACAGGTGCTCGACGTTTTAAATATCTATTAATGATAATAAAAAAATCTGGCGCCCTTAACCGCGGTGATGGTTGGGGGCTACCTCGGGACACCCCCTCCACAAACAAGCAATTCAATCAAAATGTGACAACCCCAAGTGGGGCAAATTGTGCGCTGGGTATACGCAAGTACACAAAAGTCACCAATACAAAATCAATTAATCAATCAATAGTACAACAATTCAATGTCAGCAATACAAAAATTCAATCAGTCAGCAATGCAAGCAAACAATTGTTCAAAGCAACGATCAAAGAATCAATACTGTAAACTATAAGTTCATGAAATAACATGAAGTTGCAGAATATTGGGTGCACCCCTCCATTTGTGCTGGGGTACGCCGAAAACACATCCACAGGGAATCACCGCGACGTACACGGGCCTTGGAGCGGAGAATCCAAACTGCAAAAAGAAAGCAAGACAAGCAGAAGCATGGTGCTCAGGAAAGGCGGCGGGTGGGACTTTTTATAGTATGTTTTTTGACTGAGCAAAGTTTCCGACCATGCAGATTTACCGCAGTTTCAAGAAAGGAAGTATTGGGTAAATGTAAAATATATTTGACCCAGCGTGGAATATCTCCTCATGGCGTCTCATTCGTGTAAATGTGGTAGTGTTAGATACATGGCCTTTCTACTAGCTCAGGCTAGTGGGTTAGCCCTTTAGCTCGATCGGTAGAGCACTGGACTGTAATGCATAGGTCCCGGGTTCGATTTTCAGCAGAGGCACAATCCAGTCTCTGTTACATTTGGCGCCCACGTTGGGACCCGGGTAATCTCTGGCAGGTGAATGTAATTGCCCCAGAACTTCACCCACAGGTGAAGTCGGGACGCCTCTCTCTCTGGAGGGGGACAATGTGGTAATGTTAGATACTAGCTCGGGCTAGTAGGTTAACCCTTGTGCCAGAGGTCCCTGGTTCGATTCTCAGCAGAGGCACAATCCAGTCTCTGTTACATAAATATAAAAGCATTAATCATAACATGATACAAGTCACCTTCTGTTGATCCTTGGTCGTGGTTGGTTGGTTTTATATTGTTTAGCATCCCTCGTGAGAATTTTTCACTCATATGGAGACGTCACCATTGTGCCTTTGAGCAGAGAGGGATCTTTATCGTGCCACACCTGCTGTGACACGGGGCCTCGGGTTTACGGTCTCAACCAAAGGACCACCCCATTTAGTCACCTCTTTTGACAAGCAAGGGGTACTGAGGACCTATTTTAACCCGGATCCCCTCAGGATGATACGTTGGCATCGTCATACTGTTACATATCTTCGCAACACATCCATATTTTAAATATTGAATGACAGCCTAATAAATTGTGACAACAGGGTGCGATCAGGATATATGTACATGTCAAAATTCATCATTCGCCCTTTAAGTCAAATTAAGATCAAGACACATAATACAAAGAGCGAAAATGAAAGAATAAAATGGAAGAAATCAAACTCGAACAATGTCTTCTTTATGTGAAGGGAAGGAAACATAATCTCAGGACCAATAATTCTCCCATACCTAGAGTAACCAGAAGTTTTTGGGGAACTGGTACATGTACTCAGACCTATGAGCTGTAAACTTGTATAAATATTTCTTCTTCCATCTCTTACTCTTGCTATTAATCTCTCTCCTTTTTTCATCCATTTACGTGATCATGTGTTGAAGTGATTTGGACAAAATGAAGGACTACAGATCACTGTGAGAAATATTTATGTAATTCCAATCCGGACCATACATTAAGAAAAGTTATATGCATAGACCTGACACGAAGATCACTTATGACCTGAAGTTTGTCATGATTCTGGATCACGTCATTTAGTAAAGGTAAAAGTTCAGTCTTGTACGAGGATTAAATCATACAGATCTATTATAATAAAGAAATAACATCATCAAGATTCCCCACATCCCCAGAGATTATACCTCAAGTTTTAAACCCTCATGCAAAACGACATATCATTTCCTTCTTTTTGTGATCGGGAGATCGTAGGTTCTAACCCCACTCGTATCTATAGGACACCCATATATCCCCACCCCAGGGTTTGAAACTCGTATGCACGATTGCAAGTCATACACGGTATATACAATGTTCCACCATAAAATCATTTACAGAACAGAGGAGTAAATCTTTGAACCACACGGCCTACTTTAGCCACTGCATAGGGATGTTTGTGTATTGATTTGACAAATCTGCCTTGTTAAAGATTTTTTGTTATAGATTCCTATTTACAACTTTGAACACTTATTGTGACCCAACTTTGGCCTTTGGACTCGTTATATAGGAAAGTTCCCATGCAAGTATTAGGTTTTCTTGTACAGGCATTAAATCTGTACCTAGTACAAGTAGCTAAATTTGTGTCTTACTAAAATTCCACTTATAGTACGGTAGTTTTTAAGAAGAATATTTTAAGCACCTTACCTTATTTTCACTATTTCTGATTTATTTCTCTTTAAAAGGGTATATGGCAGCTCATTTGAATTCCCATCATTCAATAATGCTCTTCGGCAAGTTTCAAAGACTTTGACCCAGTGGTTCTTGAGAAGATTTCAAAAATGTGAAAAGTATATAACGATGACAGAAAAGCTCACTTTAACCTTTGACTTAAGTGTGTTAAAACATCAGCCGAATTCAATAAATTAATGTTTTTGCTACTGCTACTGGAGAGATTCCGGACCAAGGATTCTGACGTTTAATTAACATATCATATCAATAGAGTGTCGCCAAATTGCATCTAGTAGTACTAACATCCCCAAGGAAGGCACTGGGAATCACCAATCCTTGGTGACTGATATGCCCCAGCATTCAGATCATGTTAAGTTTGGGCATAAAAGTCTTCACAGATGGAAATCTGAATTTAAGACGATACCATCACTGCACTGAATGTCAACAGTAACTCCTGGTATCAGGAACTACACAAATCATCATTCTGTTGTGCCCTGGCGTTTACTACGGATGTATTAATGACTGGCCTGTTTATAATAAACCAAAACATAACACTGTACGTGTGTGGCTAAAGAATGACTAATATGTGAAATGTACTTTCGCTTGGATATTAACCAATGAGACTCTCAAAAAAAAGTCAAATTACAAAGACGTAAAGACATGTCAACAAATGAAGAAATGTTGGGACAGGGTGAGGAAAAACCATGAAACAAACCGGAAAAATATATACAAGCATATCAAGATGATGGAATTAATAAATATTGCTACAAAACAACAATATATTCCAACAATACCC